>OZ025263.1:0-467931 GCA_964019135.1 Arenicola marina | reverse complement strand
GGCAGGAGACAGGTAGGGGGAGAGTGAGGCAGGAGACAGGTAGGGGGATAGAGAGGCAGGAGACAGGTAGGGGGGGAGAGAGGCAGGAGACAGGTAGGGGGAGAGGGAGGCAGGAGACAGGTAGGGGGAGAGAGAGGCAGGAGACAGGTAGGGGGAGAGAGAGGCAGGAGACAAGTAGAGGGAAAGAGAGGCAGGTAACAGGTAGGGGGAGAGAGAGGCAGGAGACAGGTAGGGGGAGAGAGAGGCAGGAGACAAGTAGGGGGACAGAGAAGCAGGAGACAGGTAGGGGGAGAGAGAGGCAGGAGGCAGGTAGGGGGAGAGAGATGAAAGAGACAGGTAGGGGGAGACAGAGGCAGGAGACAGGTAGGGGGAGAGATAGGCAGGAGACAGGTAGGGGGAGAGGGAGGCAGGAGACAGGTAGGGGAGACAGAGGCAGGAGACAGGTAGGGGGAGAGATAGGCAGGAGACAGGTAGGGGGAGAGGGAGGCAGGAGACAGGTAGGGGAGAGAGAGGCAGGAGACAGGTACGGGGAGAGAGAGGCAGGAGACAGGTAGGGGGAGAGAGAGGCAGGAGACAGGTAGGGGGAGAGAGAGGCAGGAGACAGGTAGGGGAGAGAGAGGCAGGACACAGGTAGGGGGAGAGGGAGGCAGGAGACAGGTAGGGTGAGAGAGAGGCAGGAGACAGGTAGGGGGAGAGAGAGGCAGGAAACAGGTAGGGGGAGAGAGAGGCAGCAGACAGGTAGGGGGAGAGAGAGGCAGGAGACAAGTAGAGGGACAGAGAAGCAGGAGACAGGTAGGGGGAGAGAGAGGCAGGAGGCAGGTAGGGGGAGAGAGAGGCAGGAGACAGGTAGGGGGAGAGAGAGGCAGGAGACAAGTAGGGGGAAAGAGAGGCAGGAAACAGGTAGGGGGAGAGAGAGGCAGGAGACAGGTAGGGGGAGAGAGAGGCAGGAGACAAGTAGGGGGACAGAGAAGCAGGAGACAGGTAGGGGGAGAGAGAGGCAGGAGGCAGGTAGGGGGAGAGAGAGGCAGGAGACAGGTAGGGGGACAGAGAGGCAGGAGAAAGGTAGGGGGAGAGAGAGGCAGGAGACAGGTAGGGGGAGAGAGAGGCAGGACACAGGTAGGGGGAGAGGGAGGCAGGAGAGAGGTAGGGTGAGACAGAGGCAGGAGACAGGTAGGGGGAGAGAGAGGCAGGAGACAGGAAGGGGGAGAGAAAGGCAGCAGACAGGTAGGGGAAAAGATAGGCAGGAGACAGGTAGGGGGAGAGGGAGGCAGGAGACCGGTAGGGGGGGAGAGAGGCAGGAGACAGGTAGTGGGGAGAGAGAGGCAGGAGACAGGTAGGGGGAGAGGGAGGCAGGAGACAGGTAGGGGAAGAGAGAGGCAGGAGACAGGTAGGGGGAGAGAGAGGCAGGAGACAGGTAGGGGGAGAGAGAGGCAGGTGACAGGTAGGAGGAGAGAGAGGCAGAAGACAGGTAGGGGGAGAGAGAGGCAGGAGACAGGTAGGGGGAGAGAGAGGCAGGAGACAGGTAGGGGGAGAAAAAGGCAGGAGACAGGTAGGGGG
The DNA here is from genome assembly GCA_964019135.1 of Arenicola marina. Taxonomy (NCBI): domain Eukaryota; kingdom Metazoa; phylum Annelida; class Polychaeta; family Arenicolidae; genus Arenicola; species Arenicola marina. The sequence continues at coordinate 466,374 of OZ025263.1, read as the reverse complement.
AGAGAGAGGCAGGAGACAGGCAGGGGGAGAGAGAGGCAAGAGACAGGTAGGGGGAGAGAGAGGCAGGATACAGGTAGGGGGAGAGATAGGCAGGAGACAGGTAGGGGGAGAGAGAGGCAGGAGACATGTAGGGGGAGAGAGAGGCAGGAGACAGGTAGGGGGAGAGAGAGGCAGGAGACAGGTAGGGGGAGAGAGAGGCAGGAGACAGGTAGGGGGAGAGAGAGGCAGAAGACAGGTAGGGGGAGAGAGAGGCAGGAGGCAGGCAGGGGGAGAGAGAGGCAAGAGAGAGGTAGGGGGAGAGAGAGGCAGGATACAGGTAGGGGGAGAGATAGGCAGGAGACAGGTAGGGGGAGAGAGAGGCAGGAGACAGGTAGGGGGAGCGAGAGGCAGGAGACAGGTAGGGGGGGAGGGAGGCATGGGACAGGTAGGGGGAGAGGGAGGCAGGAGACAGGTAGGGGGAGAGAGAGGCAGGAGACAGGTAGGGGGAGAGAGAGGCGGGAGACAAGTAGGGGGAAAGAGAGGCAGGTAACAGGGAGGGGGAGAGAGAGGCGGGAGACAAGTAGGGGGAAAGAGAGGCAGGTAACAGGGAGGGGGAGAGAGAGGCAGGAGACAGGTAGGGGGAGAGAGAGGCAGGAGACAAGTAGGGGGACAGAGAAGCAGGAGACAGGTAGGGGGAGAGAGAGGCAGGAGGCAGGTAGGGGGAGAGAGATGAAGGAGACAGGTAGGGGGAGAGAGAGGCAGGAGACAGGTAGGGGGAGAGATAGGCAGGAAACAGGTAGGGGGAGAGGGAGGCAGGAGACAGGTAGGGGAGAGAGAGGCAGGAGACAGGTAGGGGGGAGAGAGAGGCAGGAGACAGGTAGGGGGAGAGATAGGCAGGAGACAGGTAGGGGGAGAGAGAGGCAGGAGACAGGTACGGGGAGAGAGAGGCAGGAGACAGGTAGGGGGAGAGAGAGGCAGGAGACAGGTAGGGGGAGAGAGAGGCAGGAGACAGGTAGGGGGAGAGAGAGGCAGGACACAGGTAGGGGGAGAGGGAGGCAGGAGACAGGTAGGGTGAGAGAGAGGCAGGAGACAGGTAGGGGGAGAGAGAGGCAGGAAACAGGTAGGGGGAGAGAGAGGCAGGAGACAGGTAGGGGGAGAGAGAGGCAGGAGACAAGTAGAGGGACAGAGAAGCAGGAGACAGGTAGGGGGAGAGAGAGGCAGGAGGCAGGTAGGGGGAGAGAGAGGCAGGAGACAGGTACGGGGAGAGAGAGGCCGGAGACAGGTAGGGGGAGAGAGAGGCAGGAGACAGGTAGGGGGAGAGAGAGGCAGGAGACAGGTAGGGGGAGAGAGAGGCAGGACATAGGTAGGGGGAGAGGGAGGCAGAAGACAGGTAGGGTGAGAGAGAGGCAGGAGACAGGTAGGGGGAGAGAGAGGCAGGAGACAGGAAGGGGGAGAGAGAGGCAGGAGACAAGTAGGGGGACAGAGAGGCAGGAGACAGGTAGGGGGAGAGAGAGACAGGAGGCAGGTAGGGGAGAGAGAGGCACCAGACAGGTAGGGGGAGAGAGAGGCAGGAGACAGTTAGGGGGGGAGATAGGCAGGAGACAGGTAGGGGGAGAGGGAGGCAGGAGACAGGTAGGGGGAGAGAGAGGCAGGAGACAGGTAGGGGGAGAGATAGGCAGGAGACAGGTAGGGGGAGAGAGAGGCAGGAGACAGGTACGGGGGGAGAGAGGCAGGAGACAGGTAGGGGGAGAGAGAGGCAGGAGACAGGTAGGGGGAGAGAGAGGCAGGAGACAGGTAGGGGGAGAGAGAGGCAGGACACAGGTAGGGGGAGAGGGAGGCAGGAGACAGGTAGGGGGAGAGAGAGGCAGGAGACAGGAAGGGGGAGAGAGAGGCAGGAGACAAGTAGGGGGAGAGAGAAGCAGGAGACAGGTAGGGTGAGAGAGAGGCAGGAGACAGGTAGGGGGAGAGGGAGGCAGGAGACAGGTAGGGGGAGAGAGAGGCAGGAGACAGGTAGTGGGGAGAGAGAGGCAGGGGACAGGTAGGGGAAGAGAGAGGCAGGAGATAGGTTGTGGGAGAAAGAGGCAGGAGACAGGTAGGAGGAGAGAGAGGCAGGAGACAGGTAGGGGGAGAGGGAGGCAGGAGACAGGTAGGGGGAGAGAGAGGCAGGAGACAGGTAGTGGGGAGAGAGAGGCAGGAGACAGGTAGGGGAAGAGAGAGGTAGGAGATAGGTTGTGGGAGAAAGAGGCAGGAGACAGGTAGGAGGAGAGAGAGGCAGGAGATAGGTTGGGGGAGAAAGAGGCAGGAGAGAGGTAGGGGGAGAAAGAGGCAGGAGACAGGTAGGGGGAGAGAGAAGCAGGAGACAGGTAGGGTGAGAGAGAGGCAGGAGACAGGTAGGAGGAGAGAGAGGCAGGAGACAGGTAGAGGGAGAGATAGGCAGGAAGCAGGTAGGGGGAGAGAGAGGCAGGAGACAGGTAGGAGGAGAGAGAGGCAGGAGACAGGTAGGGGGAGAGGGAGGCAGGAGACAGGTAGGGGGGAGAGAGAGGCAGGAGACAGGTAGGGGAAGAGAGAGGTAGGAGATAGGTCGTGGGAGAAAGAGGCGGGAGACAGGTAGGAGGAGAGAGAGGCAGAAGACAGGTAGGGGAAGAGAGAGGCAGGAGACAGGTAGGAGGAGAGAGAGGCAGAAGACAGGTAGGGGGAGAGAGAGGCAGGAGACAGGTAGGGGGAGAGAGAGGCAGGAGACAGGTAGGGGGAGAGAAAGGCAGGAGACAGGTAGGGGAGAGAGAGGCAGGAGACAGGCAGGGGGAGAGAGAGGCAAGAGACAGGTAGGGGGAGAGAGAGGCAGGATACAGGTAGGAGGAGAGATAGGCAGGAGACAGGTAGGGGGAGAGAGAGGCAGGAGACAGGTGGGGGAGAGAGAGGCAGGAGACAGGTAGGGGGAGAGAGAGGCAGGAGACAGGCAGGGGGAGAGAGAGGCAGGAGACAGGTAGGGGGAGAGAGAGGCAGGAGACAGGTAGGGGGAGAGAGAGGCAGAAGACAGGTAGGGGGAGAGAGAGGCAGGAGGCAGGCAGGGGGAGAGAAAGGCAAGAGAGAGGTAGGGGGAGAGAGAGGCAGGATACAGGTAGGGGGAGAGATAGGCAGGAGACAGGTAGGGGGAGAGAGAGGCAGGAGACAGGTAGGGGGATAGAGAGGCAGGAGACAGGTAGGGGGGGAGAGAGGCAGGAGACAGGTAGGGGGAGAGGGAGGCAGGAGACAGGTAGGGGGAGAGAGAGGCAGGAGACAGGTAGGGGGAGAGAGAGGCAGGAGACAAGTAGGGGGAAAGAGAGGCAGGTAACAGGTAGGGGGAGAGACAGGCAGGAGACAGGTAGGGGGAGAGAGAGGCAGGAGACAAGTAGGGGGACAGAGAAGCAGGAGACAGGTAGGGGGAGAGAGAGGCAGGAGGCAGGTAGAGGGAGAGAGATGAAAGAGACAGGTAGGGGGAGACAGAGGCAGGAGACAGGTAGGGGGAGAGATAGGCAGGAGACAGGTAGGGGGAGAGGGAGGCAGGAGACAGGTAGGGGAGAGAGAGGCAGGAGACAGGTAGGGGGGAGAGAGAGGCAGGAGACAGGTAGGGGGAGAGATAGGCAGGAGACAGGTACGGGGAGAGAGAGGCAGGAGACAGGTAGGGGGAGAGAGAGGCAGGAGACAGGTAGGGGGAGAGAGAGGCAGGAGACAGGTAGGGGGAGAGAGAGGCAGGACACAGGTAGGGGGAGAGGGAGGCAGGAGACAGGTAGGTTGAGAGAGAGGCAGGAGACAGGTAGGGGGAGAGAGAGGCAGGAAACAGGTAGGGGGAGAGAGAGGCAGCAGACAGGTAGGGGGAGAGAGAGGCAGGAGACAAGTAGAGGGACAGAGAAGCAGGAGACAGGTAGGGGGAGAGAGAGGCAGGAGGCAGGTAGGGGGAGAGAGAGGCAGGAGACAGGTAGGGGGAGAGAGAGGCAGGAGACAGGTAGGGGGAGAGATAGGCAGGAGACAGGTAGGGGGAGAGGGAGGCAGGAGACAGGTAGGTGGAGAGAGAGGCAGGAGACAGGTACGGGGAGAGAGAGGCAGGAGACAGGTAGGGGGAGAGAGAGGCAGGAGACAGGTAGGGGGAGAGAGAGGCAGGAGACAGGTAGGGGGAGAGAGAGGCAGGACATAGGTAGGGGGAGACGGAGGCAGGAGACAGGTAGGGTGAGAGAGAGGCAGGAGACAGGTAGGGGGAGAGAGAGGCAGGAGACAGGAAGGGGGAGAGAGAGGCAGGAGACAAGTAGGGGGACAGAGAGGCAGGAGACAGGTAGGGGGAGAGAGAGACAGGAGGCAGGTAGGGGAGAGAGAGGCACCAGACAGGTAGGGGGAGAGAGAGGCAGGAGACAGGTAGGGGGAGAGATAGGCAGGAGACAGGTAGGGGGAGAGGGAGGCAGGAGACAGGTAGGGGGAGAGAGAGGCAGGAGACAGGTAGGGGGAGAGAGAGGCAGGAGACAGGTAGGGGGAGAGAGAGGCAGGACACAGGTAGGGGGAGAGGGAGGCACGAGACAGCTGGAGGGAGAGATAGGCAGGAGACAGGTAGGGGGGGAGAGAGGCAGGAGACAGGTAGGGGGAGAGATAGGCAGGAGACAGGTAGGGGGAGAGGGAGGCAGGAGACAGGTAGGGGGAGAGAGAGGCAGGAGACAGGTACCGGGAGAGAGAGGCCGGAGACAGGTAGGGGGAGAGAGAGGCAGGAGACAGGTAGGGGGAGAGAGAGGCAGGAGACAGGTAGGGGGAGAGAGAGGCAGGACATAGGTAGGGGGAGAGGGAGGCAGGAGACAGGTAGGGTGAGAGAGAGGCAGGAGACAGGTAGGGGGAGAGAGAGGCAGGAGACAGGAAGGGGGAGAGAGAGGCAGGAGACAAGTAGGGGGACAGAGAGGCAGGAGACAGGTAGGGGGAGAGAGAGACAGGAGGCAGGTAGGGGAGAGAGAGGCAGGACACAGGTAGGGGGAGAGGGAGGCACGAGACAGCTGGAGGGAGAGATAGGCAGGAGACAGGTAGGGGGGGAGAGAGGCAGGAGACACGTAGGGGGAGAGATAGGCAGGAGACAGGTAGGGGGAGAGGGAGGCAGGAGACAGGTAGGGGGAGAGAGAGGCAGGAGACAGGTACGGGTAGAGAGAGGCCGGAGACAGGTTGGGGGAGAGAGAGGCAGGAGACAGGTAGGGGGAGAGAGAGGCAGGAGACAGGTAGGGGGAGAGAGAGGCAGGACATAGGTAGGGGGAGAGGGAGGCAGGAGACAGGTAGGGTGAGAGAGAGGCAGGAGACAGGTAGGGAGAGAGAGAGGCAGGAGACAGGAAGGGGGAGAGAGAGGCAGGAGACAAGTAGGGGGACAGAGAGGCAGGAGACAGGTAGGGGGAGAGAGAGACAGGAGGCAGGTAGGGGAGAGAGAGGCAGGAGACAGGTAGGGGGAGAGAGAGGCAGGAGACAGTTAGGGGGGGGAGATAGGCAGGAGACAGGTAGGGGGAGAGGGAGGCAGGAGACAGGTAGGGGGAGAGAGAGGCAGGAGACTGGTAGGAGGAGAGAGAGGCAGGAGACAGGTAGGGGGAGAGAGAGGCACGACACAGGTAGGGGGAGAGGGAGGCAGGAGACAGGTAGGGGGAGAAAGAGGCAGGAGACAGGTAGTGGGGAGAGAGAGGCAGGAGACAGGTAGGGGAAGAGAGAGGTAGGAGATAGGTCGTGGGAGAAAGAGGCGGGAGACAGGTAGGAGGAGAGAGAGGCAGAAGACAGGTAGGGGAAGAGAGAGGCAGGAGACAGGTAGGAGGAGAGAGAGGCAGAAGACAGGTAGGGGGAGAGAGAGGCAGGAGACAGGTAGGGGGAGAGAGAGGCAGGAGACAGGTAGGAGGAGAGAGAGGCAGGAGACAGGTAGGGGGAGAGGGAGGCAGGAGACAGGTAGGGGGAGAAAGAGGCAGGAGACAGGTAGTGGGGAGAGAGAGGCAGGAGACAGGTAGGGGAAGAGAGAGGTAGGAGATAGGTCGTGGGAGAAAGAGGCGGGAGACAGGTAGGAGGAGAGAGAGGCAGAAGACAGGTAGGGGAAGAGAGAGGCAGGAGACAGGTAGGAGGAGAGAGAGGCAGAAGACAGGTAGGGGGAGAGAGAGGCAGGAGACAGGTAGGGGGAGAGAGAGGCAGGAGACAGGTAGGGGGAGAGAAAGGCAGGAGACAGGTAGGGGAGAGAGAGGCAGGAGACAGGCAGGGGGAGAGAGAGGCAAGAGACAGGTAGGGGGAGAGAGAGGCAGGATACAGGTAGGAGGAGAGATAGGCAGGAGACAGGTAGGGGGAGAGAGAGGCAGGAGACAGGTAGGGGGAGAGAGAGGCAGGAGACAGGTAGGGGGAGAGAGAGGCAGGAGACAGGCAGGGGGAGAGAGAGGCAGGAGACAGGTAGGGGGAGAGAGAGGCAGGAGACAGGTAGGGGGAGAGAGAGGCAGAAGACAGGTAGGGGGAGAGAGAGGCAGGAGGCAGGCAGGGGGAGAGAAAGGCAAGAGAGAGGTAGGGGGAGAGAGAGGCAGGATACAGGTAGGGGGAGAGATAGGCAGGAGACAGGTAGGGGGAGAGAGAGGCAGGAGACAGGTAGGGGGATAGAGAGGCAGGAGACAGGTAGGGGGGGAGAGAGGCAGGAGACAGGTAGGGGGAGAGGGAGGCAGGAGACAGGTAGGGGGAGAGAGAGGCAGGAGACAGGTAGGGGGAGAGAGAGGCAGGAGACAAGTAGGGGGAAAGAGAGGCAGGTAACAGGTAGGGGGAGAGACAGGCAGGAGACAGGTAGGGGGAGAGAGAGGCAGGAGACAAGTAGGGGGACAGAGAAGCAGGAGACAGGTAGGGGGAGAGAGAGGCAGGAGGCAGGTAGAGGGAGAGAGATGAAAGAGACAGGTAGGGGGAGACAGAGGCAGGAGACAGGTAGGGGGAGAGATAGGCAGGAGACAGGTAGGGGGAGAGGGAGGCAGGAGACAGGTAGGGGAGAGAGAGGCAGGAGACAGGTAGGGGGGAGAGAGAGGCAGGAGACAGGTAGGGGGAGAGATAGGCAGGAGACAGGTACGGGGAGAGAGAGGCAGGAGACAGGTAGGGGGAGAGAGAGGCAGGAGACAGGTAGGGGGAGAGAGAGGCAGGAGACAGGTAGGGGGAGAGAGAGGCAGGACACAGGTAGGGGGAGAGGGAGGCAGGAGACAGGTAGGTTGAGAGAGAGGCAGGAGACAGGTAGGGGGAGAGAGAGGCAGGAAACAGGTAGGGGGAGAGAGAGGCAGCAGACAGGTAGGGGGAGAGAGAGGCAGGAGACAAGTAGAGGGACAGAGAAGCAGGAGACAGGTAGGGGGAGAGAGAGGCAGGAGGCAGGTAGGGGGAGAGAGAGGCAGGAGACAGGTAGGGGGAGAGAGAGGCAGGAGACAGGTAGGGGGAGAGATAGGCAGGAGACAGGTAGGGGGAGAGGGAGGCAGGAGACAGGTAGGTGGAGAGAGAGGCAGGAGACAGGTACGGGGAGAGAGAGGCAGGAGACAGGTAGGGGGAGAGAGAGGCAGGAGACAGGTAGGGGGAGAGAGAGGCAGGAGACAGGTAGGGGGAGAGAGAGGCAGGACATAGGTAGGGGGAGACGGAGGCAGGAGACAGGTAGGGTGAGAGAGAGGCAGGAGACAGGTAGGGGGAGAGAGAGGCAGGAGACAGGAAGGGGGAGAGAGAGGCAGGAGACAAGTAGGGGGACAGAGAGGCAGGAGACAGGTAGGGGGAGAGAGAGACAGGAGGCAGGTAGGGGAGAGAGAGGCACCAGACAGGTAGGGGGAGAGAGAGGCAGGAGACAGGTAGGGGGAGAGATAGGCAGGAGACAGGTAGGGGGAGAGGGAGGCAGGAGACAGGTAGGGGGAGAGAGAGGCAGGAGACAGGTAGGGGGAGAGAGAGGCAGGAGACAGGTAGGGGGAGAGAGAGGCAGGACACAGGTAGGGGGAGAGGGAGGCACGAGACAGCTGGAGGGAGAGATAGGCAGGAGACAGGTAGGGGGGGAGAGAGGCAGGAGACAGGTAGGGGGAGAGATAGGCAGGAGACAGGTAGGGGGAGAGGGAGGCAGGAGACAGGTAGGGGGAGAGAGAGGCAGGAGACAGGTACCGGGAGAGAGAGGCCGGAGACAGGTAGGGGGAGAGAGAGGCAGGAGACAGGTAGGGGGAGAGAGAGGCAGGAGACAGGTAGGGGGAGAGAGAGGCAGGACATAGGTAGGGGGAGAGGGAGGCAGGAGACAGGTAGGGTGAGAGAGAGGCAGGAGACAGGTAGGGGGAGAGAGAGGCAGGAGACAGGAAGGGGGAGAGAGAGGCAGGAGACAAGTAGGGGGACAGAGAGGCAGGAGACAGGTAGGGGGAGAGAGAGACAGGAGGCAGGTAGGGGAGAGAGAGGCAGGACACAGGTAGGGGGAGAGGGAGGCACGAGACAGCTGGAGGGAGAGATAGGCAGGAGACAGGTAGGGGGGGAGAGAGGCAGGAGACACGTAGGGGGAGAGATAGGCAGGAGACAGGTAGGGGGAGAGGGAGGCAGGAGACAGGTAGGGGGAGAGAGAGGCAGGAGACAGGTACGGGTAGAGAGAGGCCGGAGACAGGTTGGGGGAGAGAGAGGCAGGAGACAGGTAGGGGGAGAGAGAGGCAGGAGACAGGTAGGGGGAGAGAGAGGCAGGACATAGGTAGGGGGAGAGGGAGGCAGGAGACAGGTAGGGTGAGAGAGAGGCAGGAGACAGGTAGGGAGAGAGAGAGGCAGGAGACAGGAAGGGGGAGAGAGAGGCAGGAGACAAGTAGGGGGACAGAGAGGCAGGAGACAGGTAGGGGGAGAGAGAGACAGGAGGCAGGTAGGGGAGAGAGAGGCAGGAGACAGGTAGGGGGAGAGAGAGGCAGGAGACAGTTAGGGGGGGGAGATAGGCAGGAGACAGGTAGGGGGAGAGGGAGGCAGGAGACAGGTAGGGGGAGAGAGAGGCAGGAGACTGGTAGGAGGAGAGAGAGGCAGGAGACAGGTAGGGGGAGAGAGAGGCACGACACAGGTAGGGGGAGAGGGAGGCAGGAGACAGGTAGGGGGAGAGATAGGCAGGAGACAGGTAGGGGGAGAGAGAGGCAGGAGACAGGTACGGGGGGAGAGAGGCAGGAGACAGGTAGGGGGAGAGAGAGGCAGGAGACAGCTAGGGGGAGAGAGAGGCAGGAGACAGGTAGGGGGAGAGAGAGGCAGGACACAGGTAGGGGGAGAGGGAGGCAGGAGACAGGTAGGGGGAGAGAGAGGCAGGAGACAGGAAGGGGGAGAGAGAGGCAGGAGACAAGTAGGGGGAGAGAGAAGCAGGAGACAGGTAGGGTGAGAGAGAGGCAGGAGACAGGTAGGGAGAGAGGGAGGCAGGAGACAGGTAGGGGGAGAGAGAGGCAGGAGACAGGTAGTGGGGAGAGAGAGGCAGGGGACAGGTAGGGGAAGAGAGAGGCAGGAGATAGGTTGTGGGAGAAAGAGGCAGGAGACAGGTAGGAGGAGAGAGAGGCAGGAGACAGGTAGGGGGAGAGGGAGGCAGGAGACAGGTAGGGGGAGAGAGAGGCAGGAGACAGGTAGTGGGGAGAGAGAGGCAGGAGACAGGTAGGGGAAGAGAGAGGTAGGAGATAGGTTGTGGGAGAAAGAGGCAGGAGACAGGTAGGAGGAGAGAGAGGCAGGAGATAGGTTGGGGGAGAAAGAGGCAGGAGAGAGGTAGGGGGAGAAAGAGGCAGGAGAAAGGTAGGGGGAGAGAGAAGCAGGAGACAGGTAGGGTGAGAGAGAGGCAGGAGACAGGTAGGAGGAGAGAGAGGCAGGAGACAGTTAGAGGGAGAGATAGGCAGGAGGCAGGTAGGGGGAGAGAGAGGCAGGAGATAGGTTGTGGGAGAAAGAGGCAGGAGACAGGTAGGAGGAGAGAGAGGCAGGAGACAGGTAGGGGGAGAGGGAGGCAGGAGACAGGTAGGGGGAGAGAGAGGCAGGAGACAGGTAGTGGGGAGAGAGAGGCAGGAGACAGGTAGGGGAAGAGAGAGGTAGGAGATAGGTCGTGGGAGAAAGAGGCAGGAGACAGGTAGGAGGAGAGAGAGGCAGAAGACAGGTAGGGGAAGAGAGAGGCAGGAGACAGGTAGGAGGAGAGAGAGGCAGAAGACAGGTAGGGGGAGAGAGAGGCAGGAGACAGGTAGGGGGAGAGAGAGGCAGGAGACAGGTAGGGGGAGAGAAAGGCAGGAGACAGGTAGGGGGAGAGAGAGGCAGGAGACAGGCAGGGGGAGAGAGAGGCAAGAGACAGGTAGGGGGAGAGAGAGGCAGGATACAGGTAGGAGGAGGGATAGGCAGGAGACAGGTAGGGGGGGAGAGAGGCAGGAGACAGGTAGGGGGAGAGAGAGGCAGGAGACAGGTAGGGGGAGAGAGAGGCAGGAGACAGGCAGGGGGAGAGAGAGGCAGGAGACAGGTAGGGGGAGAGAGAGGCAGGAGACAGGTAGGGGGAGAGAGAGGCAGAAGACAGGTAGGGGGAGAGAGAGGCAGGAGGCAGGCAGGGGGAGAGAAAGGCAAGAGAGAGGTAGGGGGAGAGAGAGGCAGGATACAGGTAGGGGGAGAGATAGGCAGGAGACAGGTAGGGGGAGAGAGAGGCAGGAGACAGGTAGGGGGATAGAGAGGCAGGAGACAGGTAGGGGGGGAGAGAGGCAGGAGACAGGTAGGGGGAGAGGGAGGCAGGAGACAGGTAGGGGGAGAGAGAGGCAGGAGACAGGTAGGGGGAGAGAGAGGCAGGAGACAAGTAGGGGGAAAGAGAGGCAGGTAACAGGTAGGGGGAGAGACAGGCAGGAGACAGGTAGGGGGAGAGAGAGGCAGGAGACAAGTAGGGGGACAGAGAAGCAGGAGACAGGTAGGGGGAGAGAGAGGCAGGAGGCAGGTAGGGGGAGAGAGATGAAAGAGACAGGTAGGGGGAGACAGAGGCAGGAGACAGGTAGGGGGAGAGATAGGCAGGAGACAGGTAGGGGGAGAGGGAGGCAGGAGACAGGTAGGGGAGAGAGAGGCAGGAGACAGGTAGGGGGGAGAGAGAGGCAGGAGACAGGTAGGGGGAGAGATAGGCAGGAGACAGGTAGGGGAGAGAGAGGCAGGAGACAGGTACGGGGAGAGAGAGGCAGGAGACAGGTAGGGGGAGAGAGAGGCAGGAGACAGGTAGGGGGAGAGAGAGGCAGGAGACAGGTAGGGGGAGAGAGAGGCAGGACACAGGTAGGGGGAGAGGGAGGCAGGAGACAGGTAGTGTGAGAGAGAGGCAGGAGACAGGTAGGGGGAGAGAGAGGCAGGAAACAGGTAGGGGGAGAGAGAGGCAGCAGACAGGTAGGGGGAGAGAGAGGCAGGAGACAAGTAGAGGGACAGAGAAGCAGGAGACAGGTAGGGGGAGAGAGATTCAGGAGGCAGGTAGGGGGAGAGAGAGGCAGGAGACAGGTAGGGGGAGAGAGAGGCAGGAGACAGGTAGGGGGAGAGATAGGCAGGAGACAGGTAGGGGGAGAGGGAGGCAGGAGACAGGTAGGTGGAGAGAGAGGCAGGAGACAGGTACGGGGAGAGAGAGGCAGGAGACAGGTAGGGGGAGAGAGAGGCAGGAGACAGGTAGGGGGAGAGAGAGGCAGGAGACAGGTAGGGGGAGAGAGAGGCAGGACATAGGTAGGGGGAGACGGAGGCAGGAGACAGGTAGGGTGAGAGAGAGGCAGGAGACAGGTAGGGGGAGAGAGAGGCAGGAGACAGGAAGGGGGAGAGAGAGGCAGGAGACAAGTAGGGGGACAGAGAGGCAGGAGACAGGTAGGGGGAGAGAGAGACAGGAGGCAGGTAGGGGAGAGAGAGGCACCAGACAGGTAGGGGGAGAGAGAGGCAGGAGACAGGTAGGGGGAGAGATAGGCAGGAGACAGGTAGGGGGAGAGGGAGGCAGGAGACAGGTAGGGGGAGAGAGAGGCAGGAGACAGGTAGGGGGAGAGAGAGGCAGGAGACAGGTAGGGGGAGAGAGAGGCAGGACACAGGTAGGGGGAGAGGGAGGCAGGAGACAGGTAGAGGGAGAGATAGGCAGGAGACAGGTAGGGGGAGAGAGAGGCAGGAAACAGGTACGGGGAGAGAGAGGCAGGAGACAGGTAGGGGGAGAGAGAGGCAGGAGACAGGTAGGGGGAGAGAGAGGCAGGAGACAGGTAGGGGGAGAGAGAGGCAGGACACAGGTAGGGGGAGAGGGAGGCAGGAGACAGTTAGGGTGAGAGAGAGGCAGGAGACAGGTAGGGGCAGAGAGAGGCAGGAGACAAGAAGGGGGAGAGAGAGGCAGGAGACAAGTAGGGGGAGAGAGAAGCAGGAGTCAGGTAGGGTGAGAGAGAGGCAGGAGACAGGTAGGGGGAGAGGGAGGCAGGAGACAGGTAGGGGGAGAGAGAGGCAGGAGACAGGTAGTGGGGAGAGAGAGGCAGCAGACAGGTAGGGGAAGAGAGAGGCAGGAGACAGGTAGTGGGGAGAGAGAGGCAGGAGACAGGTAGGGGGAGAGGGAGGCAGGAGACAGGTAGGGGGAGAGAGAGGCAGGAGACAGGTAGTGGGGAGAGAGAGGCAGGAGACAGGTAGGGGAAGAGAGAGGCAGGAGATAGGTTGTGGGAGAAAGAGGCAGGAGACAGGTAGGAGGAGAGAGAGGCAGGAGAAAGGTTGGGGGACAAAGAGGCAGGAGAGAGGTAGGGGGAGAAAGAGGCAGGAGACAGGTTGGGGGAGAGAGAAGCAGGAGACAGGTAGGGTGAGAGAGAGGCAGGAGACAGGTAGGAGGAGTGAGAGGCAGGAGACAGGTAGAGGGAGAGATAGGCAGGAGGCAGGTAGGGGGAGAGAGAGGCAGGAGACAGGTAGGGGGAGAGAGAGGCAGGTGACAGGTAGGAGGAGAGAGAGGCAGAAGACAGGTAGGGGGAGAGAGAGGCAGGAGACAGGTAGGGGGAGAGAGAGGCAGGAGAAAGGTAGGGGGAGAGAAAGGCAGGAGACAGGTAGGGGGAGAGAGAGGCAGGAGACAGGCAGGGGGAGAGAGAGGCAAGAGACAGGTAGGGGGAGAGAGAGGCAGGATACAGGTAGAGGGAGAGATAGGCAGGAGACAGGTAGGGGAAGAGAGAGGCAGGAGACAGGTAGGGGGAGAGAGAGGCAGGAGACAGGTAGGGGGAGAGAGAGGCAGGAGACAGGTAGGGGGAGAGAGAGGCAGGAGACAGGTAGGGGGAGAGAGAGGCAGAAGACAGGTAGGGGGAGGGAGAGGCCGGAGGCAGGCAGGGGGAGAGAGAGGCAAGAGAGAGGTGGGGGAGAGAGAGGCAGGATACAGGTAGGGGGAGAGATAGGCAGGAGACAGGTAGGGGGAGAGAGAGGCAGGAGACAGGTAGGGGGAGAGAGAGGCAGGAGAGAGGTAGGGGGGGGAGAGAGGCAGGAGACAGGTAGGGGGAGAGGGAGGCAGGAGACAGGTAGGGGGAGAGAGAGGCAGGAGACAGGTAGGGGGAGAGAGAGGCAGGAGACAAGTAGGGGGAAAGAGAGGCAGGTAACAGGTAGGGGGAGAGAGAGGCAGGAGACAGGTAGGGGGAGAGAGAGGCAGGAGACAAGTAGGGGGACAGAGAAGGAGGAGACAGGTAGGGGGAGAGAGAGGCAGAAGGCAGGTAGCGGGAGAGAGATGAAGGAGACAGGAAGGGGGAGAGAGAGGCAGGAGACAAGTAGGGGGACAGAGAGGCAGGAGACAGGTAGGGGGAGAGAGAGACAGGAGGCAGGTAGGGGAGAGAGAGGCACCAGACAGGTAGGGGGAGAGAGAGGCAGGAGACAGGTAGGGGGAGAGATAGGCAGGAGACAGGTAGGGGGAGAGGGAGGCAGGAGACAGGTAGGGGGAGAGAGAGGCAGGAGACAGGTAGGGGGAGAGAGAGGCAGGAGACAGGTAGGGGGAGAGAGAGGCAGGACACAGGTAGGGGGAGAGGGAGGCACGAGACAGCTGGAGGGAGAGATAGGCAGGAGACAGGTAGGGGGGGAGAGAGGCAGGAGACAGGTAGGGGGAGAGATAGGCAGGAGACAGGTAGGGGGAGAGGGAGGCAGGAGACAGGTAGGGGGAGAGAGAGGCAGGAGACAGGTACCGGGAGAGAGAGGCCGGAGACAGGTAGGGGGAGAGAGAGGCAGGAGACAGGTAGGGGGAGAGAGAGGCAGGAGACAGGTAGGGGGAGAGAGAGGCAGGACATAGGTAGGGGGAGAGGGAGGCAGGAGACAGGTAGGGTGAGAGAGAGGCAGGAGACAGGTAGGGGGAGAGAGAGGCAGGAGACAGGAAGGGGGAGAGAGAGGCAGGAGACAAGTAGGGGGACAGAGAGGCAGGAGACAGGTAGGGGGAGAGAGAGACAGGAGGCAGGTAGGGGAGAGAGAGGCAGGACACAGGTAGGGGGAGAGGGAGGCACGAGACAGCTGGAGGGAGAGATAGGCAGGAGACAGGTAGGGGGGGAGAGAGGCAGGAGACACGTAGGGGGAGAGATAGGCAGGAGACAGGTAGGGGGAGAGGGAGGCAGGAGACAGGTAGGGGGAGAGAGAGGCAGGAGACAGGTACGGGTAGAGAGAGGCCGGAGACAGGTTGGGGGAGAGAGAGGCAGGAGACAGGTAGGGGGAGAGAGAGGCAGGAGACAGGTAGGGGGAGAGAGAGGCAGGACATAGGTAGGGGGAGAGGGAGGCAGGAGACAGGTAGGGTGAGAGAGAGGCAGGAGACAGGTAGGGAGAGAGAGAGGCAGGAGACAGGAAGGGGGAGAGAGAGGCAGGAGACAAGTAGGGGGACAGAGAGGCAGGAGACAGGTAGGGGGAGAGAGAGACAGGAGGCAGGTAGGGGAGAGAGAGGCAGGAGACAGGTAGGGGGAGAGAGAGGCAGGAGACAGTTAGGGGGGGGAGATAGGCAGGAGACAGGTAGGGGGAGAGGGAGGCAGGAGACAGGTAGGGGGAGAGAGAGGCAGGAGACTGGTAGGAGGAGAGAGAGGCAGGAGACAGGTAGGGGGAGAGAGAGGCACGACACAGGTAGGGGGAGAGGGAGGCAGGAGACAGGTAGGGGGAGAAAGAGGCAGGAGACAGGTAGTGGGGAGAGAGAGGCAGGAGACAGGTAGGGGAAGAGAGAGGTAGGAGATAGGTCGTGGGAGAAAGAGGCGGGAGACAGGTAGGAGGAGAGAGAGGCAGAAGACAGGTAGGGGAAGAGAGAGGCAGGAGACAGGTAGGAGGAGAGAGAGGCAGAAGACAGGTAGGGGGAGAGAGAGGCAGGAGACAGGTAGGGGGAGAGAGAGGCAGGAGACAGGTAGGAGGAGAGAGAGGCAGGAGACAGGTAGGGGGAGAGGGAGGCAGGAGACAGGTAGGGGGAGAAAGAGGCAGGAGACAGGTAGTGGGGAGAGAGAGGCAGGAGACAGGTAGGGGAAGAGAGAGGTAGGAGATAGGTCGTGGGAGAAAGAGGCGGGAGACAGGTAGGAGGAGAGAGAGGCAGAAGACAGGTAGGGGAAGAGAGAGGCAGGAGACAGGTAGGAGGAGAGAGAGGCAGAAGACAGGTAGGGGGAGAGAGAGGCAGGAGACAGGTAGGGGGAGAGAGAGGCAGGAGACAGGTAGGGGGAGAGAAAGGCAGGAGACAGGTAGGGGAGAGAGAGGCAGGAGACAGGCAGGGGGAGAGAGAGGCAAGAGACAGGTAGGGGGAGAGAGAGGCAGGATACAGGTAGGAGGAGAGATAGGCAGGAGACAGGTAGGGGGAGAGAGAGGCAGGAGACAGGTAGGGGGAGAGAGAGGCAGGAGACAGGTAGGGGGAGAGAGAGGTAGGAGACAGGCAGGGGGAGAGAGAGGCAGGAGACAGGTAGGGGGAGAGAGAGGCAGGAGACAGGTAGGGGGAGAGAGAGGCAGAAGACAGGTAGGGGGAGAGAGAGGCAGGAGGCAGGCAGGGGGAGAGAAAGGCAAGAGAGAGGTAGGGGGAGAGAGAGGCAGGATACAGGTAGGGGGAGAGATAGGCAGGAGACAGGTAGGGGGAGAGAGAGGCAGGAGACAGGTAGGGGGATAGAGAGGCAGGAGACAGGTAGGGGGGGAGAGAGGCAGGAGACAGGTAGGGGGAGAGGGAGGCAGGAGACAGGTAGGGGGAGAGAGAGGCAGGAGACAGGTAGGGGGAGAGAGAGGCAGGAGACAAGTAGGGGGAAAGAGAGGCAGGTAACAGGTAGGGGGAGAGACAGGCAGGAGACAGGTAGGGGGAGAGAGAGGCAGGAGACAAGTAGGGGGACAGAGAAGCAGGAGACAGGTAGGGGGAGAGAGAGGCAGGAGGCAGGTAGAGGGAGAGAGATGAAAGAGACAGGTAGGGGGAGACAGAGGCAGGAGACAGGTAGGGGGAGAGATAGGCAGGAGACAGGTAGGGGGAGAGGGAGGCAGGAGACAGGTAGGGGAGAGAGAGGCAGGAGACAGGTAGGGGGGAGAGAGAGGCAGGAGACAGGTAGGGGGAGAGATAGGCAGGAGACAGGTACGGGGAGAGAGAGGCAGGAGACAGGTAGGGGGAGAGAGAGGCAGGAGACAGGTAGGGGGAGAGAGAGGCAGGAGACAGGTAGGGGGAGAGAGAGGCAGGACACAGGTAGGGGGAGAGGGAGGCAGGAGACAGGTAGGTTGAGAGAGAGGCAGGAGACAGGTAGGGGGAGAGAGAGGCAGGAAACAGGTAGGGGGAGAGAGAGGCAGCAGACAGGTAGGGGGAGAGAGAGGCAGGAGACAAGTAGAGGGACAGAGAAGCAGGAGACAGGTAGGGGGAGAGAGAGGCAGGAGGCAGGTAGGGGGAGAGAGAGGCAGGAGACAGGTAGGGGGAGAGAGAGGCAGGAGACAGGTAGGGGGAGAGATAGGCAGGAGACAGGTAGGGGGAGAGGGAGGCAGGAGACAGGTAGGTGGAGAGAGAGGCAGGAGACAGGTACGGGGAGAGAGAGGCAGGAGACAGGTAGGGGGAGAGAGAGGCAGGAGACAGGTAGGGGGAGAGAGAGGCAGGAGACAGGTAGGGGGAGAGAGAGGCAGGACATAGGTAGGGGGAGACGGAGGCAGGAGACAGGTAGGGTGAGAGAGAGGCAGGAGACAGGTAGGGGGAGAGAGAGGCAGGAGACAGGAAGGGGGAGAGAGAGGCAGGAGACAAGTAGGGGGACAGAGAGGCAGGAGACAGGTAGGGGGAGAGAGAGACAGGAGGCAGGTAGGGGAGAGAGAGGCACCAGACAGGTAGGGGGAGAGAGAGGCAGGAGACAGGTAGGGGGAGAGATAGGCAGGAGACAGGTAGGGGGAGAGGGAGGCAGGAGACAGGTAGGGGGAGAGAGAGGCAGGAGACAGGTAGGGGGAGAGAGAGGCAGGAGACAGGTAGGGGGAGAGAGAGGCAGGACACAGGTAGGGGGAGAGGGAGGCACGAGACAGCTGGAGGGAGAGATAGGGAGGAGACAGGTAGGGGGGGAGAGAGGCAGGAGACAGGTAGGGGGAGAGATAGGCAGGAGACAGGTAGGGGGAGAGGGAGGCAGGAGACAGGTAGGGGGAGAGAGAGGCAGGAGACAGGTACCGGGAGAGAGAGGCCGGAGACAGGTAGGGGGAGAGAGAGGCAGGAGACAGGTAGGGGGAGAGAGAGGCAGGAGACAGGTAGGGGGAGAGAGAGGCAGGACATAGGTAGGGGGAGAGGGAGGCAGGAGACAGGTAGGGTGAGAGAGAGGCAGGAGACAGGTAGGGGGAGAGAGAGGCAGGAGACAGGAAGGGGGAGAGAGAGGCAGGAGACAAGTAGGGGGACAGAGAGGCAGGAGACAGGTAGGGGGAGAGAGAGACAGGAGGCAGGTAGGGGAGAGAGAGGCAGGACACAGGTAGGGGGAGAGGGAGGCACGAGACAGCTGGAGGGAGAGATAGGCAGGAGACAGGTAGGGGGGGAGAGAGGCAGGAGACACGTAGGGGGAGAGATAGGCAGGAGACAGGTAGGGGGAGAGGGAGGCAGGAGACAGGTAGGGGGAGAGAGAGGCAGGAGACAGGTACGGGTAGAGAGAGGCCGGAGACAGGTTGGGGGAGAGAGAGGCAGGAGACAGGTAGGGGGAGAGAGAGGCAGGAGACAGGTAGGGGGAGAGAGAGGCAGGACATAGGTAGGGGGAGAGGGAGGCAGGAGACAGGTAGGGTGAGAGAGAGGCAGGAGACAGGTAGGGAGAGAGAGAGGCAGGAGACAGGAAGGGGGAGAGAGAGGCAGGAGACAAGTAGGGGGACAGAGAGGCAGGAGACAGGTAGGGGGAGAGAGAGACAGGAGGCAGGTAGGGGAGAGAGAGGCAGGAGACAGGTAGGGGGAGAGAGAGGCAGGAGACAGTTAGGGGGGGGAGATAGGCAGGAGACAGGTAGGGGGAGAGGGAGGCAGGAGACAGGTAGGGGGAGAGAGAGGCAGGAGACTGGTAGGAGGAGAGAGAGGCAGGAGACAGGTAGGGGGAGAGAGAGGCACGACACAGGTAGGGGGAGAGGGAGGCAGGAGACAGGTAGGGGGAGAGATAGGCAGGAGACAGGTAGGGGGAGAGAGAGGCAGGAGACAGGTACGGGGGGAGAGAGGCAGGAGACAGGTAGGGGGAGAGAGAGGCAGGAGACAGGTAGGGGGAGAGAGAGGCAGGAGACAGGTAGGGGGAGAGAGAGGCAGGACACAGGTAGGGGGAGAGGGAGGCAGGAGACAGGTAGGGGGAGAGAGAGGCAGGAGACAGGAAGGGGGAGAGAGAGGCAGGAGACAAGTAGGGGGAGAGAGAAGCAGGAGACAGGTAGGGTGAGAGAGAGGCAGGAGACAGGTAGGGAGAGAGGGAGGCAGGAGACAGGTAGGGGGAGAGAGAGGCAGGAGACAGGTAGTGGGGAGAGAGAGGCAGGGGACAGGTAGGGGAAGAGAGAGGCAGGAGATAGGTTGTGAGAGAAAGAGGCAGGAGACAGGTAGGAGGAGAGAGAGGCAGGAGACAGGTAGGGGGAGAGGGAGGCAGGAGACAGGTAGGGGGAGAGAGAGGCAGGAGACAGGTAGTGGGGAGAGAGAGGCAGGAGACAGGTAGGGGAAGAGAGAGGTAGGAGATAGGTTGTGGGAGAAAGAGGCAGGAGACAGGTAGGAGGAGAGAGAGGCAGGAGATAGGTTGGGGGAGAAAGAGGCAGGAGAGAGGTAGGGGGAGAAAGAGGCAGGAGAAAGGTAGGGGGAGAGAGAAGCAGGAGACAGGTAGGGTGAGAGAGAGGCAGGAGACAGGTAGGAGGAGAGAGAGGCAGGAGACAGTTAGAGGGAGAGATAGGCAGGAGGCAGGTAGGGGGAGAGAGAGGCAGGAGATAGGTTGTGGGAGAAAGAGGCAGGAGACAGGTAGGAGGAGAGAGAGGCAGGAGACAGGTAGGGGGAGAGGGAGGCAGGAGACAGGTAGGGGGAGAGAGAGGCAGGAGACAGGTAGTGGGGAGAGAGAGGCAGGAGACAGGTAGGGGAAGAGAGAGGTAGGAGATAGGTCGTGGGAGAAAGAGGCAGGAGACAGGTAGGAGGAGAGAGAGGCAGAAGACAGGTAGGGGAAGAGAGAGGCAGGAGACAGGTAGGAGGAGAGAGAGGCAGAAGACAGGTAGGGGGAGAGAGAGGCAGGAGACAGGTAGGGGGAGAGAGAGGCAGGAGACAGGTAGGGGGAGAGAAAGGCAGGAGACAGGTAGGGGGAGAGAGAGGCAGGAGACAGGCAGGGGGAGAGAGAGGCAAGAGACAGGTAGGGGGAGAGAGAGGCAGGATACAGGTAGGAGGAGGGATAGGCAGGAGACAGGTAGGGGGGGAGAGAGGCAGGAGACAGGTAGGGGGAGAGAGAGGCAGGAGACAGGTAGGGGGAGAGAGAGGCAGGAGACAGGCAGGGGGAGAGAGAGGCAGGAGACAGGTAGGGGGAGAGAGAGGCAGGAGACAGGTAGGGGGAGAGAGAGGCAGAAGACAGGTAGGGGGAGAGAGAGGCAGGAGGCAGGCAGGGGGAGAGAAAGGCAAGAGAGAGGTAGGGGGAGAGAGAGGCAGGATACAGGTAGGGGGAGAGATAGGCAGGAGACAGGTAGGGGGAGAGAGAGGCAGGAGACAGGTAGGGGGATAGAGAGGCAGGAGACAGGTAGGGGGGGAGAGAGGCAGGAGACAGGTAGGGGGAGAGGGAGGCAGGAGACAGGTAGGGGGAGAGAGAGGCAGGAGACAGGTAGGGGGAGAGAGAGGCAGGAGACAAGTAGGGGGAAAGAGAGGCAGGTAACAGGTAGGGGGAGAGACAGGCAGGAGACAGGTAGGGGGAGAGAGAGGCAGGAGACAAGTAGGGGGACAGAGAAGCAGGAGACAGGTAGGGGGAGAGAGAGGCAGGAGGCAGGTAGGGGGAGAGAGATGAAAGAGACAGGTAGGGGGAGACAGAGGCAGGAGACAGGTAGGGGGAGAGATAGGCAGGAGACAGGTAGGGGGAGAGGGAGGCAGGAGACAGGTAGGGGAGAGAGAGGCAGGAGACAGGTAGGGGGGAGAGAGAGGCAGGAGACAGGTAGGGGGAGAGATAGGCAGGAGACAGGTAGGGGAGAGAGAGGCAGGAGACAGGTACGGGGAGAGAGAGGCAGGAGACAGGTAGGGGGAGAGAGAGGCAGGAGACAGGTAGGGGGAGAGAGAGGCAGGAGACAGGTAGGGGGAGAGAGAGGCAGGACACAGGTAGGGGGAGAGGGAGGCAGGAGACAGGTAGGGTGAGAGAGAGGCAGGAGACAGGTAGGGGGAGAGAGAGGCAGGAAACAGGTAGGGGGAGAGAGAGGCAGCAGACAGGTAGGGGGAGAGAGAGGCAGGAGACAAGTAGAGGGACAGAGAAGCAGGAGACAGGTAGGGGGAGAGAGATTCAGGAGGCAGGTAGGGGGAGAGAGAGGCAGGAGACAGGTAGGGGGAGAGAGAGGCAGGAGACAGGTAGGGGGAGAGATAGGCAGGAGACAGGTAGGGGGAGAGGGAGGCAGGAGACAGGTAGGTGGAGAGAGAGGCAGGAGACAGGTACGGGGAGAGAGAGGCAGGAGACAGGTAGGGGGAGAGAGAGGCAGGAGACAGGTAGGGGGAGAGAGAGGCAGGAGACAGGTAGGGGGAGAGAGAGGCAGGACATAGGTAGGGGGAGACGGAGGCAGGAGACAGGTAGGGTGAGAGAGAGGCAGGAGACAGGTAGGGGGAGAGAGAGGCAGGAGACAGGAAGGGGGAGAGAGAGGCAGGAGACAAGTAGGGGGACAGAGAGGCAGGAGACAGGTAGGGGGAGAGAGAGACAGGAGGCAGGTAGGGGAGAGAGAGGCACCAGACAGGTAGGGGGAGAGAGAGGCAGGAGACAGGTAGGGGGAGAGATAGGCAGGAGACAGGTAGGGGGAGAGGGAGGCAGGAGACAGGTAGGGGGAGAGAGAGGCAGGAGACAGGTAGGGGGAGAGAGAGGCAGGAGACAGGTAGGGGGAGAGAGAGGCAGGACACAGGTAGGGGGAGAGGGAGGCAGGAGACAGGTAGAGGGAGAGATAGGCAGGAGACAGGTAGGGGGAGAGAGAGGCAGGAAACAGGTACGGGGAGAGAGAGGCAGGAGACAGGTAGGGGGAGAGAGAGGCAGGAGACAGGTAGGGGGAGAGAGAGGCAGGAGACAGGTAGGGGGAGAGAGAGGCAGGACACAGGTAGGGGGAGAGGGAGGCAGGAGACAGTTAGGGTGAGAGAGAGGCAGGAGACAGGTAGGGGCAGAGAGAGGCAGGAGACAAGAAGGGGGAGAGAGAGGCAGGAGACAAGTAGGGGGAGAGAGAAGCAGGAGTCAGGTAGGGTGAGAGAGAGGCAGGAGACAGGTAGGGGGAGAGGGAGGCAGGAGACAGGTAGGGGGAGAGAGAGGCAGAAGACAGGTAGTGGGGAGAGAGAGGCAGCAGACAGGTAGGGGAAGAGAGAGGCAGGAGACAGGTAGTGGGGAGAGAGAGGCAGGAGACAGGTAGGGGGAGAGGGAGGCAGGAGACAGGGAGGGGGAGAGAGAGGCAGGAGACAGGTAGTGGGGAGAGAGAGGCAGGAGACAGGTAGGGGAAGAGAGAGGCAGGAGATAGGTTGTGGGAGAAAGAGGCAGGAGACAGGTAGGAGGAGAGAGAGGCAGGAGAAAGGTTGGGGGACAAAGAGGCAGGAGAGAGGTAGGGGGAGAAAGAGGCAGGAGACAGGTTGGGGGAGAGAGAAGCAGGAGACAGGTAGGGTGAGAGAGAGGCAGGAGACAGGTAGGAGGAGTGAGAGGCAGGAGACAGGTAGAGGGAGAGATAGGCAGGAGGCAGGTAGGGGGAGAGAGAGGCAGGAGACAGGTAGGGGGAGAGAGAGGCAGGTGACAGGTAGGAGGAGAGAGAGGCAGAAGACAGGTAGGGGGAGAGAGAGGCAGGAGACAGGTAGGGGGAGAGAGAGGCAGGAGACAGGTAGGGGGAGAGAAAGGCAGGAGACAGGTAGGGGGAGAGAGAGGCAGGAGACAGGCAGGGGGAGAGAGAGGCAAGAGACAGGTAGGGGGAGAGAGAGGCAGGATACAGGTAGAGGGAGAGATAGGCAGGAGACAGGTAGGGGAAGAGAGAGGCAGGAGACAGGTAGGGGGAGAGAGAGGCAGGAGACAGGTAGGGGGAGAGAGAGGCAGGAGACAGGTAGGGGGAGAGAGAGGCAGGAGACAGGTAGGGGGAGAGAGAGGCAGAAGACAGGTAGGGGGAGGGAGAGGCCGGAGGCAGGCAGGGGGAGAGAGAGGCAAGAGAGAGGTGGGGGAGAGAGAGGCAGGATACAGGTAGGGGGAGAGATAGGCAGGAGACAGGTAGGGGGAGAGAGAGGCAGGAGACAGGTAGGGGGAGAGAGAGGCAGGAGAGAGGTAGGGGGGGGAGAGAGGCAGGAGACAGGTAGGGGGAGAGGGAGGCAGGAGACAGGTAGGGGGAGAGAGAGGCAGGAGACAGGTAGGGGGAGAGAGAGGCAGGAGACAAGTAGGGGGAAAGAGAGGCAGGTAACAGGTAGGGGGAGAGAGAGGCAGGAGACAGGTAGGGGGAGAGAGAGGCAGGAGACAAGTAGGGGGACAGAGAAGGAGGAGACAGGTAGGGGGAGAGAGAGGCAGAAGGCAGGTAGCGGGAGAGAGATGAAGGAGACAGGTAGGGGGAGAGAGAGGCAGGAGACAGGTAGGGGGAGAGATAGGCAGGAGACAGGTAGGGGGAGAGGGAGGCAGGAGACAGGTAGGGGAGAGAGAGGCAGGAGACAGGTAGGGGGGAGAGAGAGGCAGGAGACAGGTAGGGGGAGAGATAGGCAGGAGACAGGTAGGGGGAGAGAGAGGCAGGAGACAGGTACGGGGAGAGAGAGGCAGGAGACAGGTAGGGGGAGAGAGAGGCAGGAGACAGGTAGGGGGAGAGAGAGGCAGGAGACAGGTAGGGGGAGAGAGAGGCAGGACACAGGTAGGGGGAGAGGGAGGCAGGAGACAGGTAGGGTGAGAGAGAGGCAGGAGACAGGTAGGGGGAGAGAGAGGCAGGAAACAGGTAGGGGGAGAGAGAGGCAGCAGACAGGTAGGGGGAGAGAGAGGCAGGAGACAAGTAGAGGGACAGAGAAGCAGGAGACAGGTAGGGGGAGAGAGAGGCAGGAGGCAGGTAGGAGGAGAGAGAGGCAGGAGACAGGTAGGGGGAGAGAGAGGCAGGAGACAGGTAGGGGGAGAGATAGGCAGGAGACAGGTAGGGGGAGAGGGAGGCAGGAGACAGGTAGGGGGAGAGAGAGGCAGGAGACAGGTACGGGGAGAGAGAGGCAGGAGACAGGTAGGGGGAGAGAGAGGCAGGAGACAGGTAGGGGGAGAGACAAGCAGGAGACAGGTAGGGGGAGAGAGAGGCAGGACATAGGTAGGGGGAGAGGGAGGCAGGAGACAGGTAGGGTGAAAGAGAGGCAGGAGACAGGTAGGGGGAGAGAGAGGCAGGAGACAGGAAGGGGAGAGAGAGGCAGGAGACAAGTAGGGGGACAGAGAGGCAGGAGACAGGTAGGGGGAGAGAGAGACAGGAGGCAGGTAGGGGAGAGAGAGGCACCAGACAGGTAGGGGGAGAGAGAGGCAGGAGACAGGTAGGGGGAGAGATAGGCAGGAGACAGGTAGGGGGAGAGGGAGGCAGGAGACAGGTAGGGGGAGAGAGAGGCAGGAGACAGGTAGGTGGAGAGAGAGGCAGGAGACAGGTAGGGGGAGAGAGAGGCAGGAGACAGGTAGGGGGAGAGAGAGGCAGGAGACAGGTAGGGGGAGAGAGAGGCGGGACACAGGTAGGGGGAGAGGGAGGCAGGAGACAGGTAGGGTGAGAGAGAGGCAGGAGACAGGTAGGGGGAGAGAGAGGCAGGAGACAGGAAGGGGGAGAGAGAGGCAGGAGACAAGTAGGGGGACAGAGAGGCAGGAGACAGGTAGGGGGAGAGAGAGACAGGAGGCAGGTAGGGGAGAGAGAGGCACCAGACAGGAAGGGGGAGAGAGAGGCAGGAGACAGGTAGGGGGAGAGAAAGGCAGGAGACAGGTAGGGGGAGAGAAAGGCAGCAGGCAGGTAGGGCAAAAGATAGGCAGGAGACAGGTAGGGGGAGAGGGAGGCAGGAGACAGGTAGGGGGAGAGAGAGGCAGGACACAGGTAGGGGGAGAGGGAGGCAGGAGACAGGTAGGGTGAGAGAGAGGCAGGAGACAGGTAGGGGGAGAGAGAGGCAGGAAACAGGTAGGGGGAGAGAGAGGCAGCAGACAGGTAGGGGGAGAGAGAGGCAGGAGACAAGTAGAGGGACAGAGAAGCAGGAGACAGGTAGGGGGAGAGAGAGGCAGGAGGCAGGTAGGAGGAGAGAGAGGCAGGAGACAGGTAGGGGGAGAGAGAGGCAGGAGACAGGTAGGGGGAGAGATAGGCAGGAGACAGGTAGGGGGAGAGGGAGGCAGGAGACAGGTAGGGGGAGAGAGAGGCAGGAGACAGGTACGGGGAGAGAGAGGCAGGAGACAGGTAGGGGGAGAGAGAGGCAGGAGACAGGTAGGGTGAGAGACAGGCAGGAGACAGGTAGGGGGAGAGAGAGGCAGGACATAGGTAGGGGGAGAGGGAGGCAGGAGACAGGTAGGGTGAAAGAGAGGCAGGAGACAGGTAGGGGGAGAGAGAGGCAGGAGACAGGAAGGGGAGAGAGAGGCAGGAGACAAGTAGGGGGACAGAGAGGCAGGAGACAGGTAGGGGGAGAGAGAGACAGGAGGCAGGTAGGGGAGAGAGAGGCACCAGACAGGTAGGGGGAGAGAGAGGCAGGAGACAGGTAGGGGGAGAGATAGGCAGGAGACAGGTAGGGGGAGAGGGAGGCAGGAGACAGGTAGGGGGAGAGAGAGGCAGGAGACAGGTAGGTGGAGAGAGAGGCAGGAGACAGGTAGGGGGAGAGAGAGGCAGGAGACAGGTAGGGGGAGAGAGAGGCAGGAGACAGGTAGGGGGAGAGAGAGGCGGGACACAGGTAGGGGGAGAGGGAGGCAGGAGACAGGTAGGGTGAGAGAGAGGCAGGAGACAGGTAGGGGGAGAGAGAGGCAGGAGACAGGAAGGGGGAGAGAGAGGCAGGAGACAAGTAGGGGGACAGAGAGGCAGGAGACAGGTAGGGGGAGAGAGAGACAGGAGGCAGGTAGGGGAGAGAGAGGCACCAGACAGGAAGGGGGAGAGAGAGGCAGGAGACAGGTAGGGGGAGAGAAAGGCAGGAGACAGGTAGGGGGAGAGAAAGGCAGCAGGCAGGTAGGGCAAAAGATAGGCAGGAGACAGGTAGGGGGAGAGGGAGGCAGGAGACAGGTAGGGGGAGAGAGAGGCAGGAGACAGGTAGTGGGGAGAGAGAGGCAGGAGACAGGTAGGGGGAGAGGGAGGCAGGAGACAGGTAGGGGAAGAGAGAGGCAGGAGATAGGTTGTGGGAGAAAGAGGCAGGAGACAGGTAGGAGGAGAGAGAGGCAGGAGATAGGTTGGGGGAGAAAGAGGCAGGAGAGAGGTAGGGGGAGAAAGAGGCAGGAGACAGGTAGGGGGAGAGAGAAGCAGGAAACAGGTAGGGTGAGAGAGAGGCAGGAGACAGGTAGGGTGAGAGAGAGGCAGGAGACAGGTAGGGGGAGAGAGAGGCAGGAGACAGGAAGGGGGAGAGAGAAACAGGAGACAAGTAGGGGGACAGAGAGGCAGGAGACAGGTAGGGGGAGAGAGAGACAGGAGGCAGGTAGGGGAGAGAGAGGCACCAGACATGTAGGGGGAGAGAGAGGCAGGAGACAGGTAGGGGGAGAGAAAGGCAGGAGACAGGTAGGGGGAGAGAAAGGCAGCAGGCAGGTAGGGCAAAAGATAGGCAGGAGACAGGTAGGGGGAGAGGGAGGCAGGAGACAGGTAGGGGGAGAGAGAGGCAGGAGACAGGTAGTGGGGAGAGAGAGGCAGGAGACAGGTAGGGGGAGAGGGAGGCAGGAGACAGGTAGGGGAAGAGAGAGGCAGGAGATAGGTTGTGGGAGAAAGAGGCAGGAGAGAGGTAGGGGGAGAAAGAGGCAGGAGACAGGTAGGGGGAGAGAGAAGCAGGAGACAGGTAGGGTGAGAGAGAGGCAGGAGACAGGTAGGGGGGGAGAGAGGCAGGAGACAGGTAGGAGGAGAGAGAGGCAGGAGACAGGTAGGGGGAGAGAGAGGCAGGAGACAGGTAGAGGGAGAGATAGGCAGGAGGCAGGTAGGGGGAGAGAGAGGCAGGAGACAGGTAGGGGGAGAGAGAGGCAGGAGACAGGTAGGGGGAGAGAGAGGCAGAAGACAGGTAGGGGGAGAGAGAGGCAGGAGACAGGTAGGGGGAGAGAGAGGCAGGAGACAGGTAGGGGGAGAGAAAGGCAGGAGACAGGTAAGGGGAGAGAGAGGCAGGAGACAGGTAGAGGGAGCGAGTGGCAGGAGACAGGTAGGGGGAGAGAGAGGCAGGAGACAGGTAGGGGGAGAGAGAAGCAGGAGACAGGTAGGGAGAGAGAGAGGCAGGAGACAGGTAGGGGGAGAGAGAGGCAGGAGACAGGTAGGGGGAGAGAGAGGCAGGAGACAGGTAGGTGAAGAGAGAGGCAGGAGACAGGTAGGGGGACAGAGAGGCAGGAGACAGGTAGGGGGAGAGAGAGGCAGGAGACAGATAGGGGGAGAGAGAGGCAGGAGACAGGTAGGGGGGAGAGAGAGGCAGAAGGCAGGTAGGGGGAGAGAGAGGCAGGAGACAGGTAGGGAGAGAGAGAGGCAGGAGACAGGTAGGGGGAGAGAGAGGCAGGAGACAGGTAGGGGGAGAAAGAGGCAGGAGACAGGTAGGGGGAGAGAGAGGCAGGAGACAGGTAGGGGGAGAGAGAGGCAGGAGACAGGTAGGGGGAGACGGAGGCAGGAGACAGGTAGGGGGAGAGAGAGGCAGGAGACAGGTAGGGGGAGAAAGAGGCAGGAGACAGGTAGGGGGAGAGAGAGGCAGGAGACAGGTAGGGGGAGACGGAGGCAGGAGACAGGTAGGGGAAGAGAGAAGCGGGAGACAGGTAGGGGGAGAGAGAGGCAGGAGACAGGTAGGGGGAGAGAGAGGCAGGAGACAGGTAGGGGGAGAGAGAGGCAGGAGACAAGTAGGGGGACGGAGAGGCAGGAGACAGGTAGGGGGAGAGAGAGGAAGGAGGCAGGTAGGGGAGAGAGAGGCAGGAGACAGGTAGGGGGAGAGAGAGGCAGGAGACAGGTAGGGGGAGAGAAAGGCAGGAGACAGGTAGGGGGAGAGAAAGACAGGAGACAATTAGGGGGAGAGATGGGCAGGAGACAGGTAGGGGGAGAGAGAGGCAGGAGACAGGTAGTGGGGAGAGAGAGGCAGGAGACACGTAGGGGGAGAGGGAGGCATGAGACAGGTAGGGGAAGAGAGAGACAGGAGATAGGTTGGGGAAGACAGAGGCAGGAGACAGGTACGAGGAGAGAGAGGCAGAAGACAGGTAGGGGGAGAGAGAGGCAGGAGACAGGTAGGGGGAGAGAGAGGCAGGAGACAGGTAGGGGGAGAGAAAGGCAGGAGACAGGTAAGGGGAGAGAGAGGCAGGAGACAGGTAGAGGGAGCGAGTGGCAGGAGACAGGTAGGGGGGGAGATAGGCAGGAGACAGGTAGGGGGAGAGAGAGGCAGGAGACAGGTAGGGGGAGAGAGAGGCAGGAGACAGGTAGGAGGAGGGAGAGGCAGGAGACAGGTAGGGTGAGAGAGAGGCAGGAGACAGGTAGGGGGAGAGAGAGGCAGGAGACAGGAAGGGGGAGAGAGAAACAGGAGACAAGTAGGGGGACAGAGAGGCAGGAGACAGGTAGGGGGAGAGAGAGACAGGAGGCAGGTAGGGGAGAGAGAGGCACCAGACAGGTAGGGGGAGAGAGAGGCAGGAGACAGGTAGGGGGAGAGAAAGGCAGGAGACAGGTAGGGGGAGAGAAAGGCAGCAGGCAGGTAGGGCAAAAGATAGGCAGGAGACAGGTAGGGGGAGAGGGAGGCAGGAGACAGGTAGGGGGAGAGAGAGGCAGGAGACAGGTAGTGGGGAGAGAGAGGCAGGAGACAGGTAGGGGGAGAGGGAGGCAGGAGACAGGTAGGGGAAGAGAGAGGCAGGAGATAGGTTGTGGGAGAAAGAGGCAGGAGAGAGGTAGGGGGAGAAAGAGGCAGGAGACAGGTAGGGGGAGAGAGAAGCAGGAGACAGGTAGGGTGAGAGAGAGGCAGGAGACAGGTAGGGGGGGAGAGAGGCAGGAGACAGGTAGGAGGAGAGAGAGGCAGGAGACAGGTAGGGGGAGAGAGGCAGGAGACAGGTAGAGGGAGAGATAGGCAGGAGGCAGGTAGGGGGAGAGAGAGGCAGGAGACAGGTAGGGGCAGAGAGAGGCAGGAGACAGGTAGGGGGAGAGAGAGGCAGAAGACAGGTAGGGGGAGAGAGAGGCAGGAGACAGGTAGGGGGAGAGAGAGGCAGGAGACAGGTAGGGGGAGAGAAAGGCAGGAGACAGGTAAGGGGAGAGAGAGGCAGGAGACAGGTAGAGGGAGCGAGTGGCAGGAGACAGGTAGGGGGAGAGAGAGGCAGGAGACAGGTAGGGGGAGAGAGAGGCAGGAGACAGGTAGGGAGAGAGAGAGGCAGGAGACAGGTAGGGGGAGAGAGAGGCAGGAGACAGGTAGGGGGAGAGAGAGGCAGGAGACAGGTAGGTGAAGAGAGAGGCAGGAGACAGGTAGGGGGACAGAGAGGCAGGAGACAGGTAGGGGGAGAGAGAGGCAGGAGACAGATAGGGGGAGAGAGAGGCAGGAGACAGGTAGGGGGGAGAGAGAGGCAGAAGGCAGGTAGGGGGAGAGAGAGGCAGGAGACAGGTAGGGAGAGAGAGAGGCAGGAGACAGGTAGGGGGAGAGAGAGGCAGGAGACAGGTAGGGGGAGAAAGAGGCAGGAGACAGGTAGGGGGAGAGAGAGGCAGGAGACAGGTAGGGGGAGAGAGAGGCAGGAGACAGGTAGGGGGAGACGGAGGCAGGAGACAGGTAGGGGGAGAGAGAGGCAGGAGACAGGTAGGGGGAGAAAGAGGCAGGAGACAGGTAGGGGGAGAGAGAGGCAGGAGACAGGTAGGGGGAGACGGAGGCAGGAGACAGGTAGGGGAAGAGAGAAGCGGGAGACAGGTAGGGGGAGAGAGAGGCAGGAGACAGGTAGGGAGAGAGAGAGGCAGGAGACAGGTAGGGGGAGAGAGAGGCAGGAGACAAGTAGGGGGACGGAGAGGCAGGAGACAGGTAGGGGGAGAGAGAGGAAGGAGGCAGGTAGGGGAGAGAGAGGCAGGAGACAGGTAGGGGGAGAGAGAGGCAGGAGACAGGTAGGGGGAGAGAAAGGCAGGAGACAGGTAGGGGGAGAGAAAGACAGGAGACAATTAGGGGGAGAGATGGGCAGGAGACAGGTAGGGGGAGAGAGAGGCAGGAGACAGGTAGTGGGGAGAGAGAGGCAGGAGACACGTAGGGGGAGAGGGAGGCATGAGACAGGTAGGGGAAGAGAGAGACAGGAGATAGGTTGGGGAAGACAGAGGCAGGAGACAGGTACGAGGAGAGAGAGGCAGAAGACAGGTAGGGGGAGAGAGAGGCAGGAGACAGGTAGGGGGAGAGAGAGGCAGGAGACAGGTAGGGGGAGAGAGAGGCAGGAGACAGGTAGGGGGAGGGAGAGGCAGGAGACAGGTAGGGGGAGAGAGAGGCAGGAGACAGGTAGGTGGAGAGAGAAGCAGGAGACAGGTAGGGGGACAGAGAGGCAGGAGACAGGTAGGGGGAGAGAGAGGCAGGAGACAGGTAGGGGGAGAGACAGGCAGGAGACAGGTAGGGGGGAGAGAGAGGCAGAAGGCAGGTAGGGGGAGGGAGAGGCCGGAGACAGGTAGGGGGAGAGAGAGGCAGGAGACAGGTAGGCGGAGTGAGAGGAAGGAGACAGGTAGGGGGAGAGAGAGGCAGGAGACAGGTAGGTGGAGAGAGAGGCAGGAGACAGGTAGGGGGACAGAGAGGCAGGAGACAGGTAGGGGGAGAGAGAGGCAGGAGACAGGTAGGGGGAGAGAGAGGCAGGAGACAGGTAGGGGGGAGAGAGAGGCAGAAGGCAGGTAGGGGGAGGGAGAGGCCGGAGACAGGTAGGGGGAGAGAGAGGCAGGAGACAGGTAGGGGGAGAGAGAGGCAGGAGACAGGTAGGGGGAGAGAGAGGCAGGAGACAGGTAGGGGGAGAGAGAGGCAGGAGACAAGTAGGGGGACGGAGAGGCAGGAGACAGGTAGGGGGAGAGAGAGGCAGTAGGCAGGTAGGGGAGAGAGAGGCAGGAGACAGGTAGGGGGAGAGAAAGGCAGGAGACAGGTAGGGGGAGAGAAAGGCAGGAGACAATTAGGGGGAGAGATAGGCAGGAGAAAGGTAGGGGGAGAGGGAGGCAGGAGACAGGTAGGGGGAGAGAGAGGCAGGAGACAGGTAGGGGGAGAGAGAGGCAGGAGACAGGTAGGGGGAGAGAGAGGCAGGAGACAGGTAGGGGGAGAGAGAGGCAGGAGACAGGTAGGGGGAAAGGGAGGCAGGAGACAGGTAGGGGGAGAGAGAGGCAGGAGACAGGTAGGGGAGAGAGAGGCAGGAGACAGGTAGGGTGAGAGAGAGGCAGGAGACTGGTAGGGGGAGAGAGAGGCAGGCGGCAGGTAGGGTTAGAGAGAGACAGGAGGCAGGTAGGGGGAGAGAGAGGCAGGAGACAGGTAGGGGGAGAGAGGGGCAGGAGACAGGTAGGGGGAGAGAGAGGCAGGAAACAGGTAGGTGGAGAGAGAGGCAGGAGACAGGTAGGGGGACAGAGAGGCAGGAGACAGGTAGGGGGAGAGAGAGGCAGGAGACAGATAGGGGGAGAGAGAGGCAGAAGACAGGTAGGGGGAGAGAGAGGCAGGTAACAGGTAGGGGGAGAAAGAGGCAGGAGACAGGTAGGGGGAGAGAGAGGCAGGAGACAGGTAGGGGGAGAGGGAGGCAGGAGACAGGTAGAGGAAGAGAGAAGCAGGAGACAGGTAGGGGGAGAGAGAGGCAGGAGACAGGTAGGGGGAGAGGGAGGCAGGAGACAGGTAGGGTGAGAGAGAGGCAGGAGACAGGTAGGGAGAGAGAGAGGCAGGAGACAGGTAGGGGGAGAGAGAGGCAGGAGACAAGTAGGGGGACGGAGAGGCAGGAGACAGGTAGGGGGAGAGAGAGGCAGGAGGCAGGTAGGGGAGAGAGAGGCAGGAGACAGGTAGGGGGAGAGAGGGGCAGGAGACAGGTAGGGGGAGAGAAAGGCAGGAGACAGGTAGGGGGAGAGAAAGACAGGAGACAGGTAGGGGGAGAGATAGGCAGGAGACAGGTAGGGGGAGAAGGAGCAGGAGACAGGTAGGGGGAGAGAGAGGCAGGAGACAGGTAGTGGGGAGAGAGAGGCAGGAGACAGGTAGGGGGAGAGGGAGGCATGAGACAGGTAGGGGAAGAGAGAGACAGGAGATAGGTTGGGGAAGACAGAGGCAGGAGACAGGTACGAGGAGAGAGAGGCAGAAGACAGGTAGGGGGAGAGAGAGGCAGGAGACAGGTAGGGGGGAGAGAGAGGCAGAAGGCAGGTAGGGGGAGGGAGAGGCCGGAGACAGGTAGGGGGAGAGAGAGGCAGGAGACAGGTAGGGGGAGAGAGAGGCAGGAGACAGGTAGGGGGAGAGAGAGGCAGGAGACAGGTAGGGGGAGAGAGAGGCAGGAGACAGGTAGGGGGAGAGATAGGCAGGAGACAGGTAGGGGGAGAGGGAGGCAGGAGACAGGTAGGTGGAGAGAGAGGCAGGAGACAGGTACGGGGAGAGAGAGGCAGGAGACAGGTAGGGGGAGAGAGAGGCAGGAGACAGGTAGGGGGAGAGAGAGGCAGGAGACAGGTAGGGGGAGAGAGAGGCAGGGCATAGGTAGGGGGAGAGGGAGGCAGGAGACAGGTAGGGTGAGAGAGAGGCAGGAGACAGGTAGGGGGAGAGAGAGGCACGAGACAGGAAGGGGGAGAGAGAGGCAGGAGACAGGTAGGGGGAGAGAGAGGCAGGAGACAGGTAGGGGGAGAGAGAGGCAGTAGACCGGTAGGGGGAGAGAGAGGCAGGAGGCAGGTAGGGGGAGAGAGAGGCAGGAGGCAGGTAGGGGGAGAGAGAGGCAGGAGACAGGTAGGGGGAGAGAGAGGCAGGAGACAGGTAGGGGGAGAGAGAGGCAGGAGACAGGTAGGGCGAGAGAGGCAGGAGACAGGTAGGGGAAGAGAGAGGCAGGAGGCAGGTAGGGGGAGAGAGAGGCAGGAGACGGGTAGGGGGAGAGAGAGGCAGGAGACATCTAGGGGGAGAGGGAGGCAGGAGACAGGTAGAGGGAGAGAGAGACAGGAGACAGGTAGGGGGAGAGAGAGGCAGGAGGCAGGTAGGGGGAGAGAGAGGCAGGAGACAGGTAGGGGGAGAGAGAGGCAGGAGACAGGTAGGGGGAAAGGGAGGCAGGAGACAGGTAGGGGGAGAGAGAGGCTGGAGACAGGTAGGGAAGAGAGAGGCAGGAGACAGGTAGGGGGAGAGAGAGGCAGGAGACAGGTAGGGGGAGAGACAGGCAGGAGACAGGTAGGGGAGAGAGAGGCAGGAGACAGGTACGGGGAGAGAGAGGCAGGAGACAGGTAGGGGGAGAGAGAGGCAGGAGACAGGTAGGGGGAGAGAGAGGCAGGACACAGGTAGGGGGAGAGGGAGGCAGGAGACAGGTAGGGTGAGAGAGAGGCAGGAGACAGGTAGGGGGAGAGAGAGGCAGGAAACAGGTAGGGGGAGAGAGAGGCAGCAGACAGGTAGGGGGAGAGAGAGGCAGGAGACAAGTAGAGGGACAGAGAAGCAGGAGACAGGTAGGGGGAGAGAGAGGCAGGAGGCAGGTAGGGGGAGAGAGAGGCAAGAGACAGGTAGGGGGAGAGGAAGGCAGGAGACAGGTAGGGGGAGAGATAGGCAGGAGACAGGTAGGGGGAGAGGGAGGCAGGAGACAGGTAGGTGGAGAGAGAGGCAGGAGACAGGTACGGGGAGAGAGAGGCAGGAGACAGGTAGGGGGAGAGAGAGGCAGGAGACAGGTAGGGGGAGAGAGAGGCAGGAGACAGGTAGGGGGAGAGAGAGGCAGGGCATAGGTAGGGGGAGAGGGAGGCAGGAGACAGGTAGGGTGAGAGAGAGGCAGGAGACAGGTAGAGGGAGAGAGAGGCACGAGACAGGAAGGGGGAGAGAGAGGCAGGAGACAGGTAGGGGGAGAGAGAGGCAGGAGACAGGTAGGGGGAGAGAGAGGCAGTAGACCGGTAGGGGGAGAGAGAGGCAGGAGGCAGGTAGGGGGAGAGAGAGGCAGGAGGCAGGTAGGGGGAGAGAGAGGCAGGAGACAGGTAGGGGGAGAGAGAGGCAGGAGACAGGTAGGGGGAGAGAGAGGCAGGAGACAGGTAGGGCGAGAGAGGCAGGAGACAGGTAGGGGAAGAGAGAGGCAGGAGGCAGGTAGGGGGAGAGAGAGGCAGGAGACGGGTAGGGGGAGAGAGAGGCAGGAGACATCTAGGGGGAGAGGGAGGCAGGAGACAGGTAGGGGGAGAGAGAGGCAGAAGACTGGTAGTGGGAGAGAGAGGCAGGAGACAGGTAGGGGGAGAGAGAGGCAGGAGACAGGTAGGGGGAGAGAGAGGCAGGGGACAGGTAGGCGGAGAGAGAGGCAGGAGGCAGGTAGGGGGGAGAGAGAGGCAGGAGGCAGGTAGGGGGAGAGAGAAGCAGGAGGCAGGTAGGGGGAGAGAGAGGCAGGAGACAGGTAGGGGGAGAGAGAGGCAGGAGACCGGTAGGGGGAGAGAGAGGCACGAGGCAGGTAGGGGGAGAGAGAGGCAGGAGACAGGTAGGGGGAGAGAGAGGCAGGAGACCGGTAGGGGGAGAGAGAGGCACGAGGCAGGTAGGGGGAGAGAGAGGCAGGAGACAGGTAGGTTGAGAGGGAGGCAGGAGACAGGTGGGGGGAGAGAGAGGCAGGAGCCAGGTGGGGGGAGAGGGGGGCAGGAGACAGGTAGGGGGAGAGAGAGGCAGGAGGCAGGTAGGGGGAGAGAGAAGCAGGAGACAGGTAGGGGGAAAGAGAGGGAGGAGACATGTAGGGGGAGAGAGAGGCAGGAGGCAGGTAGGGGGAGAGAGAGGCAGGAGACGGGTAGGGGGAGAGAGAGGCAGGAGCCAGCTAGGGGGAGAGGGAGGCAGGAGACAGGTAGGGGGAGAGAGAGGCAGAAGACAGGTAGTGGGAGTGAGAGGCAGGAGACAGGTAGTGGGAGAGAGAGGCAGGAGACAGGTAGGGGGAGAGAGAGGCAGGAGACAGGTAGGCGGAGAGAGAGGCAGGAGGCAGGTAGGGGGGAGAGAGAGGCAGGAGGCAGGTAGGGGGCGAGAAAAGCAGGAGGCAGGTAGGGGGAGAGAGAGGCAGGAGACAGGTAGGGGGAGAGAGAGGCAGGAGGCAAGTAGGGGGGAGAGAGGGGGAGAGAGATGCAGGAGACAGGTAGGTAGAGAGGGAAGCAGGAGACAGGTGGGGGGAGAGAGAGGCAGGAGGCAGGTGGGGGGAGAGAGAGGCAGGAGGCAAGTAGGGGGAGAGAGAGGCAGGAGACAAGTAGGGGGAGAGAGAGGCAGAAGACGAGTAGGGGGACAGATAGGCAGGAGACAGGTAGGGGGAGAGAGAGGCAGGAGACAGGTAGGGGGAGAGAGAGGCAGGAGACAGGTAGGGGGAGAGAGAGGCAGGAGACCGGTAGGGGGAGAGAGAAGCACGAGGCAGGTAGGGGGAGAGAGAGGCAGGAGACAGGTAGGTTGAGAGGGAGGCAGGAGACAGGTGGGGGGAGAGAGAGGCAGGAGCCAGGTGGGGGGAGAGGGGGGCAGGAGACAGGTAGGGGGAGAGAGAGGCAGGAGGCAGGTAGGGGGAGAGAGAGGCAGGAGACAGGTAGGGGGAAAGAGAGGGAGGAGACATGTAGGGGGAGAGAGAGGCAGGAGGCAGGTAGGGGGAGAGGGGGGCAGGAGACAGGTAGGGGAGAGAGAGGCAGGAGACAGGTAGGGGGAGAGAGAGGCAGGAGGCAGGTAGGGGGAGAGAGAGGCAGGAGACAGGTAGGGGGAAAGAGAGGGAGGAGACATGTAGGGAGAGAGAGAGGCAGGAGGCAGGTAGGGGGAGAGGGGGGCAGGAGACAGGTAGGGGAGAGAGAGGCAGGAGACAGGTAGGGGGAGAGAAAGGCAGGAGGCAGGCAGGGGGAGAGGGGGCAGGAGACAGGTAGGGGGAGAGAGAGGCAGGAGACTGGTAGGGGGAGAGAGAGGCAGGAGACAGGTAGGGGGAGAGGGAGGCAGGAGACAGGTAGGGGGAGAGAGAAGCAGGAAACAGGTAGAGGGGGGGGGGGAGGGAGGCAGGTAGGGGGAGAGAGAGGCAGGAGGCAGGCAGGCAGGAGTAGAGGCAGCGAGAAGAAAGGGGGTGCGCCCAGCCATGGACTACAAGCCGCCCGGTGAGCGAGGAGAGTTTGGTTCTGAGAAGTGTTAGCCATCACTTAGGTTAGAACCAGGCCAGCGAGGCGGCGGCACCATCGACCAAGCCCCGTGTTTGCGTGTCGTTTACCACAATCACCACGCAACCAGGGCAAGGAATCGATCTGCGAGTTAATAATACATAGCTACCCATCGATAGAGATCACCAGGCGGTTTGTGGGGGGTGTGTGGCGGGGGGGGGGGTGCGCCTCAGGTGTTATGTGAGCATGACGCCATCATAGCACTCACACGACCACGGCTTAATTCATAACGTGAAAACTTAATACTTTCACCGCATCTACTGCATACAACTAAAGCTTTATTTATTAAATCGCTGCCTCAATATCGGATCCTCTTACATGTCAAGGACTGTAGAAATGGCAGAAACGCTGAAGCAAATCCTGCTCATGGTATGAGGCGAGCGGTAGATGTACGGGCTGTATCTATTAATACGCCCAGCCTCCTACCGTGACACTTGGTTCCTGGTATGTGAGTGGACCTTTGGTCATGCAGGCCGCGGCACTGAAGAGGTGACGTTTAGCTGCAAGCTTACCTGAAAGAGGACTAAGGTTATTGCTCTGCTCCGCCCCCTCCCCCTCCCCACCCCATCCCGCTCCCCCTTCCTCTTCACCCACGCCTCTCCACCTTTCCATCGCCGAGTGGGGAGGAGGGTGGTTGAGGAGCGCTTTCCCATGCCAGACAGTGGACGCACAGAAAGACCAGGGCGGTGTTGATGGCGCAAGGCTTTGACGACGCCGAGTGGGTTCCTCTCTCTCTCTCTCTCTCTCTCTGTCTCCATCTCTCTCTCCCTCCCTCCACGCCCTCCCTCTGCTCTGATTGGCCACGGTTGTATTGACCATGTGTCGAGGGGCACGAGGCCGCTGTGTTTGTTCCAGGCGCTCGCAGACTCTGCCTGGCGACTAAAAATGTCGATGTTGATTCGCTGTAGACTTGGGCTAAAAGCTATTATAGTGGAAAATGTTTCTGGTCGTGATACCTGTCACCAACGAGCCGCTAAAAACGTGTGAAAGCGCACCATCTACCCAAAGTTTTATCCATATAAAAGTTAACATATTTATTTTTTATTATAATTATTATGTATTATTATTATGTTAAGGAGGAAAAGTGTAGATTATGTCAATCGGTTCAGTCACAAGTTCTTCTCTTTCTTTCTTCTACTCGACACACAGTGGAAACATTGATTGACTAAGCGTTTAGAGTTTTAAAGTGCAAGGTCAAAGGTTAAAGCTACATGTGGAGCTGGCCGTTGCAACGGCTGTACCAAAATAAACATAAACAGGAAATGTTACTTGTTACCACAAGCAGTGTCAACGGCCACCGCCCAAGAAAAAGTGGCGCTCCGGATGCTTCTATTGTCTCATATAATTTAGCGCTTGGGCCTTCTGTCGGTGGCACCGGTAAACGACTTGTGTGCACACGTTTACGACGTTTCAAATCAGCACAAGTTTTCATTTTTGTGGCTAACAATTCATGAATTTGAAATGTTTTGCTCATTGGCAGATAATTGGTGAGTGATATGGTAGGTGTTTATTGTCTGTTATGAACCTTAAGGCCTTAGGTTTGTGTTTTTATACGCAAATTTGGCATTCAAAAACAGCGAAACAACAGGCGCAATAGTGGACAAAAGCCCCATGAGTCTGGGCCTGCATGGGTTGCGTTTTAGCCTGCATGAGTTGCGTTTGGGCCTGCATGTGTTGAGTCTGGGCCTGCATGAGTTGAGTCTGGGCCTGCATGGGTTGAGTTTGGGCCTGCATGGGTTGAGTCTGGGCATGCATGGGTTGAATTTGGGCCCGCATGGGTTGAGTCTAGGCCTGCATGGGTTGAGTTTGGGCCTGCATGGGTTGAGTCTGGGCCTGCATGGGTTGAGTTTGGGCCTGCATGGGTTGAATCTGGGCCTGCATGGGTTGAGTCTGGGCCTGCATGGGTTGAGTTTGGGCCTGCATGGGTTAAGTCTGGGCCTGCATTGGTTGAGTTTGGGCCTGCATGGGTTACATCTGGGCCTGCATGGGTTCAGTCCAGGCCTGCGAGGGTTGAGTTTGGGCCTGCATGGGTTGCGTTTTAGCCTGCATGAGTTGCGTTTTGGCCTGCATAGGTTGAATTTGGGCCTGCATGGGCTGAGTTTGGGCCTACATAGGTTGAATTTGGGCCTGCATGGGCTGAGTTTGGGCCTGCATGGGTTGAATTTGGGCCTGCATGGGTTGAGTTTGGGCCTGCATGGGCTGAGTTTGGACCTGCATAGGTTGAATTTGGGCCTGCATGGGCTGAGTTTGGGCTTGCATAGGTTGAATTTGTGCCTGCATGGGCTGAGTTTGGGCCTGCATATAAGGTTGAATTTGGGCCTGCACGGGCTGAGTTTGGGCCTGCATGGGTTGAATTTGGGCCTGCATGGGCTGAGTTTGGGCATGCATAGGTTGAATTTGGGCCTGAATGGGTTGAGTTTGGGCCTGCATAGGTTGAATTTGGGCCTGCATGGGTTAAGGTTTAGCCTGCATTTGTTAAGGTTGGGGCTGCATGGGTCAAGTTTGGGCCTGCATGGTTTGAGTTCCTGCAAGACTCGAGTCTTTGCTTGCACGGGTTGAGTCTTTGCTTGCACGGGTTGAGTCTTGGCTTGCATGGATTGAGTTTGGGCCTGCATGCTTTGAGTTTCAACTGCCTGCGTTGGTTGCGTTCAAAGGACCTGCAAGTTTTGAGTCTGGGGTTGCATGGGTTGAGTTTGGGCCTGCATGGGTTGAGTTTGGGCCTGCATGGATTCAATTTGGGCTTGCATGAGTTGAGTTTGGGCCTGCATGGGTTGAGTTTTAACTGTCTGAGGTGCAACAACCCACAGACACCTCGGCCCACAGTCACCTCGGCTCACGGACACCTCGGCTCACAGACACCTCGGCCCACAGACACCCTGGCTCACAGACACCTCGGCCCACAGACACCTCGGGCCACAGACACGTCGGCCCACGGACAACTCGGCCCACAGACACCCCGGCTCACAGATACCTCGGCCCACGGACACCTCGGCCCACAGACACCCCGGCTCACAGACACCTCGGCCCACAGACACTTCGGCCCACAGACACCTCGACTCACAGACACCTCGTCTCACAGACACTTCGGTCCACAGACACCTCGGCCCATGGACACCTCGGCCCACAGACACCCCGGCTCACAGACACCTCGGCCCACAGACACCTCGGCCCACGGATGCCTCGGCCCACAGACACCTCGGCCCACAGACACCTCGGCCCACAGACACCTCGGCTCACAGACACCTCGGCTCACAGACACCTCGGCCCACAGACAACTCGGCCCACAGACACCTCGGCCCACAGACACCTCGACCCACACACACCTCGGCCCACACACACCTCAGCTCACACACACCTCGGCCCACAGACACCTCGGCCCACGGATGCCTCGGCCCACAGACACCTCGGCCCACAGACACCTCGGCCCGCAGACACCTCGGCTCACAGACGCCTCGGCTCACAGACACCTCGGCTCACAGACACCTCGGCCCACAGACAATTCGGCCCACAGACACCTCGGCCCACAGACACCTCGGCTCACAGACACTTCGACCCACACACACCTCGGCCCAAAGACACCTCGGCCCACGGATGCCTTGGCCCACACACACCTCGGCCCACACACACTTCGGCCTACAGACACCTCGGCCCACACACACCTCGGCCCACAGACACCTCGGCCCACGGATGCCTCGGCCCACAGGCACCTCGGCTCACACACACCTCGGCCCACACGCCAATAGACACCTCGGCCCACAGACACCTCGGCCCACAAACACCTCGGCCCACAGGCCCACAGACACCTCGGCCCACAGACACCTCGGCCCACAGACACCTCGGCCCACAGACACCTCAACTCACAGGCACCTCGGCCCACAAATACCTCGGCCCACACACACCTCGGCCCACAGACACCTCGGCCCACAGACACCTCGGCCCACACACCTCGGCCCACAGTCACTTCGGCCCACAGACACTTCGGCCCACAGACACCTCGACCTACAGACACCTCGGCCCACACACCTCAGCCCACAGACACCTCAGCCCACAGACACCTCGGCCCACAGACACCTCAGCTCACAGACACTTCGGCCCACAGACACCTCGGCCCACAGACACCTCGGCCCACAGACACCTCGGCCCAC
The DNA here is from genome assembly GCA_964019135.1 of Arenicola marina. Lineage (NCBI taxonomy): Eukaryota > Metazoa > Annelida > Polychaeta > Arenicolidae > Arenicola > Arenicola marina. The sequence continues at coordinate 426,391 of OZ025263.1, read as the reverse complement.
ACACCTCGGCCCACAGACACCTCGGCCCACAGATACCTCGGCCCACAGACACCTCGGCCCACAAATGCCTCGGCCCACAGACACCTCGGCCCACGGACACCTCAGCTCACAGACACCTCGGCCCACAGACACCTCGGCCCACAGACACCTCGGCCCACACACCTCGGCCCACAGACACCTCGGCCCACAGATACCTCGGCCCACAGACACCTCGGCCCACAAATGCCTCGGCCCACAGACACCTCGGCCCACGGACACAGAGAGCCTAAACTATACAATAAAGTGTGACCTATTGGATCTCAGTAAACACCAGTTCGTACGAGAGGATACATATCCGGCTATAGCTTTTTTTTTTTTATTTATTATATATGCCGTGGCCTTTGCTGTCGGTGCAGTGGCTATCTATTCACGCCGCGAAAGGTTAAAGCGTGAAACAATTGTCAACAGAATAGGTCAACAGAAGAGTAATTCGGTCGAAAAAAAAGATATATGCCTGAGACCATTGTTGAAGAAGTTGAAGAAAGAGAGGTATGAACATTGAAATAGACGGAAGATAGATGGAAATAGAGATCCACAACAGGTAAAAGGGCTAAAAACACAGTTTAGTGATTGAGGGGACGATATAGGTCGACAGAAGAAAGATCTAATTGAGTTCTAGAGTTCTAGAGTTCCACCGACGGTCGATGGTACGTACGGATGGAGAGGCTAGACATAAATATTGACAGGGGACTGGTAGAGCACGGTCAACACGGTCTCTTGGGTCCCACAACAGAAATGCGTGAGTGCATTCAGACTTTTGCATGGCCAATCGAACATATTTGTAAAATTTAAATTTAAATCCGACGTCCGTCCCAAAAAAACCTACGCCCCCCCCCCCCCCGCTTCCCCGTCCCGCCCCCCACCACCCTACCCGGCCATCAGCGCCTATCCTTGTGTGCATATTCTTCACAGCGCATGAACACTTCCTATCAAAATGCTATCAGAGGCAGATCGATATGGAACTAAACCCATCACGAATATCCGCATTCGACACGAAATGTCTCGTTGCCGTTTATTTTTAATGTGGCCATCGATTTGTGCGTCAATAACCTCGTCTTTCAAATAACAATCAATATCACAAACTTGGTTCATAGGGGATGGGCTTTCACGGATATGATATGATATGCTGAGAGACGAAGTGTGTAGTAATCATCTCATTTTTATCTCTGAAAGCGACTGCATACTGAATGTCATTTGGTCGACCTTTTGGCTTCTGCTTGGCTTGAGGCGGACCACTGAAGCGAAATCGATATAAATTTGAAAGGTACATATGCATTTATAAACCGCGCCTATACAAAGTTTAACTTAAGCGATGCATTTGTGATCGTGAAGAGGCGCATACGGCGCTGCCACTCAGCGGCGTGTGGTGGCCAAATCCGGATTCTAGTGATCTGTTTTCTTTCACCAAAGCAGGACAAGAGTGGGCCGGCCGCTGAGGAGAAACATGACATGAAATATATAGGTGTCTTAGGCTTCTTGGTGGAAACAAGGGCTAAACTGAGCCACGGATCCTCGCCGGGACGCTAAAGAATGAAAATATGAATTGATGAAACACGATTAGGTCCTCAGGCCTGGAGTCGAACCCAAGCAAGACCTAATGAACTGGCTTCTCAGAAGTATAGTTATTTGCCATGTCATTGAGCCGCGTTATTTGCCGTACAAGTCCCACGCGCCTGATATCATCTGGGCTAGTTGGTATCACGAGAGTACCATGAAGCTACTTTTCAGGAGGTTTTAATCAACACTACTAACGTACTACAAGAACTTTACCAACGATATCATGAGGATTAATACTTGATATATTGCGGAGCACACCAAACGAGCGGGCGAGCCGCCAAGATGCGGCGCTGTACAACAGTCGTTATCATACTCGGGGGTTTTATTTTCTTGGGACTTCTCATTAGTCTGGGTCAGATACACGAGTCTGGCCTCACGGACGCCAGCAGGACATCGCTGGCTGTTCTCGCGGGTCTCACCCAGGAGGCTGAGCCGGACGGGCGAACGAACAGGACGTGCTCAGCCCACAGGCTGCGCTGGGCCGGAGATTGGTCCGGTCCTCAGCTTCTACTGGAGCCACGTGGTTACCGGGATAGCGATGACGTCATCTTCGTGTACGTCCACAGCTCGCTGTCCGGGAGCTGGCGACGGAAGCTCATAAGGGATACTTGGGGAAATAAGAGATTTTACCGGGAAGAATTCTTGCGGCATCTACCGCAGACTGTGACCACGAGGGAAGGATTTCCAATGAATCAGCTAAACTTCACTGTTCAAGTCATGTTCGTCGTCGGTTTAGCCAAACATCAGATGCTGTACAAAAACGCGCTCCAGCCGGTTTTGGAGGAAAGCTGCGCGCACGAGGACATTTTGCTGGTTAATTATCTCGACAGTTACTACAATCTGACATACAAAGGTGGCGTGAGCCTCAACTGGATCACCGAAAACCTTCCCAATGTCCAGTTCGTCCTCAAAGCCGACGATGACGTCATGCTCAACACATACGAATGGATGGCTGAGGCACGGAAGCTTCGTGGCATGAAATACCCGAAGACAATCCGGTGTTGTCTCTGGCATAAGCCGTGGGTGATGCGGAAAGGTAAGTGGGCGGTACCCAAGAAGGATTACCCATACAAGTCCTATCCGGATCACTGTTCCGGGGGCGCCTACCTCCTCACCAGCGCCACCGTCCGAGCAATCTCAAGCGCCCTGGACGAGACCGCCAAAAGCTCGTTGTGGAGAATAGACGACATGTTCTTTACGGGAATCATGGCGGAGACTGCGGGGGTCAAAAGGTTGCCCATCAGTAACGGCTGCAAGGGTCTACAAGAGCCATACACCACGGATTACAGTGACGTCACACCCACCAACTTTCTCATCGCCCACAAGCTGGATCTCGACTACTGGGACCGGTTCTGGTACGAAGTGGTCCACTTCTACACCAACTCAACCTCGCCATCCTAACCTAGTCAATGATGTGGTCATTATATATATTTATATATAGCCTCACAAAAAATATTATAATACTAATTAGCGCTCAGAGGCCTCAGGCCCATGGCACAAAACATATATACAATTGTTCTTCCTTGTCTCTGTATATGTACAATTGTCTCCCTTAATCTGCCTGCTTAGAATATAAATTGACTCAGCTGATAAAATAGTATTTCGTCATTCATTAGCCCGTTACTTAAAGTAGACTGAAAGTAAATTCGTGTTAGTTGTGTGTCACAATGGTTTTGATCGGATTTGATTCGTTGTTTGTTTGTTGAATGTCCACGAGGAAGGGAGTACATATCCAACAAGTGATCGATGTGGATATGAGGGTAGTCTGCTTACATATGGTGTTCCACTTTGTAGCTTAGATGCATAATAGATATAGTATATATCGTATTTTGGCTTCTAAGCAATAGCGGAAAGGGTATGAGCCAGAGACCCACCCACAGTTTCAATTTGTTTCAGTTTGGCGGGCACTCAGGTGCTGTTTACCCGCCCAAAAAGGGATTTTTTTATGACATCCAAGAACTATTTTTGTTTATATATTTCAAAATGCCACCTGATAGGCTGGCGCCATATTGTGTGTGTACATTCAAAACTTTTTTTTACCAGCCAAAATTTTGGATGACAAAAAAAGAAATTTTGGCTAATACCTTTTAACTTTTAAATATCCGGATCGTGTATGGTTATATGGGGAACAAATCTTTAACATGTGATATTCATGCTTAATTTGCTCAATATCTAATTTTAAACAACATTTACATGGCCGTCTATCTCTGAGTACCTTTCCTCTCGGATGTTTGGTTGCTCACTGGTCAGAGAAACAACGGAATTTACTCAATTAGGTTCTGAGTTGTAAAAAAACTACGGTATTCTTGGGCTCTCACTGAATATCCAGCTTGGTTACTGAGACTACCGATATCGGTTATATAACCATTCTTGACAAAAAGGATCACGTAACCGTTGGTTAAACAAATTAAGAAATATATTCATATCGCTCCCTGTGACACCCAAACGTAACCGAACCATAAACTGAAGAATGATTGTCTTACAATAGATGATGTCTTTCTTCTGGTTTCGTACGGTGTGAATATATCCCCGTAGATAGCTTTCGTCTCAACGCGCGTTTTTCTTCAAAAACTAACTGCAGCCGAAAATTCACACATCGACACATTCAGAAGTACTATACATGTTATGCTGTCTTCTTGTTTTTCCCTCTTGCTGGTCGTACGCATCCTTGGGAGGTGGGGGGGGGGGGGGGCAAGGACGGATCGATTTCACAGATCACGAAAAATAAATTTATTCAGGTCACGACGAATTAAAAAGGATAGCTCCCACTATACATAGGAAGGGCGGATACATGATATAAACTAATCAGTTCACGATTTTGAAATGAAAATCCTTGATCACGACGGTCGGTTAATACCCCATTGCCAGTTCACGAAGAATTATTTGCCTCAATCCCAGTTCACGGTGAAATGAAAACCCCATGCCCGAGGAACGGAAATACCCCTTGCACCCCCCCCCCCCCCCGCACCCTTCCTCATTTAACATGTAACGCTGCGACACGGCAGAAGTTGGTAATCTTCTCCTATCGCGATCGTATATATAATTTCATGTGGCATAATGTTTGGGCACGTCTTGTTAGTCTCGAAATGTTGACGGTTTTTTGGTTTACGCTTACCTTTGTATGGGGCCGGCGCGATAGCTCAGTGGGCTAGAGCGCTCGCATTGAGGGCTCTGGTCACCTGAGAGCCTTGCGGCGCGTGGCTCGATGGTTCGAGCCCTGCTGTGGCCATGTGTGTGTGGGCGCAGGATATAGATCCCATGTCTTTCTTCGTAAAGAGTAGGGGGTTACCCCCGGAGACATGGCTCCACTTTCCCTTCCTTCTCCCATTGGCGCGATATGACCAAAAGTGGTTAAAGCGTCTTGAATAACCAACCAACCAACCAACCAACGCTTACCTTTGTTGAAGCACGTTTTTTTTTCGACATGTTGAAGGTTTATGGTTTACGCTTACCTTCGTGGAAGTTTATAAACGTAGACCTGAAGGATGAACAATAAAACAGATTTGTAGTTTTGTTATGGACTGTTGAACATCGGTGATGTTATTTGTTACACAATGAAGTCATAACCATGGCAACCCTTGACGTAATGATGTAAATCATAGTGTCAGCAAGATTGGCTAGAATACTACATAATCGACTTAGATCTAGTTCTTGCGTGGTGAAATTCGTTATTAAATATTAGATAAGTTTTCATCAACCATGGGTTGAATATTATTCGATAATTTGTGTAAATTTGATAGAAAGTGGGGCCCACTCAGACCAATAATTGAATGATCAGTTATATAGTTCATAGTATATTTGTATGCCTGTGCCTTGAAATATTTGTACTCGAGACCTGCTGCGGATGAAATGAAATAAAAAAAAAATTATTCGATAATTGTTCACGGTGGATATACTAAACACATCACACACCAGCAAGAAATGCACACTGTCTTCAGAAGTACTGTTGCACATATTACATATCTAAATCCGTAAGCGGGTCTGTGTGACTTCAGGCCACAAGGTGCAAGGCGGCGTATGCTATGGTTAATCGCCCATCCCCTAGGAAGTTGAAGCTTGAAGTTGTTGAACATGTTGATTAGTGGAACCCTTTTTTCAGTTGATAATAAAAAAATCCAGTGCTATTTAAGGTTTAACGACCCCATTAGAACGAAAAAATATATAATACTAGTGTGCGTCTAAGATGTCCGTGACAACCACTTGTAATATTTAAATATGCGCGACAAGCCAGTAAACACGATATTTGGGGAGTCCACGACACCTTGATATTCAAATATGACGTCATGCACTGTGATGCAAGAAAAATGGCTACACGAGGGTGGTGGGGGGGGGGGGGGGGGGGATTTTACCCGGCGCTTCTTGTCGCAACACCAACGAAACATCACCATCAAAACACAGGCCAAAATGGTTTTTAGACATAGGCAGAAATGGTTTTTAAACACAGGCAGAAATGGTTTGGAAAATCACATTCTCCATCTCCACCTGTGGCAGACATTTTGCTGAGCAAAAGTGGTTTAATTTCTTCTACTGGACAATTGTTAAGACATTGATTCCAGTTAATAACATACTACAAATTACATTACAAATTACATTCCACTTTAGCCGTAGAATATACACATGAGGACGGGTTGATCCTTTGCTTCGTCCCCTCAAGACAACTGTGGAGACGGAAATCGTCTGTGCACCCACGGGCTAAACAGAGCAAGGTACCTCACCCGGACGATGACGGGTGGATGGATAAAGCATGCCCCAGATTAGGTGATCGGGCCCGGATTCGAACATGAGACATATTGATCTACAGTCTAGGGCGCTATCCACTCGGGTTTGCAAGGCATGTGCACAATGTACAGAGATTAACTGAAACCTTTCTCACTTGATGTAATGCAAAGCTAGGACGACCCGTAACCCGCCCATGACAATAACACATCGAGGCGCTAAATAAGCCACTGTTGGAATCGAATTGATTGAAATTAAAAAAATATTGTTTTTTATATGCCCGAGATGGCACTATTATCGTAGCGGAGAATAGTTATCGTTGATAACCTAAACAGCTTGTCGTATTGTTCAAGTCGCATATCGTAACGCACGAGTCGCAATTTACCGCACGTTGTATCTCTTAAATAGCACATGGTATCAGACGAATCGCACGCTTTATTGCTTAAATCGCACACCATGGCCGCGATTCAGCAACAATGTATGATCAGATTTCGACCATATCACCTTATTATGAAGATTCCAAACTGCTATTGAGAGGTCAATCCATACAGGAGGACAAAGGCTGTGAACTGACGTAAGTTCATCAGTAGATGGCGGAGATGTTCCCGCCGTTTCGGCTGCCTTGTAATAACCTACAGCCATACTTAGGGCGTGTTCCATTTACCTGAAACCGACGGAAAACCGAAACCGTTTTTGAAACCGGTTTCAACGGTTTGCCTACCTAAAGGCGAACGCATATTTTTATTTGTTTACAGTTTCAGCATGTATGTATGCCATGCTCATGTGCTTATGCAATTGTGCCAGTATTATTATGCCGTCTGTTTAATTTTCTACCCGCCATTGTACTGTCCGTGAATACATTAGTCTCATACTTTTGTCCAGAAATCTCTATTCATTATATTTATGATTAACCATCATGGTGTATGTGGATCGAACTGACCGTTCCACGGAATCGAAATCGTCAAACCAGCTCTCTCGATAGTTTCACGGTTTCGGTTCTTCTCCTGTCGAACAGTCATTTCGGTAAACTGGTTTGGGTTTAATGCAAATCGAACACACCTTAAATTTAATGTGACCAAATTAATCACACCTATATATCGCGAAAAGATTTCGTCATAATGCGCCCAAATGGCCCATTTGCAGCGACGAGAAACACTAGAATACCCAAACCGGCGACCCTCAGGATCCGGAGCTGTTTGCGAAAAGTAGAATAGAAATGGGACAGTATAACGTTTTCTCTAAGGTTTTACCCCCTCTCTTTACCCAATTAAATATATTTTAATTAATTGAATATCTCTTAATATTACAATGCATTTTAAACAGTTTTACGCGTTTCAAATAATTTTCCCTAGACAGACAATATATATGTATTTGCCTTGTATGTAAACTTGTACTTTGTATTGATGTAAGTTGCATTCAAATAATTTGTATTGTTGTACATGGCATTCATGTACTTTATATTGATGTACATTTCATTCATGTGTATATATGTTTATTCCGTACTTTGAATGGCCTCCAACCCTGGTACAAATTCCAAAAAACATTCAACGTAAAAACACAAACACAACGATCCACTACAATAATCAACTCAACCCCATCAATAATACCCCTGTTGTTTCCTCCTGCTAAATGCGGCAAACTTAAACTTAGATTCCGTATAGAGATTTCTCGTCTCGTCTCACTATTTCTATTACTCCTGATTAGACAAATGTACTGTGATATATATTTCACTATTCTCACATGGAGAGTACAATGAATGACGATATTTTGAAACAATTCGGGGGTTTAACTTGTAATTCTTTGTCAGAGATACTTAGTAAAAGGTCTAGTGAATTAAGATGAATAATGTTTTGAACTCAGTTTTATACAGCATTCTCCATATTTTGATGTTGACTCTGTAAAAACGGTATTGAACAATGATGATAAGTTCAACATACTGAGCCTACACGTGTGCTCGTTATCGGCTAAATTACACGAATTAAAGTTATTTTTAGCAGAATTAAGGGACAGCAATATCACATTTCAAGCTCTAGTCATCCAAGAAAGTTGGCTAGACGACAATGCGGATCCTTCCAGCTTTGATATTGAAGGGTTTCAGTTTATATCTCAAGGGAAAATATGCAGTGCTCATGGGGCATTAAGTTATTTACTTAAGTAATCAGTTTCATTATGAAGAACTGTCCATTCCCGGCATTAGGTCCGGTTTGGGAGGGTCAGTTCATTAAAGTTACAAACGATTCAAGGAAGAAAGATCTGATTATTGGTAATATTTATAGGCCTCCCCAAGACTTAGTGGAGAGTTACGCAATTTTTACGAATGAACTGTCGGAAACTGTCGACACTAAATCTAACATGCAGTGAACATTCAGTGAATTCTACCATGCGCACATTTCACTCCTGGTGCCACCTAGAACCATTGCGGACCATGCGGTGCCATATAGAACCACATGGGACCACGTGGGAGCCATTAATCTCTACATATATCTAGCATCTGAAGACGTTATAACACACCGCGCAGCAACAGCTAATTCCACGACCATTAGGGTTAGAGCTAGGGTTAACCTTACCCCCCCCCCACCACCCCGGTAGAATAGTGCTTATAACCATGGTTAAGCTTAGAGATTAAGATTAGCTAGTGATATGGTGAATTGATTACGGTCGTCTCCGCCGCCGCTTAACAACTTAGTCGAAATTGGCGAAATTCAACATGAAAATAAAACGCTAATGTGTGGTTGGGAGGGGGGCATGTGTGGGGACATGTGTGAGTAGTATGCTGAGGCTGAGTGCTGGCTAGAGTGGCCACCTCACTGACACACATACATGCTTAGCTTACTAACTCGAATTGACCATATAATTTAACGTGAGCTGCCGGGGGGATCGAAATGCGTGGCAGCCTGAATGTAACCAATAGGAGTGGAGAGATGACTTTGACCATGTAGGAGCCATTTGATAGGGTGGGTGTGTTGCCTCGCCTCGCGCCCAACCCAGCCCAGCTCAGCTAGTCTGCTAGTGAGACGCGCGGACGCGATAGAGAGCACCTGTCTGTCTGCCTGCCTGCCTGCCTCACCAAGCTGCATCCTGGAATTAAATTAAATTAAAGATTGGGGTGAATTCATAAGCGTGGCAAGGGTAGGGGGAAAGGAGATGGGGGAGGGGGGGGGGGGGCAGAAGGAAGGGGGGGGGTTTAGGTCAGGACTGGTTTAGGGAAATAGGTGAGCAGCTTGGGCTAATAGGAGTTACATATCCCAATGCCGTGCCAGTTTGGAGTTAGTGTATATATATATATGACACTTAAGTTGACGAACCAAATGGTGGGGGTTGATGCCTTAGGTCGTCTCCTACTTTGCCGCGGCATGACATTTTTGTGACGACCCCCTAAACCCACCAATAAAAAAGTGTCAAAAGTTGTCCGGGCCATATGGTTTGTAAGATGTGGGATGCTGCGAAATATTGCATGTTGTAGAATGTTGGATGTTGATGGCTGTTGGATGTTGCAGAATGTTGGGTATTATAAAATGATCTTGGATGTTGTTGGATGCTGTTGGGTGTTGGATTGTAAGAGGTTTTATGTTGGACGTTGTTAAAAGTTGGATTGTTGGAAGTCGTGGTATTATCTTTAATGTTATATGTTGTACCGAGTCGGATGTTGTCGAATGTGGGATGTATGATCCTGTAGGTTAGATGTAGCTCCATGTTGGATGATGTAGAATGTTGTATGGTGTAGGATGTTGAATGTTGTTGTATCTGGGATGGAGTTGGCTGTTGAATGTCGGAAGAAGTTGGATGTTGCGAAATATTGCATGTTGTAGAATGTTGGATGTTTTTGGAACTTGGATGTTGTCGGTTGTTGACGTACTGTAGATTACGTTGCTTACTGTAAACAAATTACTTTTTGAAAAAAAGGCCATTAGCCCTCCAGCCTTTCTCAATATTAATGTCCAGTCCCTCATGTGACCCACTCTGGGACCATGTGACCCACTCTGGCACCATGTGACCCACTCTGGCACCATGTGACCCGCTCTAGCATCATGTGGCACCGTGTGTCAATTTTCGTCATATATTACTCTGTCCGCGTAAATGGTCCTGTAACTTAACCCATTAAGTGTATTTGTATTTGTGTACCTGTTTGTCTGGGTGTCTTTGTGTATGTGTGCCGGTTTGTCTGTGTGCCTGTTTGTCTCTGTGTGTGTGTCTGTGTGTTTGTGTGTCTGTGTGTCTGTGCATTGTGTAGTTCGCAACACGCAACATGTCGTCCTGTAACTTAACCCATTCATAGGTATTCGATATGGTTCGGTCAAGTGCGGGTGTGTAGGTCAGTGGTCAAGGTCTCAGCATTTCTTTCCTTTTTATCATTGGAAGATTGGTCTACATGCTGATACAAAGAAAAGAAGCTTTCTGGCATAGACACCGACCACAGAAACCCACATTTAGCGACCCGCTGTTATGGTGGGGCACGAGGAATATACAGCCGAGGCAGTTTTTAAGGAATTACGCAACATACAAAAGAAACAAGGAAAACAGCCAATTAGAAGACATGAAACGGAATATCGCTCGTGAGCATTACAGGGAAGATCTTTGCCAGAGTCTGAACAAGCAAACATAAAGCTGGCTTTATAAGGAATGTTTGTAAACATGGGCCTGGAGTCATTTGAGCATTCTTGCTAACACTGAAAGTACATCAACACAGCTGCGTCATGACAGAACGGGGCGGAATTATAAAATCTTATTATGATTGAGATTGACCCCGCAGAAGCACGATTGGACCTGACAGTGCTGTCTAGTGTGATAGGATTCACGGAGCATTGTGGTATTGGTCTCTGTGTGCCATTCTCTTACACACGCTCATAGATCATAGACCATGGATTAATGGTACGCTGATATATATCAAGTGAGAACTGTCGAATGTACAAAGGGAAAGCGAAATCAGTGTTTTTAATCACGTGCAGTTATATATAATAAACGACAGTAAAAACCGACCAGTGGCAGAGCCCAATGCATGTGACATCAACGTTCACAGACTTTTACGATACCAGACATACACACTGCCCGGCGGAAGGAACCGATACTTGCGTCTGGACCAAACAGTGTAATATATTATAGTGCAATGATGTTACTCTCTGTGTCTAGACCTTCTCTATCACATTGTTTTCTAACACGCTTTGACATACTGCAATGAGGTTAAACATTCACAGTTCGTTTAGGATTGCCAAACGTCACATAACAAGCTGTAAATAGTTACCATTGGCCCAAACGTCTCATTACACGGTGTAAATAGTTACCATTGGCCCAAACGTCACATTACACGGTGTAAATAGTTACCATTGGCCCAAACGTCTCATTACACGGTGTAAATAGTTACCATTGGCCCAAACGTCTCATTACAAGGTGTAAATAGTTACCATTGGCCCAAACGTCTCAATACAAGGTGTAAATAGTTACCATTGGCCCAAACGTCTCATTACAAGGTGTAAATAGTTACCATTGGTCCAAACATCTCATTACACGGTATAAATAATTACCACTGGCCCAAACGTCTCATTACAAGGTGTAAATAGTTACCATTAGCCCAAACGTCTCATTACAAGGGGTAAATAGTTACCATTGGCCCAAACGTCTCATTACAAGGTGTAAATAGTTACCATTGACCCAACCATCTCATTACACGGTGTAAATAGTTACCATTGGCCCAAGCGTCTCATTACAACGTGTGAATAGTTACCATTGGCCCAAACGTCTCATTACAAGGTGTAAATAGTTACCATTGGACCAAACGTCTCATTACAAGGTGTAAATAGTTACCACTGGCCCAAACGTCTCATTACAAGGTGTAAATGGTTACCATTGGCCCAAACGTCTCATTACACGGTGTAAATAGTTACCATTGGCCCAAACGTCTCATTACACGGTGTAAATAGTCACCATTGGCCCAAACGTCTCATTACACGGTGTAAATAGTTACCATTGGCCCAAACGTCACATTACACGGTGTAAATAGTTACCATTGGCCCAAACGTCTCATTACACGGTGTAAATAGTTACCATTGGCCCAAACGTCTCATTACAAGGTGTAAATAGTTACCATTGGCCCAAACGTCTCAATACAAGGTGTAAATAGTTACCATTGGCCCAAACGTCTCATTACAAGGTGTAAATAGTTACCATTACCCCAAACGTCTCATTGCAAGGGGTAAATAGTTACCATTGGCCCAAACGTCTCATTACAAGGTGTAAATAGTTACCATTGACCCAACCATCTCATTACACGGTGTAAATAGTTACCATTGGCCCAAGCGTCTCATTACAACGTGTGAATAGTTACCATTGGCCCAAACGTCTCATTACAAGATGTAAATAGTTACCATTGGACCAAACGTCTCATTACAAGGTGTAAATAGTTACCATTGGCCCAAACGTCTCATTACAAGGTGTAAATAGTTACCATTGGCCCAAACGTCTCATTACACGGTGTAAATAGTTACCATTGGCCCAAACGTCTCATTACACGGTGTAAATAGTTACCATTGGCCCAAACGTCTCATTACACGGTGTAAATAGTTACCATTGGCCCAAACGTCTCATTACAAGGTGTAAATAGTTACCATTGTCCCAAACGTCTCATTACAAGGTGTAAATAGTTACCACTGGCCCAAACGTCTCATTACACGATGTAAATAGTTACAATTGGCCCAAACGTCTCATTACAAGGTGTAAATAGTTACCATTGACCCAAACGTCTCATTACAAGGTGTAAATAGTTACCATCGGCCCAAACGTTTCATTACACGGTGTAAATAGTTACCATTAGCCCAAACGTCTCACTACCAGGTGTAAATAGTTACCATTGGCTCGAACGTCTCATTACAAGGTGTAAATAGTTACCACTGGCCCAAACGTCTCATTACACGGTGTAAATAGTTACCATTGGCCCAAACGTCACATTACACGGTGTAAATAGTTACCATTGGCCCAAACGTCTCATTACATGGTGTAAATAGTTACCATTGGCCCAAACGTCTCATTACAAGGTGTAAATAGTTACCATTGTCCCAAACGTCTCAATACAAGGTGTAAATAGTTACCATTGGCCCAAACGTCTCATTAGAAGGTGTAAAAAGTTAGCATTGGCCCAACATCTCACTACACGGTATAAATAATTACTACTGGCCCAAACGTCTCATTACAAGGTGTAAATAGTTACCATTAGCCCAAACGTCTCATTACACCGTGTAAATAGTTACCATTGGCCCAAACGTCTCATTACAAGGTGTAAATAGTTACCATTGGCCCAAACGTCTCATTACAAGGTGTAAATAGTTACCATTGGCCCAAGCGTCTCAATACAAGGTGTAAATAGTTACCATTGGCCCAAACGTCTCATTACAAGGTGTAAATAGTTACCATCGGCCCAAACGTCTCATTACAAGGTATAAATAGTTACCATTGGCCCAAACGTCTCATTACATGGTGTAAATAGTTACCATTGGCCGAAACGTCACATTACAAGGTGTAAATAGTTACCATCGGACCAAACGTCTCATTACACGGTGTAAATAGTTACCATTGGCCCAAACGTCTCATTACAAGGGGTAAATAGTTACCATTGGCCCAAACGTCTCATTACACGGTGTAAATAGTTACCATTGGCCCAAACGTCTCATTACACGGTGTAAATAGTTACCATTGGCCCAAACGTCTCATTACACGGTGTAAATAGTTACCATTGGCCCAAACGTCATATTACACGGTGTAAATAGTTACCATTGGCCCAAACGTCTCATTACACGGTGTAAATAGTTACCATTGGCCCAAACGTCTCATTACAAGGTGTAAATAGTTACCATTGGCCCAAACGTCTCAATACAAGGTGTAAATAGTTACCATTGGCCCAAACGTCTCATTACAAGGTGTAAATAGTTACCATTAGCCAGAACGTCTCATTACAAGGGGTAAATAGTTACCATTGGCCCAAACGTCTCATTACAAGGTGTAAATAGTTACCATTGACCCAACCATCTCATTACACGGTGTAAATAGTTACCATTGGCCCAAGCGTCTCATTACAACGTGTGAATAGTTACCATTGGCCCAAACGTCTCATTACAAGGTGTAAATAGTTACCATTGGACCAAACGTCTCATTACAAGGTGTAAATAGTTACCATTGGCCCAAACGTCTCATTACAAGGTGTAAATAGTTACCATTGGCCCAAACGTCTCATTACAAGGTGTAAATAGTTACCATTGGCCCAAGCGTCTCAATACAAGGTGTAAATAGTTACCATTGGCCCAAACGTCTCATTACAAGGTGTAAATAGTTACCATCGGCCCAAACGTCTCATTACAAGGTATAAATAGTTACCATTGGCCCAAACGTCTCATTACATGGTGTAAATAGTTACCATTGGCCGAAACGTCACATTACAAGGTTTAAATAGTTACCATTGGCCCAAACGTCTCAATACAAGGTGTAAATAGTTACCATTGGCCCAAACGTCTCATTAGAAGGTGTAAAAAGTTAGCATTGGCCCAACATCTCACTACACGGTATAAATAATTACTACTGGCCCAAACGTCTCATTACAAGGTGTAAATAGTTACCATTAGCCCAAACGTCTCATTACACCGTGTAAATAGTTACCATTGGCCCAAACGTCTCATTACAAGGTGTAAATAGTTACCATTGGCCCAAACGTCTCATTACAAGGTGTAAATAGTTACCATTGGCCCAAGCGTCTCAATACAAGGTGTAAATAGTTACCATTGGCCCAAACGTCTCATTACAAGGTGTAAATAGTTACCATCGGCCCAAACGTCTCATTACAAGGTATAAATAGTTACCATTGGCCCAAACGTCTCATTACATGGTGTAAATAGTTACCATTGGCCGAAACGTCACATTACAAGGTGTAAATAGTTACCATCGGACCAAACGTCTCATTACACGGTGTAAATAGTTACCATTGGCCCAAACGTCTCATTACAAGGGGTAAATAGTTACCATTGGCCCAAACGTCTCAATACAAGGTGTAAATAGTTACCATTGGCCCAAACGTCTCATTACAAGGTGTAAATAGTTACCATTAGCCCAAACGTCTCATTACAAGGGGTAAATAGTTACCATTGGCCCAAACGTCTCATTACAAGGTGTAAATAGTTACCATTGACCCAACCATCTCATTACACGGTGTAAATAGTTACCATTGGCCCAAGCGTCTCATTACAACGTGTGAATAGTTACCATTGGCCCAAACGTCTCATTACAAGGTGTAAATAGTTACCATTGGACCAAACGTCTCATTACAAGGTGTAAATAGTTACCATTGGCCCAAACGTCTCATTACAAGGTGTAAATAGTTACCATTGGCCCAAACGTCTCATTACAAGGTGTAAATAGTTACCATTGGCCCAAGCGTCTCAATACAAGGTGTAAATAGTTACCATTGGCCCAAACGTCTCATTACAAGGTGTAAATAGTTACCATCGGCCCAAACGTCTCATTACAAGGTATAAATAGTTACCATTGGCCCAAACGTCTCATTACATGGTGTAAATAGTTACCATTGGCCGAAACGTCACATTACAAGGTTTAAATAGTTACCATTGGCCCAAACGTCTCAATACAAGGTGTAAATAGTTACCATTGGCCCAAACGTCTCATTAGAAGGTGTAAAAAGTTAGCATTGGCCCAACATCTCACTACACGGTATAAATAATTACTACTGGCCCAAACGTCTCATTACAAGGTGTAAATAGTTACCATTAGCCCAAACGTCTCATTACACCGTGTAAATAGTTACCATTGGCCCAAACGTCTCATTACAAGGTGTAAATAGTTACCATTGGCCCAAACGTCTCATTACAAGGTGTAAATAGTTACCATTGGCCCAAGCGTCTCAATACAAGGTGTAAATAGTTACCATTGGCCCAAACGTCTCATTACAAGGTGTAAATAGTTACCATCGGCCCAAACGTCTCATTACAAGGTATAAATAGTTACCATTGGCCCAAACGTCTCATTACATGGTGTAAATAGTTACCATTGGCCGAAACGTCACATTACAAGGTGTAAATAGTTACCATCGGACCAAACGTCTCATTACACGGTGTAAATAGTTACCATTGGCCCAAACGTCTCATTACAAGGGGTAAATAGTTACCATTGGCCCAAACGTCTCATTACACGGTGTAAATAGTTACCATTGGCCCAAACGTCTCATTACACGGTGTAAATAGTTACCATTGGCCCAAACGTCTCATTACACGGTGTAAATAGTTACCATTGGCCCAAACGTCATATTACACGGTGTAAATAGTTACCATTGGCCCAAACGTCTCATTACACGGTGTAAATAGTTACCATTGGCCCAAACGTCTCATTACAAGGTGTAAATAGTTACCATTGGCCCAAACGTCTCAATACAAGGTGTAAATAGTTACCATTGGCCCAAACGTCTCATTACAAGGTGTAAATAGTTACCATTAGCCCAAACGTCTCATTACAAGGGGTAAATAGTTACCATTGGCCCAAACGTCTCATTACAAGGTGTAAATAGTTACCATTGACCCAACCATCTCATTACACGGTGTAAATAGTTACCATTGGCCCAAGCGTCTCATTACAACGTGTGAATAGTTACCATTGGCCCAAACGTCTCATTACAAGGTGTAAATAGTTACCATTGGACCAAACGTCTCATTACAAGGTGTAAATAGTTACCATTGGCCCAAACGTCTCATTACAAGGTGTAAATAGTTACCATTGGCCCAAACGTCTCATTACAAGGTGTAAATAGTTACCATTGGCCCAAGCGTCTCAATACAAGGTGTAAATAGTTACCATTGGCCCAAACGTCTCATTACAAGGTGTAAATAGTTACCATCGGCCCAAACGTCTCATTACAAGGTATAAATAGTTACCATTGGCCCAAACGTCTCATTACATGGTGTAAATAGTTACCATTGGCCGAAACGTCACATTACAAGGTTTAAATAGTTACCATTGGCTCAAACGTCTCATTACAAGGTGTAAATAGTTACCATCGGACCAAACGTCTCATTACACGGTGTAAATAGTTACCATTGGCCCAAACGTCTCATTACAAGGGGTAAATAGTTACCATTGGCCCAAACGTCTCATTACACGGTGTAAATAGTTACCATTGGCCCAAACGTCTCATTACACGGTGTAAATAGTTACCATTGGCCCAAACGTCTCATTACACGGTGTAAATAGTTACCATTGGCCCAAACGTCACATTACACGGTGTAAATAGTTACCATTGGTCCAAACGTCTCATTACACGGTGTAAATAGTTACCATTGGCCCAAACGTCTCATTACAAGGTGTAAATAGTTACCATTGGCCCAAACGTCTCAATACAAGGTGTAAATAGTTACCATTGGCCCAAACGTCTCATTACAAGGTGTAAATAGTTACCATTAGCCCAAACGTCTCATTACAAGGGGTAAATAGTTACCATTGGCCCAAACGTCTCATTACAAGGTGTAAATAGTTACCATTGACCCAACCATCTCATTACACGGTGTAAATAGTTACCATTGGCCCAAGCGTCTCATTACAACGTGTGAATAGTTACCATTGGCCCAAACGTCTCATTACAAGGTGTAAATAGTTACCATTGGACCAAACGTCTCATTACAAGGTGTAAATAGTTACCATTGGCCCAAACGTCTCATTACAAGGTGTAAATAGTTACCATTGGCCCAAACGTTTCATTACACGGTGTAAATAGTTACCATTGGCCCAAACGTCTCATTACACGGTGTAAATAGTTACCATTGGCCCAAACGTCTCATTACACGATGTAAATAGTTACCATTGGCCCAAACGTCTCATTACAAGGTGTAAATAGTTACCATTGTCCCAAACGTCTCATTACAAGGTGTAAATAGTTACCACTGGCCCAAACGTCTCATTACACGATGTAAATAGTTACAATTGGCGCAAACGTCACATTACACGGTGTAAATAGTTACCTTTGGCCCAAACGTCTCATTACAAGGTGTAAATAGTTACCATTGACCCAAACGTCTCATTACAAGGTGTAAATAGTTACCATCGGCCCAAACGTCTCATTACACGGTGTAAATAGTTACCATTAGCCCAAACGTCTCACTACCAGGTGTAAATAGTTACCATTGGCTCGAACGTCTCATTACAAGGTGTAAATAGTTACCACTGGCCCAAACGTCTCATTACACGGTGTAAATAGTTACCATTGGCCCAAACGTCACATTACACGGTGTAAATAGTTACCATTGGCCCAAACGTCTCATTACATGGTGTAAATAGTTACCATTGGCCCAAACGTCTCATTACAAGGTGTAAATAGTTACCATTGTCCCAAACGTCTCAATACAAGGTGTAAATAGTTACCATTGGCCCAAACGTCTCATTAGAAGGTGTAAAAAGTTAGCATTGGCCCAACATCTCACTACACGGTATAAATAATTACTACTAGCCCAAACGTCTCATTACAAGGTGTAAATAGTTACCATTAGCCCAAACGTCTCATTACACCGTGTAAATAGTTACCATTGGCCCAAACGTCTCATTACAAGGTGTAAATAGTTACCATTGGCCCAAACGTCTCATTACAAGGTGTAAATAGTTACCATTGGCCCAAGCGTCTCAATACAAGGTGTAAATAGTTACCATTGGCCCAAACGTCTCATTACAAGGTGTAAATAGTTACC
Organism: Arenicola marina; assembly: GCA_964019135.1. Lineage (NCBI taxonomy): Eukaryota > Metazoa > Annelida > Polychaeta > Arenicolidae > Arenicola > Arenicola marina. Next base: position 407,363 of record OZ025263.1, on the reverse strand, counting down.
ATCGGCCCAAACGTCTCATTACAAGGTATAAATAGTTACCATTGGCCCAAACGTCTCATTACATGGTGTAAATAGTTACCATTGGCCCAAACGTCACAAAACAAGGTGTAAATAGTTACCATTGGCCGAAACGTCACATTACAAGGTTTAAATAGTTACCATTGGCTCAAACGTCTCATTACAAGGTGTAAATAGTTACCATCGGACCAAACGTCTCATTACACGGTGTAAATAGTTACCATTGGCCCAAACGTCTCATTACAAGGGGTAAATAGTTACCATTGGCCCAAACGTCTCATTACAACGTGTAAATAGTTACCATTGACCCAACCATCTCATTGCCCGGTGTAAATAGTTACCATTGGCCCAAGCGTCTCATTACAAGGTGTAAATAGTTACCATTGGCCCAAACGTCTCATTACAAGGTGTAAATAGTTACCATTGGCCCAAACGTTTCATTACACGGTGTAAATAGTTACCATTGGCCCAAACGTCTCATTACACGGTGTAAATAGTTACCATTGGCCCAAACGTCTCATTACACGGTGTAAATAGTTACCATTGGCCCAAACGTCTCATTACAAGGTGTAAATAGTTACCATTGTCCCAAACGTCTCATTACAAGGTGTAAATAGTTACCACTGGCCCAAACGTCTCATTACACGATGTAAATAGTTACAATTGGCGCAAACGTCACATTACACGGTGTAAATAGTTACCTTTGGCCCAAACGTCTCATTACAAGGTGTAAATAGTTACCATTGACCCAAACGTCTCATTACAAGGTGTAAATAGTTACCATCGGCCCAAACGTCTCATTACACGGTGTAAATAGTTACCATTAGCCCAAACGTCTCACTACCAGGTGTAAATAGTTACCATTGGCTCGAACGTCTCATTACAAGGTGTAAATAGTTACCACTGGCCCAAACGTCTCATTACACGGTGTAAATAGTTACCATTGGCCCAAACGTCACATTACACGGTGTAAATAGTTACCATTGGCCCAAACGTCTCATTACATGGTGTAAATAGTTACCATTGGCCCAAACGTCTCATTACAAGGTGTAAATAGTTACCATTGTCCCAAACGTCTCAATACAAGGTGTAAATAGTTACCATTGGCCCAAACGTCTCATTAGAAGGTGTAAAAAGTTAGCATTGGCCCAACATCTCACTACACGGTATAAATAATTACTACTAGCCCAAACGTCTCATTACAAGGTGTAAATAGTTACCATTAGCCCAAACGTCTCATTACACCGTGTAAATAGTTACCATTGGCCCAAACGTCTCATTACAAGGTGTAAATAGTTACCATTGGCCCAAACGTCTCATTACAAGGTGTAAATAGTTACCATTGGCCCAAGCGTCTCAATACAAGGTGTAAATAGTTACCATTGGCCCAAACGTCTCATTACAAGGTGTAAATAGTTACCATCGGCCCAAACGTCTCATTACAAGGTATAAATAGTTACCATTGGCCCAAACGTCTCATTACATGGTGTAAATAGTTACCATTGCCCCAAACGTCACAAAACAAGGTGTAAATAGTTACCATTGGCCGAAACGTCACATTACAAGGTTTAAATAGTTACCATTGGCTCAAACGTCTCATTACAAGGTGTAAATAGTTACCATCGGACCAAACGTCTCATTACACGGTGTAAATAGTTACCATTGGCCCAAACGTCTCATTACAAGGGGTAAATAGTTACCATTGGCCCAAACGTCTCATTACAACGTGTAAATAGTTACCATTGACCCAACCATCTCATTGCCCGGTGTAAATAGTTACCATTGGCCCAAGCGTCTCATTACAACGTGTGAATAGTTACCATTGGCCCAAACGTCTCATTACAAGGTGTAAATAGTTACCATTGGACCAAACGTCTCATTACTAGGTGTAAATAGTTACCATTGGCCCAAACGTCTCATTACAAGGTGTAAATAGTTACCATTGGTCCAAACGTCTCAATACAAGGTGTAAATAGTTACCATTGGCCCAAACGTCTCATTACAAGGTGTAAATAGTTACTATTAGCCCAAACGTCTCATTACAAGGGGTAAATAGTTACCATTGGCCCAAACGTCTCATTACAAAGTGTAAATAGTTACCATTGACCCAACCATCTCATTACACGGTGTAAATAGTTACCATTGGCCCAAGCGTCTCTTTACAACGTGTGAATAGTTACCATTGGCCCAAACGTCTCATTACAAGGTGTAAATAGTTACCATTGGACCAAACGTCTCATTACAAGGTGTAAATAGTTACCATTGGCCCATACGTCTCATTACAAGGTGTAAATAGTTACCATTGGCCCAAACGTTTCATTACACGGTGTAAATAGTTACCATTGGCCCAAACGTCTCATTACACGGTGTAAATAGTTACCATTGGCCCAAACGTCTCATTACACGGTGTAAATAGTTACCATTGGACCAAACGTCTCATTACAAGGTGTAAATAGTTACCATTGTCCCAAACGTCTCATTACAAGGTGTAAATAGTTACCACTTACCAAACGTCTCATTACACGATGTAAATAGTTACAATTGGCGCAAACGTCACATTACACGGTGTAAATAGTTACCTTTGGCCCAAACGTCTCATTACAAGGTGTAAATAGTTACCATTGACCCAAACGTCTCATTACAAGGTGTAAATAGTTACCATCGGCCCAAACGTCTCATTACACGGTGTAAATAGTTACCATTAGCCCAAACGTCTCACTACCAGGTGTAAATAGTTACCATTGGCTCGAACGTCTCATTACAAGGTGTAAATAGTTACCACTGGCCCAAACGTCTCATTACACGGTGTAAATAGTTACCATTGGCCCAAACGTCACATTACACGGTGTAAATAGTTACCATTGGCCCAAACGTCTCATTACATGGTGTAAATAGTTACCATTGGCCCAAACGTCTCATTACAAGGTGTAAATAGTTACCATTGTCCCAAACGTCTCAATACAAGGTGTAAATAGTTACCATTGGCCCAAACGTCTCATTAGAAGGTGTAAAAAGTTAGCATTGGCCCAACATCTCACTACACGGTATAAATAATTACTACTGGCCCAAATGTCTCATTACAAGGTGTAAATAGTTACCATTAGCCCAAACGTCTCATTACACCGTATACATAGTTACCATTGGCCCAAACGTCTCATTACAAGGTGTAAATAGTTACCATTGGCCCAAACGTCTCATTACAAGGTGTAAATAGTTACCATTGGCCCAAGCGTCTCAATACAAGGTGTAAATAGTTACCATTGGCCCAAACGTCTCATTACAAGGTGTAAATAGTTACCATCGGCCCAAACGTCTCATTACAAGGTATAAATAGTTACCATTGGCCCAAACGTCTCATTACATGGTGTAAATAGTTACCATTGGCCCAAACGTCACAAAACAAGGTGTAAATAGTTACCATTGGCCGAAACGTCACATTACATGGTGTAAATATGTACCATTGGTCCAAACGTCTCATTACAAGGGGTAAATAGTTACCATTGGCCCAAACGTCTCATTACAAGGTGTAAATAGTTATCATTGACCCAACCATCTCATTACCCGGTGTAAATAGTTACCATTGGCCCAAGCGTCTCATTACAACGTGTGAATAGTTACCATTGGCCCAAACGTCTCATTACAAGGTGTAAATAGTTACCATTGGACCAAACGTCTCATTACTAGGTGTAAATAGTTACCATTGGCCCAAACGTCTCATTACAAGGTGTAAATAGTTACCATTGGCCCAAACGTCTCATTGCACGGTGTAAATAGTTACCATTGGCCCAAACGTCTCATTACACGGTGTAAATAGTTACCATTGGCCCAAACGTCTCATTACATGGTGTAAATATGTACCATTGGTCCAAACGTCTCATTACACGGTGTAAATAGTTACCATTGGCCCAAACGTCTCATTACAAGGCGTCAATGGTTACCATTGGCCCAAACGTCTCATTACACGGTGTAAATAGTTACCATTGGCCCAAACGTCTCATTACAAGGTGTAAATAGTTACCATTGGCGCAAACGTCTCATTACCAGGTGTAAATAGTTACCAATGGCCCAAACGTCACATTACACGGTGTAAATAGTTACCATTGGCCCAAACGTCTCATTACAAGGTGTAAATAGTTACCATTGGCCCAAACGTCTCATTACAGGGTGTAAATATTTACCATTCGCCCAAACGTCTCATTGCACGGTGTAAATAGTTACCATTGGCCCAAACGTCTCATTACAAGGTGTAAATAGTTACCATTGGTCCAAACGTCTCATTACAAGGTGTAAATAGTTACCATCGGCCCAAACGTCTCATTACAAGGTATCAATAGTTACCATTGTCCCAAACGTCTCATTACAAGGTGTAAATAGTTACCGTTGGCCCAAACGTCTCATTACAATGTGTAATTAGTTACCATCGGCCCAAACGTCTCATAACAAGGTATAAATAGTTACCATTGGCCCAAACGTCTCATTACACGGTGTAAATAGTTACCATTGGCCAAAACGTCTCATTACACGGTGTAAATAGTTACCATTGGCCCAAACGTCACATTACACAGTGTAAATAGTTACCATTGGCCCAAACGTCTCATTACACGGTGTAAATAGTTACCATTGGCCCAAACGTCTCATTACAAGGTGTAAATAGTTACCATTGGCCCAAACGTCTCAATACAAGGTGTAAATAGATACAATTTTTTCCCAAACGTCTCATTACAAGGTGTAAATAGTTACCAATGGCCCAAACGTCTCATTACACGGTATAAATAATTACCATTGGCCCAAACGTCTCATTACAAGGTGTAAATAGTTACCATTGGCCCAAACGTCTCATTACACGGTGTAAATAGTTACCATTGGCCCAAACGTCTCATTACACGGTGTAAATAGTTACCATTGGCCCAAACGTCACATTACACGGTGTAAATAGTTACCATTGGTCCAAACGTCTCATTACACGGTGTAAATAGTTACCATTGGCCCAAACGTCTCATTACAAGGTGTAAATAGTTACCATTGGCCCAAACGTCTCATTACAAGGTGTAAATAGTTATCATTGACCCAACCATCTCATTACACGGTGTAAATAGTTACCATTGGCCCAAGCGTCTCATTACAACGTGTGAATAGTTACCATTGGCCCAAACGTCTCATTACAAGGTGTAAATAGTTACCATTGGACCAAACGTCTCATTACAAGGTGTAAATAGTTACCATTGGCCCAAACGTCTCATTACAAGGTGTAAATAGTTACCATTGGCCCAAACGTTTCATTACACGGTGTAAATAGTTACCATTGGCCCAAACGTCTCATTACAAGGTGTAAATAGTTACCATTGGCCCAAACGTCTCATTACACGGTGTAAATAGTTACCATTGGCCCAAACGTCTCATTACAAGGTGTAAATAGTTACCATTGTCCCAAACGTCTCATTACAAGGTGTAAATAGTTACCACTGGCCGAAACGTCTCATTACACGATGTAAATAGTTACAATTGGCGCAAACGTCACATTACACGGTGTAAATAGTTACCTTTGGCCCAAACGTCTCATTACAAGGTGTAAATAGTTACCATTGACCCAAACGTCTCATTACAAGGTGTAAATAGTTACCATCGGCCCAAACGTCTCATTACACGGTGTAAATAGTTACCATTAGCCCAAACGTCTCACTACCAGGTGTAAATAGTTACCATTGGCTCGAACGTCTCATTACAAGGTGTAAATAGTTACCACTGGCCCAAACGTCTCATTACACGGTGTAAATAGTTACCATTGGCTCAAACGTCTCATTACAAGGTGTAAATAGTTACCATCGGACCAAACGTCTCATTACACGGTGTAAATAGTTACCATTGGCCCAAACGTCTCATTACAAGGGGTAAATAGTTACCATTGGCCCAAACGTCTCATTACACGGTGTAAATAGTTACCATTGGCCCAAACGTCTCATTACACGGTGTAAATAGTTACCATTGGCCCAAACGTCTCATTACACGGTGTAAATAGTTACCATTGGCCCAAACGTCATATTACACGGTGTAAATAGTTACCATTGGCCCAAACGTCTCATTACACGGTGTAAATAGTTACCATTGGCCCAAACGTCTCATTACAAGGTGTAAATAGTTACCATTGGCCCAAACGTCTCAATACAAGGTGTAAATAGTTACCATTGGCCCAAACGTCTCATTACAAGGTGTAAATAGTTACCATTAGCCCAAACGTCTCATTACAGGGGGTAAATAGTTACCATTGGCCCAAACGTCTCATTACAAGGTGTAAATAGTTACCATTGACCCAACCATCTCATTACACGGTGTAAATAGTTACCATTGGCCCAAGCGTCTCATTACAACGTGTGAATAGTTACCATTGGCCCAAACGTCTCATTACAAGGTGTAAATAGTTACCATTGGACCAAACGTCTCATTACAAGGTGTAAATAGTTACCATTGGCCTTAACGTCTCATTACAAGGTGTAAATAGTTACCATTGGCCCAAACGTCTCATTACAAGGTGTAAATAGTTACCATTGGCCCAAGCGTCTCAATACAAGGTGTAAATAGTTACCATTGGCCCAAACGTCTCATTACAAGGTGTAAATAGTTACCATCGGCCCAAACGTCTCATTACAAGGTATAAATAGTTACCATTGGCCCAAACGTCTCATTACATGGTGTAAATAGTTACCATCGGCCGAAACGTCACATTACAAGGTTTAAATAGTTACCATTGGCTCAAACGTCTCATTACAAGGTGTAAATAGTTACCATCGGACCAAACGTCTCATTACACGGTGTAAATAGTTACCATTGGCCCAAACGTCTCATTACAAGGGGTAAATAGTTACCATTGGCCCAAACGTCTCATTACACGGTGTAAATAGTTACCATTGGCCCAAACGTCTCATTACACGGTGTAAATAGTTACCATTGGCCCAAACGTCTCATTACACGGTGTAAATAGTTACCATTGGCCCAAACGTCACATTACACGGTGTAAATAGTTACCATTGGTCCAAACGTCTCATTACACGGTGTAAATAGTTACCATTGGCCCAAACGTCTCATTACAAGGTGTAAATAGTTACCATTGGCCCAAACGTCTCAATACAAGGTGTAAATAGTTACCATTGGCCCAAACGTCTCATTACAAGGTGTAAATAGTTACCATTAGCCCAAACGTCTCATTACAAGGGGTAAATAGTTACCATTGGCCCAAACGTCTCATTACAAGGTGTAAATAGTTACCATTGACCCAACCATCTCATTACACGGTGTAAATAGTTACCATTGGCCCAAGCGTCTCATTACAACGTGTGAATAGTTACCATTGGCCCAAACGTCTCATTACAAGGTGTAAATAGTTACCATTGGACCAAACGTCTCATTACAAGGTGTAAATAGTTACCATTGGCCCAAACGTCTCATTACAAGGTGTAAATAGTTACCATTGGCCCAAACGTTTCATTACACGGTGTAAATAGTTACCATTGGCCCAAACGTCTCATTACACGGTGTAAATAGTTACCATTGGCCCAAACGTCTCATTACACGGTGTAAATAGTTACCATTGGCCCAAACGTCTCATTACAAGGTGTAAATAGTTACCATTGTCCCAAACGTCTCATTACAAGGTGTAAATAGTTACCACTGGCCCAAACGTCTCATTACACGATGTAAATAGTTACAATTGGCGCAAACGTCACATTACACGGTGTAAATAGTTACCTTTGGCCCAAACGTCTCATTACAAGGTGTAAATAGTTACCATTGACCCAAACGTCTCATTACAAGGTGTAAATAGTTACCATCGGCCCAAACGTCTCATTACACGGTGTAAATAGTTACCATTAGCCCAAACGTCTCACTACCAGGTGTAAATAGTTACCATTGGCTCGAACGTCTCATTACAAGGTGTAAATAGTTACCACTGGCCCAAACGTCTCATTACACGGTGTAAATAGTTACCATTGGCCCAAACGTCACATTACACGGTGTAAATAGTTACCATTGGCCCAAACGTCTCATTACATGGTGTAAATAGTTACCATTGGCCCAAACGTCTCATTACAAGGTGTAAATAGTTACCATTGTCCCAAACGTCTCAATACAAGGTGTAAATAGTTACCATTGGCCCAAACGTCTCATTAGAAGGTGTAAAAAGTTAGCATTGGCCCAACATCTCACTACACGGTATAAATAATTACTACTAGCCCAAACGTCTCATTACAAGGTGTAAATAGTTACCATTAGCCCAAACGTCTCATTACACCGTGTAAATAGTTACCATTGGCCCAAACGTCTCATTACAAGGTGTAAATAGTTACCATTGGCCCAAACGTCTCATTACAAGGTGTAAATAGTTACCATTGGCCCAAGCGTCTCAATACAAGGTGTAAATAGTTACCATTGGCCCAAACGTCTCATTACAAGGTGTAAATAGTTACCATCGGCCCAAACGTCTCATTACAAGGTATAAATAGTTACCATTGGCCCAAACGTCTCATTACATGGTGTAAATAGTTACCATTGGCCCAAACGTCACAAAACAAGGTGTAAATAGTTACCATTGGCCGAAACGTCACATTACAAGGTTTAAATAGTTACCATTGGCTCAAACGTCTTATTACAAGGTGTAAATAGTTACCATCGGACCAAACGTCTCATTACACGGTGTAAATAGTTACCATTGGCCCAAACGTCTCATTACAAGGGGTAAATAGTTACCATTGGCCCAAACGTCTCATTACAACGTGTAAATAGTTACCATTGACCCAACCATCTCATTGCCCGGTGTAAATAGTTACCATTGGCCCAAGCGTCTCATTACAAGGTGTAAATAGTTACCATTGGCCCAAACGTCTCATTACAAGGTGTAAATAGTTACCATTGGCCCAAACGTTTCATTACACGGTGTAAATAGTTACCATTGGCCCAAACGTCTCATTACACGGTGTAAATAGTTACCATTGGCCCAAACGTCTCATTACACGGTGTAAATAGTTACCATTGGCCCAAACGTCTCATTACAAGGTGTAAATAGTTACCTTTGTCCCAAACGTCTCATTACAAGGTGTAAATAGTTACCACTGGCCCAAACGTCTCATTACACGATGTAAATAGTTACAATTGGCGCAAACGTCACATTACACGGTGTAAATAGTTACCTTTGGCCCAAACGTCTCATTACAAGGTGTAAATAGTTACCATTGACCCAAACGTCTCATTACAAGGTGTAAATAGTTACCATCGGCCCAAACGTCTCATTACACGGTGTAAATAGTTACCATTAGCCCAAACGTCTCACTACCAGGTGTAAATAGTTACCATTGGCTCGAACGTCTCATTACAAGGTGTAAATAGTTACCACTGGCCCAAACGTCTCATTACACGGTGTAAATAGTTACCATTGGCCCAAACGTCACATTACACGGTGTAAATAGTTACCATTGGCCCAAACGTCTCATTACATGGTGTAAATAGTTACCATTGGCCCAAACGTCTCATTACAAGGTGTAAATAGTTACCATTGTCCCAAACGTCTCAATACAAGGTGTAAATAGTTACCATTGGCCCAAACGTCTCATTAGAAGGTGTAAAAAGTTAGCATTGGCCCAACATCTCACTACACGGTATAAATAATTACTACTAGCCCAAACGTCTCATTACAAGGTGTAAATAGTTACCATTAGCCCAAACGTCTCATTACACCGTGTAAATAGTTACCATTGGCCCAAACGTCTCATTACAAGGTGTAAATAGTTACCATTGGCCCAAACGTCTCATTACAACGTGTAAATAGTTACCATTGGCCCAAGCGTCTCAATACAAGGTGTAAATAGTTACCATTGGCCCAAACGTCTCATTACAAGGTGTAAATAGTTACCATCGGCCCAAACGTCTCATTACAAGGTATAAATAGTTACCATTGGCCCAAACGTCTCATTACATGGTGTAAATAGTTACCATTGCCCCAAACGTCACAAAACAAGGTGTAAATAGTTACCATTGGCCGAAACGTCACATTACAAGGTTTAAATAGTTACCATTGGCTCAAACGTCTCATTACAAGGTGTAAATAGTTACCATCGGACCAAACGTCTCATTACACGGTGTAAATAGTTACCATTGGCCCAAACGTCTCATTACAAGGGGTAAATAGTTACCATTGGCCCAAACGTCTCATTACAACGTGTAAATAGTTACCATTGACCCAACCATCTCATTGCCCGGTGTAAATAGTTACCATTGGCCCAAGCGTCTCATTACAACGTGTGAATAGTTACCATTGGCCCAAACGTCTCATTACAAGGTGTAAATAGTTACCATTGGACCAAACGTCTCATTACTAGGTATAAATAGTTACCATTGGCCCAAACGTCTCATTACAAGGTGTAAATAGTTACCATTGGTCCAAACGTCTCAATACAAGGTGTAAATAGTTACCATTGGCCCAAACGTCTCATTACAAGGTGTAAATAGTTACTATTAGCCCAAACGTCTCATTACAAGGGGTAAATAGTTACCATTGGCCCAAACGTCTCATTACAAAGTGTAAATAGTTACCATTGACCCAACCATCTGATTACACGGTGTAAATAGTTACCATTGGCCCAAGCGTCTCATTACAACGTGTGAATAGTTACCATTGGCCCAAACGTCTCATTACAAGGTGTAAATAGTTACCATTGGACCAAACGTCTCATTACAAGGTGTAAATAGTTACCATTGGCCCATACGTCTCATTACAAGGTGTAAATAGTTACCATTGGCCCAAACGTTTCATTACACGGTGTAAATAGTTACCATTGGCCCAAACGTCTCATTACACGGTGTAAATAGTTACCATTGGCCCAAACGTCTCATTACACGGTGTAAATAGTTACCATTGGACCAAACGTCTCATTACAAGGTGTAAATAGTTACCATTGTCCCAAACGTCTCATTACAAGGTGTAAATAGTTACCACTTACCAAACGTCTCATTACACGATGTAAATAGTTACAATTGGCGCAAACGTCACATTACACGGTGTAAATAGTTACCTTTGGCCCAAACGTCTCATTACAAGGTGTAAATAGTTACCATTGACCCAAACGTCTCATTACAAGGTGTAAATAGTTACCATCGGCCCAAACGTCTCATTACACGGTGTAAATAGTTACCATTAGCCCAAACGTCTCACTACCAGGTGTAAATAGTTACCATTGGCTCGAACGTCTCATTACAAGGTGTAAATAGTTACCACTGGCCCAAACGTCTCATTACACGGTGTAAATAGTTACCATTGGCCCAAACGTCACATTACACGGTGTAAATAGTTACCATTGGCCCAAACGTCTCATTACATGGTGTAAATAGTTACCATTGGCCCAAACGTCTCATTACAAGGTGTAAATAGTTACCATTGTCCCAAACGTCTCAATACAAGGTGTAAATAGTTACCATTGGCCCAAACGTCTCATTAGAAGGTGTAAAAAGTTAGCATTGGCCCAACATCTCACTACACGGTATAAATAATTACTACTGGCCCAAACGTCTCATTACCAGGTGTAAATAGTTACCATTAGCCCAAACGTCTCATTACACCGTATACATAGTTACCATTGGCCCAAACGTCTCATTACAAGGTGTAAATAGTTACCATTGGCCCAAACGTCTCATTACAAGGTGTAAATAGTTACCATTGGCCCAAGCGTCTCAATACAAGGTGTAAATAGTTACCATTGGCCCAAACGTCTCATTACAAGGTGTAAATAGTTACCATCGGCCCAAACGTCTCATTACAAGGTATAAATAGTTACCATTGGCCCAAACGTCTCATTACATGGTGTAAATAGTTACCATTGGCCCAAACGTCACAAAACAAGGTGTAAATAGTTACCATTGGCCGAAACGTCACATTACATGGTGTAAATATGTACCATTGGTCCAAACGTCTCATTACAAGGGGTAAATAGTTACCATTGGCCCAAACGTCTCATTACAAGGTGTAAATAGTCATCATTGACCCAACCATCTCATTACCCGGTGTAAATAGTTACCATTGGCCCAAGCGTCTCATTACAACGTGTGAATAGTTACCATTGGCCCAAACGTCTCATTACAAGGTGTAAATAGTTACCATTGGACCAAACGTCTCATTACAAGGTGTAAATAGTTACCATTGGCCCAAACGTCTCATTACAAGGTGTAAATAGTTACCATTGGCCCAAACGTCTCATTGCACGGTGTAAATAGTTACCATTGGCCCAAACGTCTCATTACACGGTGTAAATAGTTACCATTGGCCCAAACGTCTCATTACATGGTGTAAATATGTACCATTGGTCCAAACGTCTCATTACACGGTGTAAATAGTTACCATTGGCCCAAACGTCTCATTACAAGGCGTCAATGGTTACCATTGGCCCAAACGTCTCATTACACGGTGTAAATAGTTACCATTGGCCCCAACGTCTCATTACAAGGTGTAAATAGTTACCATTGGCGCAAACGTCTCATTACCAGGTGTAAATAGTTACCAATGGCCCAAACGTCACATTACACGGTGTAAATAGTTACCATTGGCCCAAACGTCTCATTACAAGGTGTAAATAGTTACCATTGGCCCAAACGTCTCATTACAGGGTGTAAATATTTACCATTCGCCCAAACGTCTCATTGCACGGTGTAAATAGTTACCATTGGCCCAAACGTCTCATTACAAGGTGTAAATAGTTACCATTGGTCCAAACGTCTCATTACAAGGTGTAAATAGTTACCATCGGCCCAAACGTCTCATTACAAGGTATCAATAGTTACCATTGTCCCAAACGTCTCATTACAAGGTGTAAATAGTTACCGTTGGCCCAAACGTCTCATTACAATGTGTAATTAGTTACCATCGGCCCAAACGTCTCATAACAAGGTATAAATAGTTACCATTGGCCCAAACGTCTCATTACACGGTGTAAATAGTTACCATTGGCCAAAACGTCTCATTACACGGTGTAAATAGTTACCATTGGCCCAAACGTCACATTACACAGTGTAAATAGTTACCATTGGCCCAAACGTCTCATTACACGGTGTAAATAGTTACCATTGGCCCAAACGTCTCATTACAAGGTGTAAATAGTTACCATTGGCCCAAACGTCTCAATACAAGGTGTAAATAGATACAATTTTTTCCCAAACGTCTCATTACAAGGTGTAAATAGTTACCATTGGCCCAAACGTCTCATTACACGGCATAAATAATTACCATTGGCCCAAACGTCTCATTACAAGGTGTAAATAGTTACCATTGGCCCAAACGTCTCATTACACGGTGTAAATAGTTACCATTGGCCCAAACGTCTCATTACACGGTGTAAATAGTTACCATTGGCCCAAACGTCACATTACACGGTGTAAATAGTTACCATTGGTCCAAACGTCTCATTACACGGTGTAAATAGTTACCATTGGCCCAAACGTCTCATTACAAGGTGTAAATAGTTACCATTGGCCCAAACGTCTCAATACAAGGTGTAAATAGTTACCATTGGCCCAAACGTCTCATTACAAGGTGTAAATAGTTACCATTAGCCCAAACGTCTCATTACAAGGGGTAAATAGTTACCATTGGCCCAAACGTCTCATTACAAGGTGTAAATAGTTACCATTGACCCAACCATCGCATTACACGGTGTAAATAGTTACCATTGGCCCAAGCGTCTCATTACAACGTGTGAATAGTTACCATTGGCCCAAACGTCTCATTACAAGGTGTAAATAGTTACCATTGGACCAAACGTCTCATTACAAGGTGTAAATAGTTACCATTGGCCCAAACGTCTCATTACAAGGTGTAAATAGTTACCATTGGCCCAAACGTTTCATTACACGGTGTAAATAGTTACCATTGGCCCAAACGTCTCATTACACGGTGTAAATAGTTACCATTGGCCCAAACGTCTCATTACACGGTGTAAATAGTTACCATTGGCCCAAACGTCTCATTACAAGGTGTAAATAGTTACCATTGTCCCAAACGTCTCATTACAAGGTGTAAATAGTTACCACTGGCCCAAACGTCTCATTACACGATGTAAATAGTTACAATTGGCGCAAACGTCACATTACACGGTGTAAATAGTTACCTTTGGCCCAAACGTCTCATTACAAGGTGTAAATAGTTACCATTGACCCAAACGTCTCATTACAAGGTGTAAATAGTTACCATCGGCCCAAACGTCTCATTACACGGTGTAAATAGTTACCATTAGCCCAAACGTCTCACTACCAGGTGTAAATAGTTACCATTGGCTCGAACGTCTCATTACAAGGTGTAAATAGTTACCACTGGCCCAAACGTCTCATTACACGGTGTAAATAGTTACCATTGGCCCAAACGTCACATTACACGGTGTAAATAGTTACCATTGGCCCAAACGTCTCATTACATGGTGTAAATAGTTACCATTGGCCCAAACGTCTCATTACAAGGTGTAAATAGTTACCATTGTCCCAAACGTCTCAATACAAGGTGTAAATAGTTACCATTGGCCCAAACGTCTCATTAGAAGGTGTAAAAAGTTAGCATTGGCCCAACATCTCACTACACGGTATAAATAATTACTACTAGCCCAAACGTCTCATTACAAGGTGTAAATAGTTACCATTAGCCCAAACGTCTCATTACACCGTGTAAATAGTTACCATTGGCCCAAACGTCTCATTACAAGGTGTAAATAGTTACCATTGGCCCAAACGTCTCATTACAAGGTGTAAATAGTTACCATTGGCCCAAGCGTCTCAATACAAGGTGTAAATAGTTACCATTGGCCCAAACGTCTCATTACAAGGTGTAAATAGTTACCATCGGCCCAAACGTCTCATTACAAGGTATAAATAGTTACCATTGGCCCAAACGTCTCATTACATGGTGTAAATAGTTACCATTGGCCCAAACGTCACAAAACAAGGTGTAAATAGTTACCATTGGCCGAAACGTCACATTACAAGGTTTAAATAGTTACCATTGGCTCAAACGTCTCATTACAAGGTGTAAATAGTTACCATCGGACCAAACGTCTCATTACACGGTGTAAATAGTTACCATTGGCCCAAACGTCTCATTACAAGGGGTAAATAGTTACCATTGGCCCAAACGTCTCATTACAACGTGTAAATAGTTACCATTGACCCAACCATCTCATTGCCCGGTGTAAATAGTTACCATTGGCCCAAGCGTCTCATTACAACGTGTGAATAGTTACCATTGGCCCAAACGTCTCATTACAAGGTGTAAATAGTTACCATTGGACCAAACGTCTCATTACTAGGTGTAAATAGTTACCATTGGCCCAAACGTCTCATTACAAGGTGTAAATAGTTACCATTGGCCCAAACGTCTCAATACAAGGTGTAAATAGTTACCATTGGCCCAAACGTCTCATTACAAGGTGTAAATAGTTACTATTAGCCCAAACGTCTCATTACAAGGGGTAAATAGTTACCATTGGCCCAAACGTCTCATTACAAAGTGTAAATAGTTACCATTGACCCAACCATCTCATTACACGGTGTAAATAGTTACCATTGGCCCAAGCGTCTCATTACAACGTGTGAATAGTTACCATTGGCCCAAACGTCTCATTACAAGGTGTAAATAGTTACCATTGGACCAAACGTCTCATTACAAGGTGTAAATAGTTACCATTGGCCCATACGTCTCATTACAAGGTGTAAATAGTTACCATTGGCCCAAACGTTTCATTACACGGTGTAAATAGTTACCATTGGCCCAAACGTCTCATTACACGGTGTAAATAGTTACCATTGGCCCAAACGTCTCATTACACGGTGTAAATAGTTACCATTGGACCAAACGTCTCATTACAAGGTGTAAATAGTTACCATTGTCCCAAACGTCTCATTACAAGGTGTAAATAGTTACCACTTACCAAACGTCTCATTACACGATGTAAATAGTTACAATTGGCGCAAACGTCACATTACACGGTGTAAATAGTTACCTTTGGCCCAAACGTCTCATTACAAGGTGTAAATAGTTACCATTGACCCAAACGTCTCATTACAAGGTGTAAATAGTTACCATCGGCCCAAACGTCTCATTACACGGTGTAAATAGTTACCATTAGCCCAAACGTCTCACTACCAGGTGTAAATAGTTACCATTGGCTCGAACGTCTCATTACAAGGTGTAAATAGTTACCACTGGCCCAAACGTCTCATTACACGGTGTAAATAGTTACCATTGGCCCAAACGTCACATTACACGGTGTAAATAGTTACCATTGGCCCAAACGTCTCATTACATGGTGTAAATAGTTACCATTGGCCCAAACGTCTCATTACAAGGTGTAAATAG
The DNA here is from genome assembly GCA_964019135.1 of Arenicola marina. Taxonomy (NCBI): domain Eukaryota; kingdom Metazoa; phylum Annelida; class Polychaeta; family Arenicolidae; genus Arenicola; species Arenicola marina. The sequence continues at coordinate 390,973 of OZ025263.1, read as the reverse complement.
TTACCATTGTCCCAAACGTCTCAATACAAGGTGTAAATAGTTACCATTGGCCCAAACGTCTCATTAGAAGGTGTAAAAAGTTAGCATTGGCCCAACATCTCACTACACGGTATAAATAATTACTACTGGCCCAAACGTCTCATTACAAGGTGTAAATAGTTACCATTAGCCCAAACGTCTCATTACACCGTATACATAGTTACCATTGGCCCAAACGTCTCATTACAAGGTGTAAATAGTTACCATTGGCCCAAACGTCTCATTACAAGGTGTAAATAGTTACCATTGGCCCAAGCGTCTCAATACAAGGTGTAAATAGTTACCATTGGCCCAAACGTCTCATTACAAGGTGTAAATAGTTACCATCGGCCCAAACGTCTCATTACAAGGTATAAATAGTTACCATTGGCCCAAACGTCTCATTACATGGTGTAAATAGTTACCATTGGCCCAAACGTCACAAAACAAGGTGTAAATAGTTACCATTGGCCGAAACGTCACATTACATGGTGTAAATATGTACCATTGGTCCAAACGTCTCATTACAAGGGGTAAATAGTTACCATTGGCCCAAACGTCTCATTACAAGGTGTAAATAGTTATCATTGACCCAACCATCTCATTACCCGGTGTAAATAGTTACCATTGGCCCAAGCGTCTCATTACAACGTGTGAATAGTTACCATTGGCCCAAACGTCTCATTACAAGGTGTAAATAGTTACCATTGGACCAAACGTCTCATTACAAGGTGTAAATAGTTACCATTGGCCCAAACGTCTCATTACAAGGTGTAAATAGTTACCATTGGCCCAAACGTCTCATTGCACGGTGTAAATAGTTACCATTGGCCCAAACGTCTCATTACACGGTGTAAATAGTTACCATTGGCCCAAACGTCTCATTACATGGTGTAAATATGTACCATTGGTCCAAACGTCTCATTACACGGTGTAAATAGTTACCATTGGCCCAAACGTCTCATTACAAGGCGTCAATGGTTACCATTGGCCCAAACGTCTCATTACACGGTGTAAATAGTTACCATTGGCCCAAACGTCTCATTACAAGGTGTAAATAGTTACCATTGGCGCAAACGTCTCATTACCAGGTGTAAATAGTTACCAATGGCCCAAACGTCACATTACACGGTGTAAATAGTTACCATTGGCCCAAACGTCTCATTACAAGGTGTAAATAGTTACCATTGGCCCAAACGTCTCATTACAGGGTGTAAATATTTACCATTCGCCCAAACGTCTCATTGCACGGTGTAAATAGTTACCATTGGCCCAAACGTCTCATTACAAGGTGTAAATAGTTACCATTGGTCCAAACGTCTCATTACAAGGTGTAAATAGTTACCATCGGCCCAAACGTCTCATTACAAGGTATCAATAGTTACCATTGTCCCAAACGTCTCATTACAAGGTGTAAATAGTTACCGTTGGCCCAAACGTCTCATTACAATGTGTAATTAGTTACCATCGGCCCAAACGTCTCATAACAAGGTATAAATAGTTACCATTGGCCCAAACGTCTCATTACACGGTGTAAATAGTTACCATTGGCCAAAACGTCTCATTACACGGTGTAAATAGTTACCATTGGCCCAAACGTCACATTACACAGTGTAAATAGTCACCATTGGCCCAAACGTCTCATTACACGGTGTAAATAGTTACCATTGGCCCAAACGTCTCATTACAAGGTGTAAATAGTTACCATTGGCCCAAACGTCTCAATACAAGGTGTAAATAGATACAATTTTTTCCCAAACGTCTCATTACAAGGTGTAAATAGTTACCATTGGCCCAAACGTCTCATTACACGGTATAAATAATTACCATTGGCCCAAACGTCTCATTACAAGGTGTAAATAGTTACCATTGGCCCAAACGTCTCATTACACGGTGTAAATAGTTACCATTGGCCCAAGCGCCTCATTACAAGTTGTAAATAGTTACCATTGGCCCAAACGTCTCATTACAAGGTGTAAATAGTTACCATTGGCCCAAACGTCTCAATACAAGGTGTAAATAGTTACCATTGGCCCAAACGTCTCATTACAAGGTGTAAATAGTTACCATCGGCCGAAACGTCTCATTACAAGGTATAGATAGTTACCATTGGCCCAAACGTCTCATTACAAGGTGTAAATAGTTACCATTGACCCAAACGTCTCATTACAAGGTGTAAATAGTTACCATCGGCCCAAACGTTTCATTACAAGGTGTAAATAGTTACCATTGGCCCAAACGTCTCATTACAAGGTGTAAATGGTTACCATTGGCCCAAACTTCTTATTACACGGTGTAAATAGTTACCATTGGCCCAAACGTTTCATTACACGGTGTAAATAGTTACCATTTACCCAAACGTCTCATCACACGGTGTAAATAGTTACCATTGACCCAAACGTCTCATTACAAGATGTAAATAGTTACCATTGGCCAACACGTCTCATCACAAGGTGTAAATAGTTACCATTGACCCAAACGTCTCATTACAAGGTGTAAATAGTTACCATTGGCCCAAACGTCTCATTACACGGTGTAAATAGTTACCATTGGCCCAAACGTCTCATTACAAGGTGTAAATAGTTACCATTGGCGCAAACATCTCATTACCAGGTGTAAATAGTTACCATTGGCCCAAACGTCACATGACACGGTGTAAATAGTTACCATTGGCCCAAACGTCTCATTACAAGGTGTAAATAGTTACCATTGGCCCAAACGTCTCATTACAGGGTGTAAATGGTTACCATTCGCCCAAACGTCTCATTGCACGGTGTAAATAGTTACCATTGGCCCAAACGTCTAATTACAAGGTGCAAATAGTTACCATTGGCCCAAACGTCACATTACACGGTGTAAATAGTTACCATTGGCCCAAACGTCTCATTACACGGTGTACATAGTTACCATTGGCCCAAACGTCTCATTACAAGGTGTAAATAGTTACCATTGGCCCAAACGTCTCAATACAAGGTGTAAATAGTTACCATTGGCCCAAACGTCTCATTACAAGGTGTAAATAGTTACCATTGGCCCAAACGTCTCATTACAAGGTGTAAATAGTTACCATTGGCCCAAACGTCTCATTACACGGTGTAAATAGTTACCATTGGCCAAAACGTCTCATTACAAGGTGTAAATAGTTACCATTAGCCCAAACGTCTCATTACAGGGTGTAAATATTTACCATTCGCCCAAACGTCTCATTGCACGGTGTAAATAGTTACCATTGGCCAAAACGCCTCATTACAAGGCGCAAATAGTTACCATTGGCCCAAACGTCTCATTACAAGGTGTAAATAGTTACCATCGGCCCAAACGTCTCATTCCAAGGTATAAATAGTTACCATTGTCCCAAACGTCTCATTACAAGGTGTAAATAGTTATCATTGGCCCAAACGTCTCATTACAAGGTGTAATTAGTTACCATTCGCCCAAACGTCTCATTACAAGGTATAAATAGTTACCATTGGCCCAAACGTCTCATTACACGGTGTAAATAGTTATCATTGGCCCAAACGTCACATTACACGGTGCAAATAGTTACCATTGGCCCAAACGTCTCATTACACGGTGCAAATAGTTAGCATTGGCCCAAACGTCTCATTACAAGGTGTAAATAGTTACCATTGGCCCAAACGTCTCAATACAAGGTGTAAATAGATACCATTGGCCAAAACGTCTCATTACAAGGTGTAAATAGTTACCATCGGCCCAAACGTCTCATTACAAGGTATAAATAGTTACCATTGTCCCAAACGTCTCAATACAAGGTGTAAATAGTTACCATTGGCCCAAACGTCTCATTACAAGGTGTAATTAGTTACCATTGGCCCAAACGTCTCATTACAAGGTATAAATAGTTACCATTGGCCCAAACGTCTCATTACACGGTGTAAATAGTTATCATTGGACCAAACGTCACATTACACGGTGCAAATAGTTACCATTGGCCCAAACGTCTCATTACACGGTGCAAATAGTTACCATTGGCCCAAACGTCTCATTACCAGGTGTAAATAGTTACCATTGGCCCAAACGTCTCAATACAAGGTGTAAATAGATACCATTGGCCCAAACGTCTCATTACAAGGTGTAAATAGTTACCATTGGCCCAAACGTCTCATTACAAGGTGTAAATAGTTACCATTGGCCCAAACTTCTCATTACAAGGTGTAAATAGTTACCATTGGCCCAAACGTCACATTACACGGTGTAAATAGTTACCATTGGCCCAAACGTCTCATTACACGGTGTACATAGTTACCATTGGCCCAAACGTCTCATTACAAGGTGTAAATAGTTACCATTGGCCCAAACGTCTCAATACAAGGTGTAAATAGTTACCATTGGCCCAAACGTCTCATTACAAGGCGTAAATAGTTACCATTGGCCCAAACGTCTCATTACAAGGTGTAAATAGTTACCATCGGCCCAAACGTCTCATTACAAGGTATAAATAGTTACCATTGTCCCAAACGTCTCATTACAAGGTGTAAATAGTTACCATTGGCCCAAACGTCTCATTACAAGGTGTAATTAGTTACCATTGGCCCAAACGTCTCATTACAAGGTATAAATAGTTACCATTGGCCCAAACGTCTCATTACACGGTGTAAATAGTTATCATTGGCCCAAACGTCACATTACACGGTGCAAATAGTTACCATTGACCCAAACGTCTCATTACACGGTGCAAATAGTTACCATTGGCCCAAACGTCTCATTACAAGGTGTAAATAGTTACCATTGGCCCAAACGTCTCAATACAAGGTGTAAATAGATACCATTGGCCAAAACGTCTCATTACAAGGTGTAAATAGTTACCATCGGCCCAAACGTCTCATTACAAGGTATAAATAGTTACCATTGTCCCAAACGTCTCATTACAAGGTGTAAATAGTTACCATTGGCCCAAACGTCTCATTACAAGGTGTAATTAGTTACCATTGGCCCAAACGTCTCATTACAAGGTATAAATAGTTACCATTGGCCCAAACGTCTCATTACACGGTGTAAATAGTTATCATTGGCCCAAACGTCACATTACACGGTGCAAATAGTTACCATTGGCCCAAACGTCTCATTACACGGTGCAAATAGTTACCATTGGCCCAAACTTCTCATTACCAGGTGTAAATAGTTACCATTGGCCCAAACGTCTCAATACAAGGTGTAAATAGATACCATTGGCCCAAACGTCTCATTACAAGGTGTAAATAGTTACCATTGGCCCAAACGTCTCATTACACGGTATAAATAATTACCATTGGCCCAAACGTCTCATTACAAGGTGTAAATAGTTACCATTGGCCCAAACGTCTCATTACACGGTGTAAATAGTTACCATTGGCCCAAACGCCTCATTACAAGGTGTAAGTAGTTACCATTGGCCCAAACGTCTCATTACACGGTGTAAATAGTTACCATTGGCCCAAACGTCTCATTACACGGTATAAATAATTACCATTGGCCCAAACGTCTCATTACAAGGTGTAAATAGTTACCATTGGCCCAAACGTCTCATTACAAGGTGTAAATAGTTACCATTGGCCCAAACGTCTCATTACAAGGTGTAAATAGTTACCATTGGCCCAAGCGTCTCAATACAAGGTGTAAATAGTTACCATTGGCCCAAACGTCTCATTACAAGGTGTAAATAGTTACCATCGGCCCAAACGTCTCATTACAAGGTATAAATAGTTACCATTGGCCCAAACGTCTCATTACATGGTGTAAATAGTTACCATTGGCCGAAACGTCACATTACAAGGTTTAAATAGTTACCATTGGCTCAAACGTCTCATTACAAGGTGTAAATAGTTACCATCGGACCAAACGTCTCATTACATGGTGTAAATAGTTACCATTGGCCCAAACGTCTCATTACAAGGGGTAAATAGTTACCATTGGCCCAAACGTCTCATTACACGGTGTAAATAGTTACCATCGGCCCAAACGTCTCATTACACGGTGTAAATAGTTACCATTGGCCGAAACGTCTCATTACACGGTGTAAATAGTTACCATTGGCCCAAACGTCACATTACACGGTGTAAATAGTTACCATTGGCCCAAACGTCTCATTACACGGTGTAAATAGTTACCATTGGCCCAAACGTCTCATTACAAGGTGTAAATAGTTACCATTGGCCCAAACGTCTCAATACAAGGTGTAAATAGTTACCATTGGCCCAAACGTCTCATTACAAGGTGTAAATAGTTACCATTAGCCCAAACGTCTCATTACAAGGGGTAAATAGTTACCATTGGCCCAAACGTCTCATTACAAGGTGTAAATAGTTACCATTGACCCAACCATCTCATTACACGGTGTAAATAGTTACCATTGGCCCAAGCGTCTCATTACAACGTGTGAATAGTTACCATTGGCCCAAACGTCTCATTACAAGGTGTAAATAGTTACCATTGGACCAAACGTCTCATTACAAGGTGTAAATAGTTACCATTGGCCCAAACGTCTCATTACAAGGTGTAAATAGTTACCATTGGCCCAAACGTTTCATTACACGGTGTAAATAGTTACCATTGGCCCAAACGTCTCATTACACGGTGTAAATAGTTACCATTGGCCCAAACGTCTCATTACACGGTGTAAATAGTTACCATTGGCCCAAACGTCTCATTACAAGGTGTAAATAGTTACCATTGTCCCAAACGTCTCATTACAAGGTGTAAATAGTTACCACTGGCCCAAACGTCTCATTACACGATGTAAATAGTTACAATTGGCGCAAACGTCACATTACACGGTGTAAATAGTTACCTTTGGCCCAAACGTCTCATTACAAGGTGTAAATAGTTACCATTGACCCAAACGTCTCATTACAAGGTGTAAATAGTTACCATCGGCCCAAACGTCTCATTACACGGTGTAAATAGTTACCATTAGCCCAAACGTCTCACTACCAGGTGTAAATAGTTACCATTGGCTCGAACGTCTCATTACAAGGTGTAAATAGTTACCACTGGCCCAAACGTCTCATTACACGGTGTAAATAGTTACCATTGGCCCAAACGTCACATTACACGGTGTAAATAGTCACCATTGGCCCAAACGTCTCATTACATGGTGTAAATAGTTACCATTGGCCCAAACGTCTCATTACAAGGTGTAAATAGTTCCCATTGTCCCGAACGTCTCAATACAAGGTGTAAATAGTTACCATTGGCCCAAACGTCTCATTAGAAGGTGTAAAAAGTTAGCATTGGCCCAACATCTCACTACACGGTATAAATAATTACTACTGGCCCAAACGTCTCATTACAAGGTGTAAATAGTTACCATTAGCCCAAACGTCTCATTACACCGTGTAAATAGTTACCATTGGCCCAAACGTCTCATTACAAGGTGTAAATAGTTACCATTGGCCCAAACGTCTCATTACAAGGTGTAAATAGTTACCATTGGCCCAAGCGTCTCAATACAAGGTGTAAATAGTTACCATTGGCCCAAACGTCTCATTACAAGGTGTAAATAGTTACCATCGGCCCAAACGTCTCATTACAAGGTATAAATAGTTACCATTGGCCCAAACGTCTCATTACATGGTGTAAATAGTTACCATTGGCCCAAACGTCACAAAACAAGGTGTAAATAGTTACCATTGGCCGAAACGTCACATTACAAGGTTTAAATAGTTACCATTGGCTCAAACGTCTCATTACAAGGTGTAAATAGTTACCATCGGACCAAACGTCTCATTACACGGTGTAAATAGTTACCATTGGCCCAAACGTCTCATTACAAGGGGTAAATAGTTACCATTGGCCCAAACGTCTCATTACAAGGTGTAAATAGTTACCATTGACCCAACCATCTCATTACCCGGTGTAAATAGTTACCATTGTCCCAAGCGTCTCATTACAACGTGTGAATAGTTACCATTGGCCCAAACGTCTCATTACAAGGTGTAAATAGTTACCATTGGACCAAACGTCTCATTACTAGGTGTAAATAGTTACCATTGGCCCAAACGTCTCATTACAAGGTGTAAATAGTTACCATTGGCCCAAACGTCTCAATACAAGGTGTAAGTAGTTACCATTGGCCCAAACGTCTCATTACAAGGTGTAAATAGTTACCATTAGCCCAAACGTCTCATTACAAGGGGTAAATAGTTACCATTGGCCCAAACGTCTCATTACAAGGTGTAAATAGTTACCATTGACCCAACCATCTCATTACACGGTGTAAATAGTTACCATTGGCCCAAGCGTCTCATTACAACGTGTGAATAGTTACCATTGGCTCAAACGTCTCATTACAAGGTGTAAATAGTTACCATTGGACCAAACGTCTCATTACAAGGTGTAAATAGTTACCATTGGCCCATACGTCTCATTACAAGGTGTAAATAGTTACCATTGGCCCAAACGTTTCATTACACGGTGTAAATAGTTACCATTGGCCCAAACGTCTCATTACACGGTGTAAATAGTTACCATTGGCCCAAACGTCTCATTACACGGTGTAAATAGTTACCATTGGCCCAAACGTCTCATTACAAGGTGTAAATAGTTACCATTGTCCCAAACGTCTCATTACAAGGTGTAAATAGTTACCACTAGCCCAAACGTCTCATTACACGATGTAAATAGTTACAATTGGCGCAAACGTCACATTACACGGTGTAAATAGTTACCTTTGGCCCAAACGTCTCATTACAAGGTGTAAATAGTTACCATTGACCCAAACGTCTCATTACAAGGTGTAAATAGTTACCATCGGCCCAAACGTCTCATTACACGGTGTAAATAGTTACCATTAGCCCAAACGTCTCACTACCAGGTGTAAATAGTTACCATTGGCTCGAACGTCTCATTACAAGGTGTAAATAGTTACCACTGGCCCAAACGTCTCATTACACGGTGTAAATAGTTACCATTGGCCCAAACGTCACATTACACGGTGTAAATAGTTACCATTGGCCCAAACGTCTCATTACATGGTGTAAATAGTTACCATTGGCCCAAACGTCTCATTACAAGGTGTAAATAGTTACCATTGTCCCAAACGTCTCAATACAAGGTGTAAATAGTTACCATTGGCGCAAACGTCTCATTAGAAGGTGTAAAAAGTTAGCATTGGCCCAACATCTCACTACACGGTATAAATAATTACTACTGGCCCAAACGTCTCATTACAAGGTGTAAATAGTTACCATTAGCCCAAACGTCTCATTACACCGTGTAAATAGTTACCATTGGCCCAAACGTCTCATTACAAGGTGTAAATAGTTACCATTGGCCCAAACGTCTCATTACAAGGTGTAAATAGTTACCATTGGCCCAAGCGTCTCAATACAAGGTGTAAATAGTTACCATTGGCCCAAACGTCTCATTACAAGGTGTAAATAGTTACCATCGGCCCAAACGTCTCATTACAAGGTATAAATAGTTACCATTGGCCCAAACGTCTCATTACATGGTGTAAATAGTTACCATTGGCCCAAACGTCACAAAACAAGGTGTAAATAGTCACCATTGGCCGAAACGTCACATTACAAGGTTTAAATAGTTACCATTGGCTCAAACGTCTCATTACAAGGTGTAAATAGTTACCATCGGACCAAACGTCTCATTACACGGTGTAAATAGTTACCATTGGCCCAAACGTCTCATTACACGGTGTAAATAGTTACCATTGGCCCAAACGTCTCATTACAAGGTGTAAATAGTTACCATTGACCCAACCATCTCATTACCCGGTGTAAATAGTTACCATTGGCCCAAGCGTCTCATTACAACGTGTGAATAGTTACCATTGGCCCAAACGTCTCATTACAAGGTGTAAATAGTTACCATTGGACCAAACGTCTCATTACTAGGTGTAAATAGTTACCATTGGCCCAAACGTCTCATTACAAGGTGTAAATAGTTACCATTGGCCCAAACGTCTCATTGCACGGTGTAAATAGTTACCATTGGCCCAAACGTCTCATTACACGGTGTAAATAGTTACCATTGGCCCAAACGTCTCATTACATGGTGTAAATATTTACCATTGGCCCAAACGTCTCATTACCCGATGTAAATAGTTACCATTGGCCCAAACGTCTCATTACAAGGCGTCAATGGTTACCATTGGCCCAAACGTCTCATTACACGGTGTAAATAGTTACCATTGGCCCAAACGTCTCATTACAAGGTGTAAATAGTTACCATTGGCGCAAACGTCTCAATACCAGGTGTAAATAGTTACCAATGGACCAAACGTCACATTACACGGTGTAAATAGTTACCATTGGCCCAAACGTCTCATTACAAGGTGTAAATAGTTACCATTGGCCCAAACGTCTCATTACAGGGTGTAAATATTTACCATTCGCCCAAACGTCTCATTGCACGGTGTAAATAGTTACCATTGGCCCAAACGTCTCATTACAAGGTGTAAATAGTTACCATTGGTCCAAACGTCTCATTACAAGGTGTAAATAGTTACCATCGGCCCAAACGTCTCATTACAAGGTATCAATAGTTACCATTGTCCCAAACGTCTCATTACAAGGTGTAAATAGTTACCGTTGGCCCAAACGTCTCATTACAATGTGTAATTAGTTACCATCGGCCCAAACGTCTCATTACAAGGTATAAATAGTTACCATTGGCCCAAACGTCTCATTACACGGTGTAAATAGTTACCATTGGCCAAAACGTCTCATTACACGGTGTAAATAGTTACCATTGGCCCAAACGTCACATTACACAGTGTAAATAGTTACCATTGGCCCAAACGTCTCATTACACGGTGTAAATAGTTACCATTGGCCCAAACGTCTCATTACAAGGTGTAAATAGTTACCATTGGCCCAAACGTCTCAATACAAGGTGTAAATAGATACCATTTTTTCCCAAACGTCTCATTACAAGGTGTAAATAGTTACCATTGGCCCAAACGTCTCATTACACGGTATAAATAATTACCATTGGCCCAAACGTCTCATTACAAGGTGTAAATAGTTACCATTGGCCCAAACGTCTCATTACACGGTGTAAATAGTTACCATTGGCCCAAGCGCCTCATTACAAGTTGTAAATAGTTACCATTGGCCCAAACGTCTCATTACAAGGTGTAAATAGTTACCATTGGCCCAAACGTCTCAATACAAGGTGTAAATAGTTACCATTGGCCCAAACGTCTCATTACAAGGTGTAAATAGTTACCATCGGCCGAAACGTCTCATTACAAGGTATAGATAGTTACCATTGGCCCAAACGTCTCATTACAAAGTGTAAATAGTTACCATTGACCCAAACGTCTCATTACAAGGTGTAAATAGTTACCATCGGCCGAAACGTTTCATTACAAGGTGTAAATAGTTACCATTGGCCCAAACGTCTCATTACAAGGTGTAAATGGTTACCATTGGCCCAAACTTCTTATTACACGGTGTAAATAGTTACCATTGGCCCAAACGTTTCATTACACGGTGTAAATAGTTACCATTTACCCAAACGTCTCATCACACGGTGTATATAGTTACCATTGACCCAAACGTCTCATTACAAGATGTAAATAGTTACCATTGGCCAACACGTCTCATCACAAGGTGTAAATAGTTACCATTGACCCAAACGTCTCATTACAAGGTGTAAATAGTTACCATTGGCCCAAACGTCTCATTACAAGGCGTAAATAGTTACCATTGGCCCAAACGTCTCATTACACGGTGTAAATAGTTACCATTGGCCCAAACGTCTCATTACAAGGTGTAAATAGTTACCATTGGCGCAAACATCTCATTACCAGGTGTAAATAGTTACCATTGGCCCAAACGTCACATGACACGGTTTAAATAGTTACCATTGGCCCAAACGTCTCATTACCAGGTGTAAATAGTTACCATTCGCCCAAACGTCTCATTGCACGGTGTAAATAGTTACCATTGGCCCAAACGTCTAATTACAAGGTGCAAATAGTTACCATTGGCCCAAACGTCACATTACACGGTGTAAATAGTTACCATTGGCCCAAACGTCTCATTACACGGTGTACATAGTTACCATTGGCCCAAACGTCTCATTACAAGGTGTAAATAGTTACCATTGGCCCAAACGTCTCAATACAAGGTGTAAATAGTTACCATTGGCCCAAACGTCTCATTACAAGGTGTAAATAGTTACCATTGGCCCAAACGTCTCATTACAAGGTGTAAATAGTTACCATTGGCCCAAACGTCTCATTACACGGTGTAAATAGTTACCATTGGCCCAAACGTCCCATTACAAGGTGTAAATAGTTACCATTAGCCCAAACGTCTCATTACAGGGTGTAAATATTTACCATTCGCCCAAACGTCTCATTGCACGGTGTAAATAGTTACCATTGGCCAAAACGTCTCATTACAAGGCGTAAATAGTTACCATTGGCCCAAACGTCTCATTATAAGGTGTAAATAGTTACCATCGGCCCAAACGTCTCATTACAAGGTATAAATAGTTACCATTGTCCCAAACGTCTCATTACAAGGTGTAAATAGTTACCATTGGCCCAAACGTCTCATTACAAGGTGTAAATAGTTACCATTGGCCCAAACGTCTCATTACAAGGTATAAATAGTTACCATTGGCCCAAACGTCTCATTACACGGTGTAAATAGTTATCATTGGCCCAAACGTCACATTACACGGTGCAAATAGTTACCATTGGCCCAAACGTCTCATTACACGGTGCAAATAGTTACCATTGGCCCAAACGTCTCATTACAAGGTGTAAATAGTTACCATTGGCCCAAACGTCTCAATACAAGGTGTAAATAGATACCATTGGCCAAAACGTCTCATTACAAGGTGTAAATAGTTACCATCGGCCCAAACGTCTCATTACAAGGTATAAATAGTTACCATTGTCCCAAACGTCTCATTACAAGGTGTAAATAGTTACCATTGGCCCAAACGTCTCATTATAAGGTGTAATTAGTTACCATTGGCCCAAACGTCTCATTACAAGGTATAAATAGTTACCATTGGCCCAAACGTCTCATTACACGGTGTAAATAGTTATCATTGGCCCAAACGTCACATTACACGGTGCAAATAGTTACCATTGGCCCAAACGTCTCATTACACGGTGCAAATAGTTACCATTGGCCCAAACGTCTCATTACCAGGTGTAAATAGTTACCATTGGGCCAAACGTCTCAATACAAGGTTTAAATAGATACCATTGGCCCAAACGTCTCATTACAAGGTGTAAATAGTTACCATTGGCCCAAACGTCTCATTACAAGGTGTAAATAGTTACCATTGGCCCAAACGTCTCATTACACGGTGTAAATAGTTACCATTGGCCCAAACGTCACATTACACGGTGTAAATAGTTACCATTGGCCCAAACGTCTCATTACACGGTGTACATAGTTACCATTGGCCCAAACGTCTCATTACAAGGTGTAAATAGTTACCATTGGCCCAAACGTCTCAATACAAGGTGTAAATAGTTACCATTGGCCCAAACGTCTCATTACAAGGTGTAAATAGTTACCATTGGCCCAAACGTCTCATTACAAGGTGTAAATAGTTACCATTGGCCCAAACGTCTCATTACACGGTGTAAATAGTTACCATTGGCCAAAACGTCTCATTACAAGGTGTAAATAGTTACCATTAGCCCAAACGTCTCATTACAGGGTGTAAATATTTACCATTCGCCCAAACGTCTCATTGCACGGTGTAAATAGTTACCATTGGCCAAAACGTCTCATTACAAGGCGTAAATAGTTACCATTGGCCCAAACGTCTCATTACAAGGTGTAAATAGTTACCATCGGCCCAAACGTCTCATTACAAGGTATAAATACTTACCATTGTCCCAAACGTCTCATTACAAGGTGTAAATAGTTACCATTGGCCCAAACGTCTCATTACAAGGTGTAATTAGTTACCATTGGCCCAAACGTCTCATTACAAGGTATAAATAGTTACCATTGGCCCAAACGTCTCATTACACGGTGTAAATAGTTATCATTGGCCCAAACGTCACATTACACGGTGCAAATAGTTACCATTGGCCCAAACGTCTCATTACACGGTGCAAATAGTTACCATTGGCCCAAACGTCTCATTACAAGGTGTAAATAGTTACCATTGGCCCAAACGTCTCATTGCACGGTGTAAATAGTTACCATTGGCCAAAACGTCTCATTACAAGGCGTAAATAGTTACCATTGGCCCAAACGTCTCATTACAAGGTGTAAATAGTTACCATCGGCCCAAACGTCTCATTACAAGGTATAAATAGTTACCATTGTCCCAAACGTCTCATTACAAGGTGTAAATAGTTACCATTGGCCCAAACGTCTCATTACAAGGTGTAATTAGTTACCATTGGCCCAAACGTCTCATTACAAGGTATAAATAGTTACCATTGGCCAAAACGTCTCATTACAAGGTGTAAATAGATACCATTGGCCAAAACGGCTCATTACAAGGTGTAAATAGTTACCATCGGCCCAAACGTCTCATTACAAGATATAAATAGTTACCATTGTCCCAAACGTCCCATTACAAGGTGTAAATAGTTACCATTGGCCCAAACGTCTCATTACAAGGTGTAATTAGTTACCATTGGCCCAAACGTCTCATTACAAGGTGTAATTAGTTACCATTGGCCCAAACGTCTCATTACAAGGTATAAATGGTTACCATTGGCCCAAACGTCTCATTACACGGTGTAAATAGTTATCATTGGCCCAAACGTCACATTACACGGTGCAAATAGTTACCATTGGCCCAAACGTCTCATTGCACGGTGCAAATAGTTACCATTGGCCCAAACGTCTCATTACCAGGTGTAAATAGTTACCATTGGCCCAAACGTCTCAACACAAGGTGTAAATAGATACCATTGGCCCAAACGTCTCATTACAAGGTGTAAATAGTTACCATTGGCCCAAACGTCTCATTACACGGTATAAATAATTACCATTGGCCCAAACGTCTCATTACAAGGTGTAAATAGTTACCATTGGCCCAAACGTCTCATTACACGGTGTAAATAGTTACCATTGGCCCAAACGCCTCATTACAAGGTGTAAATAGTTACCATTGGCCCAAACGTCTCATTACACGGTGTAAATAGTTACCATTGGCCCAAACGTCTCATTACAAGGTGTAAATAGTTACCATTGGCCCAAACGTCTCATTACATGGTGTAAATAGTTACCATTGGCCCAAACGTCTCATTACATGGTGTAAATAGTTACCATTGGCCCAAGCGTCTCAATACAAGGTGTAAATAGTTACCATTGGCCCAAACGTCTCATTACATGGTGTAAATAGTTACCATTGGCCCAAACGTCTCATTACATGGTGTAAATAGTTACCATTGGCCCAAGCGTCTCAATACAAGGTGTAAATAGTTACCATTGGCCCAAACGTCTCATTACAAGGTGTAATTAGTTACCATCGGCCCAAACGTCTCATTACAAGGTATAAATAGTTACCATTGGCCCAAACGTCTCATTACATGGTGTAAATAGTTACCATTGGCCCAAACGTCACATGACAAGGTGTAAATAGTTACCATTGGCCCAAACGTCACATTACAAGGTATAAATAGTTACCATTGGCCCAAACGTCTCATTACTAGGTGTAAATAGTTACCATTGGCGCAAACGTCTCATTGCACGGTGTAAATAGTTACCATTGGCCCAAACGTCACATTACAAGGGGTAAATAGTTACCATTGGCCCAAAAGTCTCATTACAAGGTGTAAATAGTTACCATTGACCCAACCATCTCATTACACGGTGTAAGTAGTTACCATTGGCCCAAGCATCTCATTAAAACGTGTGAATAGTTACCATTGGCCCAAACGTCTCATTACAAGGTGTAAATAGTTACCATTGGACCAAACGTCTCATTACAAGGTGTAAATAGTTACCATTGGCCCAAACGTCTCATTACAAGGTGTAAATAGTTACCATTGGCCAAAACGTCTCACTACACGGTGTAAATAGTTACCATTGGCCCAAACGTCTCATTACACGGTCTAAATAGTTACCATTGGCACAAACGTCTCATTACACGGTGTAAATAGTTACCATTGGCCCAAACGTCTCATCACAAGCTGTAAATAGTTACCATTGGCCCAAACATCTCATTACAAGGCGTGAATAGTTACCATTGGCCCAAACGTCTCATTACACGGTGTAAATAGTTACCATTGGCCCAAACGTCTCATTACAAGGTGTAAATAGTTACCATTGGCCCAAAGGTCACATTACACGGTGTAAATAGTTACCATTGGCCCAAACGTCTCATAACAAGGTGTAAATAGTTACAATTGGCCCAAACGTCACATTACACGGTGTAAATAGTTACCATTGGCCCAATCGTCTCATTACTAGGTGTAAATAGTTACCATTGGCCCAAACGTCTCATTACAAGGTGTAAATATTTACCATTCGGCCAAACGTCTCATTGCACGGTGTAAATAGTTACCATTGGCCCAAACGTCTCATTGCACGGTGTAAATAGTTACCCTTGGCCCAAACGTCTCATTACAAGGTGTAAATAGTTACCATTGGCCCAAACGTCTCATTACACGGTGTAAATAGTTACCATTGGCCCAAGCGTCTCAATACAAGGTGTAAATAGTTAACATTGGCCCAAACGTCTCATTACAAGGTGTAATTAGTTACCATCGGCCCAAACGTCTCATTACAAGGTACAAATAGTTACCATTGGCCCAAACGTGTCATTGCACGGTGTAAATAGTTACCCTTGGCCCAAACGTCTCATTACAAGGTGTAAATAGTTACCATTGGCCCAAACGTCTCATTACACGGTGTAAATAGTTACCATTGGCCCAAGGGTCTCAATACAAGGTGTAAATAGTTACCATTGGCCCAAACGTCTCATTGCAAGGTGTAATTAGTTACCATCGGCCCAAACGTCTCATTACAAGGTATAAATGGTTACCATTGGCACAAACGTCTCATTACATGGTGTAAATAGTTACCATTTGCCCAAACGTCACATAACAAGGTGTAAATAGTTACCATTGGCCCAAACGTCACATTACAAGGTATAAATAGTTACCATTGGCCCAAACGCCTCATTACAAGGTGTAAATAGTTACCATTGGCCCAAAAGTCTCATTACACGGTGTAAATAGTTACCATTGGCCCAAACGTCACATTACAAGGGGTAAATAGTTACCATTGGCCCAAACGTCTCATTACAAGGCGTAAATAGTTACCATTGACCCAACCATCTCATTACACGGTGTAAGTAGTTACCATTGGCCCAAGCGTCTCATTACAACGTGTGAATAGTTACCATTGGCCCAAACGTCTCATTACAAGGTGTAAATAGTTACCATTGGACCAAACGTCTCATTACAAGGTGTAAATAGTTACCATTGGCCCAAAGGTCTCATTACAAGGTGTAAATAGTTACCATTGGCCAAAACGTCTCATTACACGGTGTAAATAGTTACCATTGGCCCAAACGTCTCATTACACGGTGTAAATAGTTACCATTGGCCCAAACGTCTCATTACACGGTGTAAATAATTACCATTGGCCCAAACGTCTCATTACACGGTGTAAATAGTTACCATTGGCCCAAACATCTCATTACAAGGCGTGAATAGTTACCATTGGCCCAAACGTCTCATTACACGGTGTAAATAGTTACCATTGGCCCAAACGTCTCATTACAAGGTGTAAATAGTTACCATTGGCGCAAACGTCTCATAACAAGGTGTAAATAGTTACAATTGGCCCAAACGTCACCTTACACGGTGTAAATAGTTACCATTGGCCCAAACGTCTCATTACAAGGTGTAAATAGTTACCATTGGCCCAAACGTCTCATTACAGGGTGTAAATAGTTACCATTGGCCCAAACGTCTCATAACAAGGTGTAAATAGTTACAATTGGCCCAAACGTCACATTACACGGTGTAAATAGTTACCATTGGCCCAAACGTCTCATTACAAGGTGTAAATAGTTACCATTGGCCCAAACGTCTCATTACAAGGTGTAAATATTTACCATTCGGCCAAACGTCTCATTGCACGGTGTAAATAGTTACCATTGGCCCAAACGTCTCATTGCACGGTGTAAATAGTTACCCTTGGCCAAAACGTCTCATTACAAGGTGTAAATAGTTACCATTGGCCCAAACGTCTCATTACACGGTGTAAATAGTTACCATTGGCCCAAGCGTCTCAATACAAGGTGTAAATAGTTAACATTGGCCCAAACGTCTCATTACAAGGTGTAATTAGTTACCATCGGCCCAAACGTCTCATTACAAGGTACAAATAGTTACCATTGGCCCAAACGTGTCATTGCACGGTGTAAATAGTTACCCTTGGCCCAAACGTCTCATTACAAGGTGTAAATAGTTACCATTGGCCCAAACGTCTCATTACACGGTGTAAATAGTTACCATTGGCCCAAGGGTCTCAATACAAGGTGTAAATAGTTACCATTGGCCCAAACGTCTCATTGCAAGGTGTAATTAGTTACCATCGGCCCAAACGTCTCATTACAAGGTATAAATGGTTACCATTGGCACAAACGTCTCATTACATGGTGTAAATAGTTACCATTTGCCCAAACGTCACATTACAAGGTATAAATAGTTACCATTGGCCCAAACGTCTCATTACACGGTGTAAATAGTTACCATTGGCCCAAACATCTCATTACAAGGCGTGAATAGTTACCATTGGCCCAAACGTCTCATTACACGGTGTAAATAGTTACCATTGGCCCAAACGTCTCATTACAAGGTGTAAATAGTTACCATTGGCGCAAACGTCTCATAACAAGGTGTAAATAGTTACAATTGGCCCAAACGTCACCTTACACGGTGTAAATAGTTACCATTGGCCCAAACGTCTCATTACAAGGTGTAAATAGTTACCATTGGCCCAAACGTCTCATTACAGGGTGTAAATAGTTACCATTGGCCCAAACGTCTCATAACAAGGTGTAAATAGTTACAATTGGCCCAAACGTCACATTACACGGTGTAAATAGTTACCATTGGCCCAAACGTCTCATTACAAGGTGTAAATAGTTACCATTGGCCCAAACGTCTCATTACAAGGTGTAAATATTTACCATTCGGCCAAACGTCTCATTGCACGGTGTAAATAGTTACCATTGGCCCAAACGTCTCATTGCACGGTGTAAGTAGTTACCCTTGGCCCAAACGTCTCATTACAAGGTGTAAATAGTTACCATTGGCCCAAACGTCTCATTACACGGTGTAAATAGTTACCATTGGCCCAAGCGTCTCAATACAAGGTGTAAATAGTTAACATTGGCCCAAACGTCTCATTACAAGGTGTAATTAGTTACCATCGGCCCAAACGTCTCATTACAAGGTACAAATAGTTACCATTGGCCCAAACGTGTCATTGCACGGTGTAAATAGTTACCCTTGGCCCAAACGTCTCATTACAAGGTGTAAATAGTTACCATTGGCCCAAACGTCTCATTACACGGTGTAAATAGTTACCATTGGCCCAAGGGTCTCAATACAAGGTGTAAATAGTTACCATTGGCCCAAACGTCTCATTGCAAGGTGTAATTAGTTACCATCGGCCCAAACGTCTCATTACAAGGTATAAATGGTTACCATTGGCACAAACGTCTCATTACATGGTGTAAATAGTTACCATTTGCCCAAACGTCACATTACAAGGTATAAATAGTTACCATTGGCCCAAACGCCTCATTACAAGGTGTAAATAGTTACCATTGGCCCAAAAGTCTCATTACACGGTGTAAATAGTTACCATTGGCCCAAACGTCACATTACAAGGGGTAAATAGTTACCATTGGCCCAAACGTCTCATTACAAGGCGTAAATAGTTACCATTGACCCAACCATCTCATTACAAGGTGTAAGTAGTTACCATTGGCCCAAGCGTCTCATTACAACGTGTGAATAGTTACCATTGGCCCAAACGTCTCATTACAAGGTGTAAATAGTTACCATTGGACCAAACGTCTCATTACAAGGTGTAAATAGTTACCATTGGCCCAAAGGTCTCATTACAAGGTGTAAATAGTTACAATTGGCCCAAACGTCACCTTACACGGTGTAAATAGTTACCATTGGCCCAAACGTCTCATTACAAGGTATAAATAGTTACCATTGGCCCAAACGTCTCATTACAGGGTGTAAATATTTACCATTCGCCCAAACGTCTCATTGCACGGTGTAAATAGTTACCATTGGCCCAAACGTCTCATTACAAGGTGTAAATAGTTACCATTGGCCCAAACGTCTCATTACAAGGTGTAAATAGTTACCATCGGCCCAAACGTCTCATTACAAGGTATCAATAGTTACCATTGTCCCAAACGTCTCATTACAAGGTGTAAATAGTTACCATTGGCCCAAACGTCTCATTACAATGTGTAATTAGTTACCATCGGCCCAAACGTCTCATTACAAGGTATAAATAGTTACCATTGGCCCAAACGTCTCATTACATGGTGTAAATAGTTACCATTGGCCCAAACGTCTCATTACACGGTGTAAATAGTTACCATTGGCCCAAACGTCACATTACACGGTGTAAATAGTTACCATTGGCCCAAACGTCTCATTACACGGTGTAAATAGTTACCATTGGCTCAAACGTCTCATTACAAGGTGTAAATAGTTACCATTGGCCCAAACGTCTCAATACAAGGTGTAAATAGATACCATTTTTTCCCAAACGTCTCATTACAAGGTGTAAATAGTTACCATTGGCCCAAACGCCTCATTACACGGTATAAATAATTACCATTGGCCCAAACGTCTCATTACAAGGTGTAAATAGT
This sequence comes from Arenicola marina, assembly GCA_964019135.1. Classification (NCBI taxonomy): domain Eukaryota; kingdom Metazoa; phylum Annelida; class Polychaeta; family Arenicolidae; genus Arenicola; species Arenicola marina. The sequence goes on along the minus strand of OZ025263.1, from coordinate 370,129 downwards.
TACCATTGGCCCAAACGTCTCATTACACGGTGTAAATAGTTACCATTGGCCCAAGCGCCTCATTACAAGTTGTAAATAGTTACCATTGGCCCAAGCGTCTCATTACAAGGTGTAAATAGTTACCATTGGCCCAAACGCCTCAATACAAAGTGTAAATAGTTACCATTGGCCCAAACGTCTCACTACAAGGTGTAATTAGTTACCATCGGCCGAAACGTCTCATTACAAGGTATAAATAGTTACCATTGGCCCAAACGTCTCATTACAAGGTGTAAATAGTTACCATTGACCCAAACGTCTCATTACAAGGTGTAAATAGTTACCATCGGCCCAAACGTCTCATTACAAGGTGTAAATAGTTACCATTGGCCCAAACGTCTCATTACAAGGTGTAAATAGTTACCATTGGCCCAAACGTCTCATTACAAGGCGTAAATAGTTACCATTGGCCCAAACGTCTCATTACACGGTGTAAATATTTACCATTGGCCCAAACGTCTCATTACAAGGTGTAAATAGTTACCATTGGCGCAAAAATCTCATTACCAGGTGTAAATAGTTACCATTGGTCCAAACGTCACATGACACGGTGTAAATAGTTACCATTGGCCCAAACGTCTCATTACAAGGTGTAAATAGTTACCATTGGCCCAAACGTCTCATTACAGGGTGTAAATGGTTACCATTCGCCCAAACGTCTCATTGCACGGTGTAAATAGTTACCATTGGCCCAAACGTGTAATTACAAGGTGCAAATAGTTACCATTGGCCCAAACGTCACATTACACGGTGTAAATAGTTACCATTGGCCCAAACGTCTCATTACACGGTGTAAATAGTTACCATTGGCCCAAACGTCTCATTACAAGGTGTAAATAGTTACCATTGGCCCAAACGTCTCAATACAAGGTGTAAATAGTTACCATTGGCCCAAACGTCTCATTACAAGGTGTAAATAGTTACCATTGGCCCAAACGTCTCATTACACGGTATAAATAATTACCATTGGCCCAAACGTCTCATCACAAGGTGTAAATAGTTACCATTGGCCCAAACGTCTCATTACACGCTGTAAATAGTTACCATTGGCCCAAACGTCTCATTACAAGGTGTAAATAGTTACCATTAGCCCAAACGTCTCATTACAGGGTGTAAATAGTTACCATTGGCCCAAACGTCTCATTACAAGGTGTAATTAGTTACCATCGGCCCAAACGTCTCATTACAAGGTATAAATAGTTACCATTGGCCCAAACGTCTCATTAGATGGTGTAAATAGTTACCATTGGCCCAAACGTCACATAACAAGGTGTAAATAGTTACCATTGGCCCAAACGTCACATTACAAGGTATAAATAGTTACCATTGGCCCAAACGTCTCATTACTAGGTGTAAATAGTTACCATTGGCGCAAACGTCTCATTGCACGGTGTAAATAGTTACCATTGGCCCAAACGTCACATTACAAGGGGTAAATAGTTACCATTGGCCCAAACGTCTCATTACAAGGTGTAAATAGTTACCATTGACCCAACCATCTCATTACACGGTGTAAATAGTTACCATTGGCCCAAGCATCTCATTACAACGTGTGTATAGTTACCATTGGCCCAAACGTCTCATTACAAGGTGTAAATATTTACCATTGGCCCAAACGTCTCATTACAAGGTGTAAATAGTTACCATTGGCCCAAACGTCTCATTACAAGGTGTAAATAGTTACCATTGGCCAAAACGTCTCACTACACGGTGTAAATAGTTACCATTGGCCCAAACGTCTCATTACACGGTGTAAATAGTTGCCATTGGCCCAAACGTCTCATTACACGGTGTAAATAGTTACCATTGGCCCAAACGTCTCATCACAAGCTGTAAATAGTTACCATTGGCCCAAAAATCTCATTACAAGGCGTGAATAGTTACCATTGGCCCAAACGTCTCATTACACGGTGTAAATAGTTACCATTGGCCCAAACGTCTCATTACAAGGTGTAAATAGTTACCATTGGCCCAAACGTCACATTACACGGTGTAAATAGTTACCAATGGCCCAAACGTCTCATAACAAGGTGTAAATAGTTACAATTGGCCCAAACGTCACATTACACGGTGTAAATAGTTACCATTGGCCCAAACGTCTCATTACAAGGTGTAAATAGTTACCATTGGCCCAAACGTCTCATTACACGGTGTAAATAGTTACCATTGGCCCAAGCGTCTCAATACAAGGTGTAAATAGTTACCATTGGCCCAAACGTCTCATTACAAGGTGTAATTAGTTACCATCGGCCCAAACGTCTCATTACAAGGTATAAATAGTTACCATTGGCCCAAACGTGTCATTGCACGGTGTAAATAGTTACCCTTGGCCCAAACGTCTCATTACAAGGTGTAAATAGTTACCATTGGCCCAAACGTCTCATTACACGGTGTAAATACTTACCATTGGCCCAAGCGTCTCAATACAAGGTGTAAATAGTTACCATTGGCCCAAACGTCTCATTACAAGGTGTAATTAGTTACCATCGGCCCCAACGTCTCATTACAAGGTATAAATAGTTACCATTGGCCCAAACGTCTCATTACATGGTGTAAATAGTTACCATTTGCCCAAACGTCACATAACAAGGTGTAAATAGTTACCATTGGCCCAAACGTCACATTACAAGGTATAAATAGTTACCATGGGCCCAAAAGCCTCATTACAAGGTGTAAATAGTTACCATTGGTCCAAACGTCTCATTACACGGTGTAAATAGTTACCATTGGCCCAAACGTCACATTACAAGGGGTAAATAGTTACCATTGGCCCAAACGTCTCATTACAAGGCGTAAATAGTTACCATTGACGCAACCATGTCATTACACGGTGTAAGTAGTTACCATTGGCCCAAGCGTCTCATTACAACGTGTGAATAGTTACCATTGGCCCAAACGTCTCATTACAAGGTGTAAATAGTTACCATTGGACCAAACGTCTCATTACAAGTTGTAAATAGTTACCATTGGCCCAAAGGTCTCATTACAAGGTGTAAATAGTTACCATTGGCCAAAACCTCTCATTACACGGTGTAAATAGTTACCATTGGCCCAAACGTCTCATTACACGGTGTAAATAGTTACCATTGGCCCAAACGTCTCATTACACGGTGTAAATAATTACCATTGGCCCAAAAGTCTCATTACACGGTGTAAATAGTTACCATTGGCCCAAACATCTCATTACAAGGCGTGAATAGTTACCATTGGCCCAAACGTCTCATTACACGGTGTAAATAGTTACCATTGGCCCAAACGTCTCATTACAAGGTGTAAATAGTTACCATTGGCGCAAACGTCTCATAACAAGGTGTAAATAGTGACAATTGGCCCAAACGTCACCTTACACGGTGTAAATAGTTACCATTGGCCCAAACGTCTCATTACAAGGTGTAAATAGTTACCATTGGCCCAAACGTCTCATTACAGGGTGTAAATATTGACCATTCGCCCAAACGTCTCATTGCACGGTGTAAATAGTTACCATTGGCCCAAACGTCTCATTACAAGGTGTAAATAGTTACCATTGGCCCAAACGTCTCATTACAAGGTGTAAATAGTTACCATCGGCCCAAACGTCTCATTACAAGGTATCAATAGTTACCATTGTCCCAAACGTCTCATTACAAGGTGTAAATAGTTACCATTGGCCCAAACGTCTCATTACAATGTGTAATTAGTTACCATCGGCCCAAACGTCTCATTACACGGTATAAATAGTTACCATTGGCCCAAACGTCTCATTACACGGTGTAAATAGTTACCATTGGCCCAAACGTCTCATTACACGGTGTAAATAGTTACCATTGGCCCAAACGTTACATTACACGGTGTAAATAGTTACCATTGGCCCAAACGTCTCATTACACGGTGTAAATAGTTACCATTGGCCCAAACTTCTCATTACAAGGTGTAAATGGTTACCATTGGCCCAAACGTCTCAATACAAGGTGTAAATAGATACCATTTTTTCCCAAACGTCTCATTACAAGGTGTAAATAGTTACCATTGGCCCAAACGTCTCATTACACGGTATAAATAATTACCATTGGCCTAAACGTCTCATTACAAGGTGTAGATAGTTACCATTGGCCCAAACGTCTCATTACACGGTGTAAATAGTTACCATTGGCCCAAGCGCCTCATTACAAGTTGTAAATAGTTACCATTGGCCCAAACGTCTCATTACAAGGTGTAAATAGTTACCATTGGCCCAAACGTCTCAATACAAGGTGTAAATAGTTACCATTGGCCCAAACGTCTCATTACAAGGTGTAAATAGTTACCATCGGCCGAAACGTCTCATTACAAGGTGTAAATAGTTACCATTGGCCCAAACGTCTCATTACAAGGTGTAAATAGTTACCATTGGCCAAAACGTGTCACTACACGGTGTAAATAGTTACCATTGGCCCAAACGTCTCATTACACGGTGTAAATAGTTACCATTGGCCCAAACGTCTCATTACACGGTGTAAATAGTTACCATTGGCCCAAACGTCTCATCACAAGCTGTAAATAGTTACCATTGGCCCAAACATCTCATTACAAGGCGTGAATAGTTACCATTGGCCCAAACGTCTCATTACACGGTGTAAATAGTTACCATTGGCCCAAACGTCTCATTACAAGGTGTAAATAGTTACCATTGGCCCAAACGTCACATTACACGGTGTAAATAGTTACCAATGGCCCAAACGTCTCATAACAAGGTGTAAATAGTTACAATTGGCCCAAACGTCACATTACACGGTGTAAATAGTTACCATTGGCCCAAACGTCTCATTACAAGGTGTAAATAGTTACCATTGGCCCAAACGTCTCATTACAAGGTGTAAATATTCACCATTCGGCCAAACGTCTCATTGCACGGTGTAAATAGTTACCATTGGCCCAAACATCTCATTGCACGGTGTAAATAGTTACCCTTGGCCCAAACGTCTCATTACAAGGTGTAAATAGTTACCATTGGCCCAAACGTCTCATTACACGGTGTAAATAGTTACCATTGGCCCAAGCGTCTCAATACAAGGTGTAAATAGTTACCATTGGCCCAAACGTCTCATTACAAGGTGTAATTAGTTACCATCGGCCCAAACGTCTCATTACAAGGTATAAATAGTTACCATTGGCCCAAACGTGTCATTGCACGGTGTAAATAGTTACCCTTGGCCCAAACGTCTCATTACAAGGTGTAAATAGTTACCATTGGCCCAAACGTCTCATTACACGGTGTAAATACTTACCATTGGCCCAAGCGTCTCAATACAAGGTGTAAATAGTTACCATTGGCCCAAACGTCTCATTACAAGGTGTAATTAGTTACCATCGGCCCCAACGTCTCATTACAAGGTATAAATAGTTACCATTGGCCCAAACGTCTCATTACATGGTGTAAATAGTTACCATTTGCCCAAACGTCACATAACAAGGTGTAAATAGTTACCATTGGCCCAAACGTCACATTACAAGGTATAAATAGTTACCATGGGCCCAAAAGCCTCATTACAAGGTGTAAATAGTTACCATTGGTCCAAACGTCTCATTACACGGTGTAAATAGTTACCATTGGCCCAAACGTCACATTACAAGGGGTAAATAGTTACCATTGGCCCAAACGTCTCATTACAAGGCGTAAATAGTTAACAGTGACGCAACCATCTCATTACACGGTGTAAGTAGTTACCATTGGCCCAAGCGTCTCATTACAACGTGTGAATAGTTACCATTGGCCCAAACGTCTCATTACAAGGTGTAAATAGTTACCATTGGACCAAACGTCTCATTACAAGTTGTAAATAGTTACCATTGGCCCAAAGGTCTCATTACAAGGTGTAAATAGTTACCATTGGCCAAAACCTCTCATTACACGGTGTAAATAGTTACCATTGGCCCAAACGTCTCATTACAATGTGTAATTAGTTACCATCGGCCCAAACGTCTCATTACAAGGTATAAATAGTTACCATTGGCCCAAACGTCTCATTACATGGTGTAAATAGTTACCATTGGCCCAAACGTCTCATTACACGGTGTAAATAGTTACCATTGGCCCAAACGTCACATTACACGGTGTAAATAGTTACCATTGGCCCAAACGTCTCATTACACGGTGTAAATAGTTACCATTGGCTCAAACGTCTCATTACAAGGTGTAAATAGTTACCATTGGCCCAAACGTCTCAATACAAGGTGTAAATAGATACCATTTTTTCCCAAACGTCTCATTACAAGGTGTAAATAGTTACCATTGGCCCAAACGCCTCATTACACGGTATAAATAATTACCATTGGCCCAAACGTCTCATTACAAGGTGTAAATAGTTACCATTGGCCCAAACGTCTCATTACACGGTGTAAATAGTTACCATTGGCCCAAGCGCCTCATTACAAGTTGTAAATAGTTACCATTGGCCCAAGCGTCTCATTACAAGGTGTAAATAGTTACCATTGGCCCAAACGCCTCAATACAAAGTGTAAATAGTTACCATTGGCCCAAACGTCTCACTACAAGGTGTAATTAGTTACCATCGGCCGAAACGTCTCATTACAAGGTATAAATAGTTACCATTGGCCCAAACGTCTCATTACAAGGTGTAAATAGTTACCATTGACCCAAACGTCTCATTACAAGGTGTAAATAGTTACCATCGGCCCAAACGTCTCATTACAAGGTGTAAATAGTTACCATTGGCCCAAACGTCTCATTACAAGGTGTAAATAGTTACCATTGGCCCAAACGTCTCATTACAAGGCGTAAATAGTTACCATTGGCCCAAACGTCTCATTACACGGTGTAAATATTTACCATTGGCCCAAACGTCTCATTACAAGGTGTAAATAGTTACCATTGGCGCAAAAATCTCATTACCAGGTGTAAATAGTTACCATTGGTCCAAACGTCACATGACACGGTGTAAATAGTTACCATTGGCCCAAACGTCTCATTACAAGGTGTAAATAGTTACCATTGGCCCAAACGTCTCATTACAGGGTGTAAATGGTTACCATTCGCCCAAACGTCTCATTGCACGGTGTAAATAGTTACCATTGGCCCAAACGTGTAATTACAAGGTGCAAATAGTTACCATTGGCCCAAACGTCACATTACACGGTGTAAATAGTTACCATTGGCCCAAACGTCTCATTACACGGTGTAAATAGTTACCATTGGCCCAAACGTCTCATTACAAGGTGTAAATAGTTACCATTGGCCCAAACGTCTCAATACAAGGTGTAAATAGTTACCATTGGCCCAAACGTCTCATTACAAGGTGTAAATAGTTACCATTGGCCCAAACGTCTCATTACACGGTGTAAATAGTTACCATTGGCCCAAACTTCTCATTACAAGGTGTAAATGGTTACCATTGGCCCAAACGTCTCAATACAAGGTGTAAATAGATACCATTTTTTCCCAAACGTCTCATTACAAGGTGTAAATAGTTACCATTGGCCCAAACGTCTCATTACACGGTATAAATAATTACCATTGGCCTAAACGTCTCATTACAAGGTGTAGATAGTTACCATTGGCCCAAACGTCTCATTACACGGTGTAAATAGTTACCATTGGCCCAAGCGCCTCATTACAAGTTGTAAATAGTTACCATTGGCCCAAACGTCTCATTACAAGGTGTAAATAGTTACCATTGGCCCAAACGTCTCAATACAAGGTGTAAATAGTTACCATTGGCCCAAACGTCTCATTACAAGGTGTAAATAGTTACCATCGGCCGAAACGTCTCATTACAAGGTGTAAATAGTTACCATTGGCCCAAACGTCTCATTACAAGGTGTAAATAGTTACCATTGGCCAAAACGTGTCACTACACGGTGTAAATAGTTACCATTGGCCCAAACGTCTCATTACACGGTGTAAATAGTTACCATTGGCCCAAACGTCTCATTACACGGTGTAAATAGTTACCATTGGCCCAAACGTCTCATCACAAGCTGTAAATAGTTACCATTGGCCCAAACATCTCATTACAAGGCGTGAATAGTTACCATTGGCCCAAACGTCTCATTACACGGTGTAAATAGTTACCATTGGCCCAAACGTCTCATTACAAGGTGTAAATAGTTACCATTGGCCCAAACGTCACATTACACGGTGTAAATAGTTACCAATGGCCCAAACGTCTCATAACAAGGTGTAAATAGTTACAATTGGCCCAAACGTCACATTACACGGTGTAAATAGTTACCATTGGCCCAAACGTCTCATTACAAGGTGTAAATAGTTACCATTGGCCCAAACGTCTCATTACAAGGTGTAAATATTCACCATTCGGCCAAACGTCTCATTGCACGGTGTAAATAGTTACCATTGGCCCAAACATCTCATTGCACGGTGTAAATAGTTACCCTTGGCCCAAACGTCTCATTACAAGGTGTAAATAGTTACCATTGGCCCAAACGTCTCATTACACGGTGTAAATAGTTACCATTGGCCCAAGCGTCTCAATACAAGGTGTAAATAGTTACCATTGGCCCAAACGTCTCATTACAAGGTGTAATTAGTTACCATCGGCCCAAACGTCTCATTACAAGGTATAAATAGTTACCATTGGCCCAAACGTGTCATTGCACGGTGTAAATAGTTACCCTTGGCCCAAACGTCTCATTACAAGGTGTAAATAGTTACCATTGGCCCAAACGTCTCATTACACGGTGTAAATACTTACCATTGGCCCAAGCGTCTCAATACAAGGTGTAAATAGTTACCATTGGCCCAAACGTCTCATTACAAGGTGTAATTAGTTACCATCGGCCCCAACGTCTCATTACAAGGTATAAATAGTTACCATTGGCCCAAACGTCTCATTACATGGTGTAAATAGTTACCATTTGCCCAAACGTCACATAACAAGGTGTAAATAGTTACCATTGGCCCAAACGTCACATTACAAGGTATAAATAGTTACCATGGGCCCAAAAGCCTCATTACAAGGTGTAAATAGTTACCATTGGTCCAAACGTCTCATTACACGGTGTAAATAGTTACCATTGGCCCAAACGTCACATTACAAGGGGTAAATAGTTACCATTGGCCCAAACGTCTCATTACAAGGCGTAAATAGTTAACAGTGACGCAACCATCTCATTACACGGTGTAAGTAGTTACCATTGGCCCAAGCGTCTCATTACAACGTGTGAATAGTTACCATTGGCCCAAACGTCTCATTACAAGGTGTAAATAGTTACCATTGGACCAAACGTCTCATTACAAGTTGTAAATAGTTACCATTGGCCCAAAGGTCTCATTACAAGGTGTAAATAGTTACCATTGGCCAAAACCTCTCATTACACGGTGTAAATAGTTACCATTGGCCCAAACGTCTCATTACAATGTGTAATTAGTTACCATCGGCCCAAACGTCTCATTACAAGGTATAAATAGTTACCATTGGCCCAAACGTCTCATTACATGGTGTAAATAGTTACCATTGGCCCAAACGTCTCATTACACGGTGTAAATAGTTACCATTGGCCCAAACGTCACATTACACGGTGTAAATAGTTACCATTGGCCCAAACGTCTCATTACACGGTGTAAATAGTTACCATTGGCTCAAACGTCTCATTACAAGGTGTAAATAGTTACCATTGGCCCAAACGTCTCAATACAAGGTGTAAATAGATACCATTTTTTCCCAAACGTCTCATTACAAGGTGTAAATAGTTACCATTGGCCCAAACGCCTCATTACACGGTATAAATAATTACCATTGGCCCAAACGTCTCATTACAAGGTGTAAATAGTTACCATTGGCCCAAACGTCTCATTACACGGTGTAAATAGTTACCATTGGCCCAAGCGCCTCATTACAAGTTGTAAATAGTTACCATTGGCCCAAGCGTCTCATTACAAGGTGTAAATAGTTACCATTGGCCCAAACGCCTCAATACAAAGTGTAAATAGTTACCATTGGCCCAAACGTCTCACTACAAGGTGTAATTAGTTACCATCGGCCGAAACGTCTCATTACAAGGTATAAATAGTTACCATTGGCCCAAACGTCTCATTACAAGGTGTAAATAGTTACCATTGACCCAAACGTCTCATTACAAGGTGTAAATAGTTACCATCGGCCCAAACGTCTCATTACAAGGTGTAAATAGTTACCATTGGCCCAAACGTCTCATTACAAGGTGTAAATAGTTACCATTGGCCCAAACGTCTCATTACAAGGCGTAAATAGTTACCATTGGCCCAAACGTCTCATTACACGGTGTAAATATTTACCATTGGCCCAAACGTCTCATTACAAGGTGTAAATAGTTACCATTGGCGCAAAAATCTCATTACCAGGTGTAAATAGTTACCATTGGTCCAAACGTCACATGACACGGTGTAAATAGTTACCATTGGCCCAAACGTCTCATTACAAGGTGTAAATAGTTACCATTGGCCCAAACGTCTCATTACAGGGTGTAAATGGTTACCATTCGCCCAAACGTCTCATTGCACGGTGTAAATAGTTACCATTGGCCCAAACGTGTAATTACAAGGTGCAAATAGTTACCATTGGCCCAAACGTCACATTACACGGTGTAAATAGTTACCATTGGCCCAAACGTCTCATTACACGGTGTAAATAGTTACCATTGGCCCAAACGTCTCATTACAAGGTGTAAATAGTTACCATTGGCCCAAACGTCTCAATACAAGGTGTAAATAGTTACCATTGGCCCAAACGTCTCATTACAAGGTGTAAATAGTTACCATTGGCCCAAACGTCTCATTACACGGTATAAATAATTACCATTGGCCCAAACGTCTCATCACAAGGTGTAAATAGTTACCATTGGCCCAAACGTCTCATTACACGCTGTAAATAGTTACCATTGGCCCAAACGTCTCATTACAAGGTGTAAATAGTTACCATTAGCCCAAACGTCTCATTACAGGGTGTAAATAGTTACCATTGGCCCAAACGTCTCATTACAAGGTGTAATTAGTTACCATCGGCCCAAACGTCTCATTACAAGGTATAAATAGTTACCATTGGCCCAAACGTCTCATTAGATGGTGTAAATAGTTACCATTGGCCCAAACGTCACATAACAAGGTGTAAATAGTTACCATTGGCCCAAACGTCACATTACAAGGTATAAATAGTTACCATTGGCCCAAACGTCTCATTACTAGGTGTAAATAGTTACCATTGGCGCAAACGTCTCATTGCACGGTGTAAATAGTTACCATTGGCCCAAACGTCACATTACAAGGGGTAAATAGTTACCATTGGCCCAAACGTCTCATTACAAGGTGTAAATAGTTACCATTGACCCAACCATCTCATTACACGGTGTAAATAGTTACCATTGGCCCAAGCATCTCATTACAACGTGTGTATAGTTACCATTGGCCCAAACGTCTCATTACAAGGTGTAAATATTTACCATTGGACCAAACGTCTCATTACAAGGTGTAAATAGTTACCATTGGCCCAAACGTCTCATTACAAGGTGTAAATAGTTACCATTGGCCAAAACGTCTCACTACACGGTGTAAATAGTTACCATTGGCCCAAACGTCTCATTACACGGTGTAAATAGTTGCCATTGGCCCAAACGTCTCATTACACGGTGTAAATAGTTACCATTGGCCCAAACGTCTCATCACAAGCTGTAAATAGTTACCATTGGCCCAAACATCTCATTACAAGGCGTGAATACTTACCATTGGCCCAAACGTCTCATTACACGGTGTAAATAGTTACCATTGGCCCAAACGTCTCATTACAAGGTGTAAATAGTTACCATTGGCCCAAACGTCACATTAAACGGTGTAAATAGTTACCAATGGCCCAAACGTCTCATAACAAGGTGTAAATAGTTACAATTGGCCCAAACGTCACATTACACGGTGTAAATAGTTACCATTGGCCCAAACGTCTCATTACAAGGTGTAAATAGTTACCATTGGCCCAAACGTCTCATCACAAGGTGTAAATATTCACCATTCGGCCAAACGTCTCATTGCACGGTGTAAATAGTTACCATTGGCCCAAACATCTCATTGCACGGTGTAAATAGTTACCCTTGGCCCAAATGTCTCATTACAAGGTGTAAATAGTTACCATTGGCCCAAACGTCTCATTACACGGTGTAAATAGTTACCATTGGCCCAAGCGTCTCAATACAAGGTGTAAATAGTTACCATTGGCCCAAACGTCTCATTACAAGGTGTAATTAGTTACCATCGGCCCAAACGTCTCATTACAAGGTATAAATAGTTACCATTGGCCCAAACGTGTCATTGCACGGTGTAAATAGTTACCCTTGGCCCAAACGTCTCATTACAAGGTGTAAATAGTTACCATTGGCCCAAACGTCTCATTACACGGTGTAAATACTTACCATTGGCCCAAGCGTCTCAATACAAGGTGTAAATAGTTACCATTGGCCCAAACGTCTCATTACAAGGTGTAATTAGTTACCATCGGCCCCAACGTCTCATTACAAGGTATAAATAGTTACCATTGGCCCAAACGTCTCATTACATGGTGTAAATAGTTACCATTTGCCCAAACGTCACATAACAAGGTGTAAATAGTTACCATTGGCCCAAACGTCACATTACAAGGTATAAATAGTTACCATGGGCCCAAAAGCCTCATTACAAGGTGTAAATAGTTACCATTGGTCCAAACGTCTCATTACACGGTGTAAATAGTTACCATTGGCCCAAACGTCACATTACAAGGGGTAAATAGTTACCATTGGCCCAAACGTCTCATTACAAGGCGTAAATAGTTACCATTGACGCAACCATCTCATTACACGGTGTAAGTAGTTACCATTGGCCCAAGCGTCTCATTACAACGTGTGAATAGTTACCATTGGCCCAAACGTCTCATTACAAGGTGTAAATAGTTACCATTGGACCAAACGTCTCATTACAAGTTGTAAATAGTTACCATTGGCCCAAAGGTCTCATTACAAGGTGTAAATAGTTACCATTGGCCAAAACCTCTCATTACACGGTGTAAATAGTTACCATTGGCCCAAACGTCTCATTACACGGTGTAAATAGTTACCATTGGCCCAAACGTCTCATTACACGGTGTAAATAATTACCATTGGCCCAAAAGTCTCATTACACGGTGTAAATAGTTACCATTGGCCCAAACATCTCATTACAAGGCGTGAATAGTTACCATTGGCCCAAACGTCTCATTACACGGTGTAAATAGTTACCATTGGCCCAAACGTCTCATTACAAGGTGTAAATAGTTACCATTGGCGCAAACGTCTCATAACAAGGTGTAAATAGTGACAATTGGCCCAAACGTCACCTTACACGGTGTAAATAGTTACCATTGGCCCAAACGTCTCATTACAAGGTGTAAATAGTTACCATTGGCCCAAACGTCTCATTACAGGGTGTAAATATTGACCATTCGCCCAAACGTCTCATTGCACGGTGTAAATAGTTACCATTGGCCCAAACGTCTCATTACAAGGTGTAAATAGTTACCATTGGCCCAAACGTCTCATTACAAGGTGTAAATAGTTACCATCGGCCCAAACGTCTCATTACAAGGTATCAATAGTTACCATTGTCCCAAACGTCTCATTACAAGGTGTAAATAGTTACCATTGGCCCAAACGTCTCATTACAATGTGTAATTAGTTACCATCGGCCCAAACGTCTCATTACACGGTATAAATAGTTACCATTGGCCCAAACGTCTCATTACACGGTGTAAATAGTTACCATTGGCCCAAACGTCTCATTACACGGTGTAAATAGTTACCATTGGCCCAAACGTTACATTACACGGTGTAAATAGTTACCATTGGCCCAAACGTCTCATTACACGGTGTAAATAGTTACCATTGGCCCAAACTTCTCATTACAAGGTGTAAATGGTTACCATTGGCCCAAACGTCTCAATACAAGGTGTAAATAGATACCATTTTTTCCCAAACGTCTCATTACAAGGTGTAAATAGTTACCATTGGCCCAAACGTCTCATTACACGGTATAAATAATTACCATTGGCCTAAACGTCTCATTACAAGGTGTAGATAGTTACCATTGGCCCAAACGTCTCATTACACGGTGTAAATAGTTACCATTGGCCCAAGCGCCTCATTACAAGTTGTAAATAGTTACCATTGGCCCAAACGTCTCATTACAAGGTGTAAATAGTTACCATTGGCCCAAACGTCTCAATACAAGGTGTAAATAGTTACATTGGCCCAAACGTCTCATTACAAGGTGTAAATAGTTACCATCGGCCGAAACGTCTCATTACAAGGTGTAAATAGTTACCATTGGCCCAAACGTCTCATTACAAGGTGTAAATAGTTACCATTGGCCAAAACGTGTCACTACACGGTGTAAATAGTTACCATTGGCCCAAACGTCTCATTACACGGTGTAAATAGTTACCATTGGCCCAAACGTCTCATTACACGGTGTAAATAGTTACCATTGGCCCAAACGTCTCATCACAAGCTGTAAATAGTTACCATTGGCCCAAACATCTCATTACAAGGCGTGAATAGTTACCATTGGCCCAAACGTCTCATTACACGGTGTAAATAGTTACCATTGGCCCAAACGTCTCATTACAAGGTGTAAATAGTTACCATTGGCCCAAACGTCACATTACACGGTGTAAATAGTTACCAATGGCCCAAACGTCTCATAACAAGGTGTAAATAGTTACAATTGGCCCAAACGTCACATTACACGGTGTAAATAGTTACCATTGGCCCAAACGTCTCATTACAAGGTGTAAATAGTTACCATTGGCCCAAACGTCTCATTACAAGGTGTAAATATTCACCATTCGGCCAAACGTCTCATTGCACGGTGTAAATAGTTACCATTGGCCCAAACATCTCATTGCACGGTGTAAATAGTTACCCTTGGCCCAAACGTCTCATTACAAGGTGTAAATAGTTACCATTGGCCCAAACGTCTCATTACACGGTGTAAATAGTTACCATTGGCCCAAGCGTCTCAATACAAGGTGTAAATAGTTACCATTGGCCCAAACGTCTCATTACAAGGTGTAATTAGTTACCATCGGCCCAAACGTCTCATTACAAGGTATAAATAGTTACCATTGGATCAAACGTGTCATTGCACGGTGTAAATAGTTACCCTTGGCCCAAACGTCTCATTACAAGGTGTAAATAGTTACCATTGGCCCAAACGTCTCATTACACGGTGTAAATACTTACCATTGGCCCAAGCGTCTCAATACAAGGTGTAAATAGTTACCATTGGCCCAAACGTCTCATTACAAGGTGTAATTAGTTACCATCGGCCCCAACGTCTCATTACAAGGTATAAATAGTTACCATTGGCCCAAACGTCTCATTACATGGTGTAAATAGTTACCATTTGCCCAAACGTCACATAACAAGGTGTAAATAGTTACCATTGGCCCAAACGTCACATTACAAGGTATAAATAGTTACCATGGGCCCAAAAGCCTCATTACAAGGTGTAAATAGTTACCATTGGTCCAAACGTCTCATTACACGGTGTAAATAGTTACCATTGGCCCAAACGTCACATTACAAGGGGTAAATAGTTACCATTGGCCCAAACGTCTCATTACAAGGCGTAAATAGTTACCATTGACGCAACCATCTCATTACACGGTGTAAGTAGTTACCATTGGCCCAAGCGTCTCATTACAACGTGTGAATAGTTACCATTGGCCCAAACGTCTCATTACAAGGTGTAAATAGTTACCATTGGACCAAACGTCTCATTACAAGTTGTAAATAGTTACCATTGGCCCAAAGGTCTCATTACAAGGTGTAAATAGTTACCATTGGCCAAAACCTCTCATTACACGGTGTAAATAGTTACCATTGGCCCAAACGTCTCATTACAAGGTGTAAATAGTTACCATTGGCGCAAACGTCTCATAACAAGGTGTAAATAGTGACAATTGGCCCAAACGTCACCTTACACGGTGTAAATAGTTACCATTGGCCCAAACGTCTCATTACAAGGTGTAAATAGTTACCATTGGCCCAAACGTCTCATTACAGGGTGTAAATATTGACCATTCGCCCAAACGTCTCATTGCACGGTGTAAATAGTTACCATTGGCCCAAACGTCTCATTACAAGGTGTAAATAGTTACCATTGGCCCAAACGTCTCATTACAAGGTGTAAATAGTTACCATCGGCCCAAACGTCTCATTACAAGGTATCAATAGTTACCATTGTCCCAAACGTCTCATTACAAGGTGTAAATAGTTACCATTGGCCCAAACGTCTCATTACAATGTGTAATTAGTTACCATCGGCCCAAACGTCTCATTACACGGTATAAATAGTTACCATTGGCCCAAACGTCTCATTACACGGTGTAAATAGTTACCATTGGCCCAAACGTCTCATTACACGGTGTAAATAGTTACCATTGGCCCAAACGTTACATTACACGGTGTAAATAGTTACCATTGGCCCAAACGTCTCATTACACGGTGTAAATAGTTACCATTGGCCCAAACTTCTCATTACAAGGTGTAAATGGTTACCATTGGCCCAAACGTCTCAATACAAGGTGTAAATAGATACCATTTTTTCCCAAACGTCTCATTACAAGGTGTAAATAGTTACCATTGGCCCAAACGTCTCATTACACGGTATAAATAATTACCATTGGCCTAAACGTCTCATTACAAGGTGTAGATAGTTACCATTGGCCCAAACGTCTCATTACACGGTGTAAATAGTTACCATTGGCCCAAGCGCCTCATTACAAGTTGTAAATAGTTACCATTGGCCCAAACGTCTCATTACAAGGTGTAAATAGTTACCATTGGCCCAAACGTCTCAATACAAGGTGTAAATAGTTACCATTGGCCCAAACGTCTCATTACAAGGTGTAAATAGTTACCATTGGACCAAACGTCTCATTACAAGGTGTAAATAGTTACCATTGGACCAAACGTCTCATTACAAGTTGTAAATAGTTACCATTGGCCCAAAGGTCTCATTACAAGGTGTAAATAGTTACCATTGGCCCAAACGTCTCATTACACGGTGTAAATAGTTACCATTGGCCCAAACGTCTCATTACAAGGTGTAAATAGTTACCATTGGCGCAAACGTCTCATAACAAGGTGTAAATAGTGACAATTGGCCCAAACGTCACCTTACACGGTGTAAATAGTTACCATTGGCCCAAACGTCTCATTACAAGGTGTAAATAGTTACCATTGGCCCAAACGTCTCATTACAGGGTGTAAATATTGACCATTCGCCCAAACGTCTCATTGCACGGTGTAAATAGTTACCATTGGCCCAAACGTCTCATTACAAGGTGTAAATAGTTACCATTGGCCCAAACGTCTCATTACAAGGTGTAAATAGTTACCATCGGCCCAAACGTCTCATTACAAGGTATCAATAGTTACCATTGTCCCAAACGTCTCATTACAAGGTGTAAATAGTTACCATTGGCCCAAACGTCTCATTACAATGTGTAATTAGTTACCATCGGCCCAAACGTCTCATTACACGGTATAAATAGTTACCATTGGCCCAAACGTCTCATTACACGGTGTAAATAGTTACCATTGGCCCAAACGTCTCATTACACGGTGTAAATAGTTACCATTGGCCCAAACGTTACATTACACGGTGTAAATAGTTACCATTGGCCCAAACGTCTCATTACACGGTGTAAATAGTTACCATTGGCCCAAACTTCTCATTACAAGGTGTAAATGGTTACCATTGGCCCAAACGTCTCAATACAAGGTGTAAATAGATACCATTTTTTCCCAAACGTCTCATTACAAGGTGTAAATAGTTACCATTGGCCCAAACGTCTCATTACACGGTATAAATAATTACCATTGGCCTAAACGTCTCATTACAAGGTGTAGATAGTTACCATTGGCCCAAACGTCTCATTACACGGTGTAAATAGTTACCATTGGCCCAAGCGCCTCATTACAAGTTGTAAATAGTTACCATTGGCCCAAACGTCTCATTACAAGGTGTAAATAGTTACCATTGGCCCAAACGTCTCAATACAAGGTGTAAATAGTTACCATTGGCCCAAACGTCTCATTACAAGGTGTAAATAGTTACCATCGGCCGAAACGTCTCATTACAAGGTATAAATAGTTACCATTGGCCCAAACGTCTCATTACAAGGTGTAAATAGATACCATTGACCCAAACGTCTCATTACAAGGTGTAAATAGTTACCATCGGCCCAAACGTCTCATTACAAGGTGTAAATAGTTACCATTGGCCCAAACGTCTCATTACAAGGTGTAAATAGTTACCATTGGCCCAAACGTCTCATTACACGGTGTAAATACTTACCATTGGCCCAAGCGTCTCAATACACGGTGTAAATAGTTACCATTAGCCCAAACGTCTCATTACAAGGTGTAATTAGTTACCATCGGCCCAAACGTCTCATTACAAGGTATAAATAGTTACCATTGGCCCAAACGTCTCATTACATGGTGTAAATAGTTACCATTTGCCCAAACGTCACATAACAAGGTGTAAATAGTTACCATTGGCCCAAACGTCACATTACAAGGTATAAATAGTTACCATGGGCCCAAAAGCCTCATTACAAGGTGTAAATAGTTACCATTGGTCCAAACGTCTCATTACACGGTGTAAATAGTTACCATTGGCCCAAACGTCACATTACAAGGGGTAAATAGTTACCATTGGCCCAAAGGTCTCATTACAAGGCGTAAATAGTTACCATTGACGCAACCATCTCATTACACGGTGTAAGTAGTTACCATTGGCCCAAGCGTCTCATTACAACGTGTGAATAGTTACCATTGGCCCAAACGTCTCATTACAAGGTGTAAATAGTTACCATTGGACCAAACGTCTCATTACAAGTTGTAAATAGTTACCATTGGCCCAAAGGTCTCATTACAAGGTGTAAATAGTTACCATTGGCCAAAACCTCTCATTACACGGTGTAAATAGTTACCATTGGCCCAAACGTCTCATTACACGGTGTAAATAGTTACCATTGGCCCAAACGTCTCATTACACGGTGTAAATAATTACCATTGGCCCAAACGTCTCATTACACGGTGTAAATAGTTACCATTGGCCCAAACATCTCATTACAAGGCGTGAATAGTTACCATTGGCCCAAACGTCTCATTACACGGTGTAAATAGTTACCATTGGCCCAAACGTCTCATTACAGGGTGTAAATATTGACCATTCGCCCAAACGTCTCATTGCACGGTGTAAATAGTTACCATTGGCCCAAACGTCTCATTACAAGGTGTAAATAGTTACCATTGGCCCAAACGTCTCATTACAAGGTGTAAATAGTTACCATCGGCCCAAACGTCTCATTACAAGGTATCAATAGTTACCATTGTCCCAAACGTCTCATTACAAGGTGTAAATAGTTACCATTGGCCCAAACGTCTCATTACAATGTGTAATTAGTTACCATCGGCCCAAACGTCTCATTACACGGTATAAATAGTTACCATTGGCCCAAACGTCTCATTACACGGTGTAAATAGTTACCATTGGCCCAAACGTCTCATTACACGGTGTAAATAGTTACCATTGGCCCAAACTTCTCATTACAAGGTGTAAATGGTTACCATTGGCCCAAACGTCTCAATACAAGGTGTAAATAGATACCATTTTTTCCCAAACGTCTCATTACAAGGTGTAAATAGTTACCATTGGCCCAAACGTCTCATTACACGGTATAAATAATTACCATTGGCCTAAACGTCTCATTACAAGGTGTAAATAGTTACCATTGGCCCAAACGTCTCATTACACGGTGTAAATAGTTACCATTGGCCCAAGCGCCTCATTACAAGTTGTAAATAGTTACCATTGGCCCAAACGTCTCATTACAAGGTGTAAATAGTTACCATTGGCCCAAACGTCTCAATACAAGGTGTAAATAGTTACCATTGGCCCAAACGTCTCATTACAAGGTGTAAATAGTTACCATCGGCCGAAACGTCTCATTACAAGGTATAAATAGTTACCATTGGCCCAAACGTCTCATTACAAGGTGTAAATAGATACCATTGACCCAAACGTCTCATTACAAGGTGTAAATTGTTACCATCGGCCCAAACGTCTCATTACAATGTGTAAATAGTTACCATTGGCCCAAACGTCTCATTACAAGGTGTAAATAGTTACCATTGGCCCAAACGTCTCATTACACGGTGTAAATAGTTACCATTGGCCCAAACGTCTCATTACACGCTGTAAATAGTTACCATTGGCCCAAACGTCTCATTACAAGGTGTAAATAGTTACCATTGGCACAAACGTCTCATTACAGGGTGTAAATATTTACCATTCGCCCAAACGTCTCATTGCACGATGTTAATAGTTACCATTGGCCAAAACGTCTCATTACAAGGTGTAAATAGTTACCATTGGCCCAAACGTCTCATTACAAGGTGTAAATAGTTACCATTGGCCCAAACGTCTCATTACAAGGTATAAATAGTTACCATTGTCCCAAACGTCTCATTACAAGGTGTAAATAGTTACCATCGGCCCAAACGTCTCATTACAAGGTGTAAATAGTTACCATTGGCCCAAACGTCTCATTACAAGGTGTAAATAGTTACCATTGGCCCAAACGTCTCATTACACGGTGTAAATACTTACCATTGGCCCAAGCGTCTCAATACACGGTGTAAATAGTTACCATTAGCCCAAACGTCTCATTACAAGGTGTAATTAGTTACCATCGGCCCAAACGTCTCATTACAAGGTATAAATAGTTACCATTGGCCCAAACGTCTCATTACATGGTGTAAATAGTTACCATTTGCCCAAACGTCACATAACAAGGTGTAAATAGTTACCATTGGCCCAAACGTCACATTACAAGGTATAAATAGTTACCATGGGCCCAAAAGCCTCATTACAAGGTGTAAATAGTTACCATTGGTCCAAACGTCTCATTACACGGTGTAAATAGTTACCATTGGCCCAAACGTCACATTACAAGGGGTAAATAGTTACCATTGGCCCAAACGTCTCATTACAAGGCGTAAATAGTTACCATTGACGCAACCATCTCATTACACGGTGTAAGTAGTTACCATTGGCCCAAGCATCTCATTACAACGTGTGAATAGTTACCATTGGCCCAAACGTCTCATTACAAGGTGTAAATAGTTACCATTGGACCAAACGTCTCATTACAAGTTGTAAATAGTTACCATTGGCCCAAAGGTCTCATTACAAGGTGTAAATAGTTACCATTGGCCAAAACCTCTCATTACACGGTGTAAATAGTTACCATTGGCCCAAACGTCTCATTACACGGTGTAAATAGTTACCATTGGCCCAAACGTCTCATTACACGGTGTAAATAATTACCATTGGCCCAAACGTCTCATTACACGGTGTAAATAGTTACCATTGGCCCAAACATCTCATTACAAGGCGTGAATAGTTACCATTGGCCCAAACGTCTCATTACACGGTGTAAATAGTTACCATTGGCCCAAACGTCTCATTACAAGGTGTAAATAGTTACCATTGGCGCAAACGTCTCATAACAAGGTGTAAATAGTTACAATTGGCCCAAACGTCACCTTACACGGTGTAAATAGTTACCATTGGCCCAAACGTCTCATTACAAGGTGTAAATAGTTACCATTGGCCCAAACGTCTCATTACAGGGTGTAAATATTGACCATTCGCCCAAACGTCTCATTGCACGGTGTAAATAGTTACCATTGGCCCAAACGTCTCATTACAAGGTGTAAATAGTTACCATTGGCCCAAACGTCTCATTACAAGGTGTAAATAGTTACCATCGGCCCAAACGTCTCATTACAAGGTGTAAATAGTTACCATTGGCCCAAACGTCTCATTACAAGGTGTAAATAGTTACCATTGGCGCAAACGTCTCATAACAAGGTGTAAATAGTTACAATTGGCCCAAACGTCACCTTACACGGTGTAAATAGTTACCATTGGCCCAAACGTCTCATTACAAGGTGTAAATAGTTACCATTGGCCCAAACGTCTCATTACAGGGTGTAAATATTGACCATTCGCCCAAACGTCTCATTGCACGGTGTAAATAGTTACCATTGGCCCAAACGTCTCATTACAAGGTGTAAATAGTTACCATTGGCCCAAACGTCTCATTACAAGGTGTAAATAGTTACCATTGTCCCAAACGTCTCATTACAAGGTGTAAATAGTTACCATTGGCCCAAACGTCTCATTACAATGTGTAATTAGTTACCATCGGCCCAAACGTCTCATTACACGGTATAAATAGTTACCATTGGCCCAAACGTCTCATTACACGGTGTAAATAGTTACCATTGGCCCAAACGTCTCATTACACGGTGTAAATAGTTACCATTGGCCCAAACTTCTCATTACAAGGTGTAAATGGTTACCATTGGCCCAAACGTCTCAATACAAGGTGTAAATAGATACCATTTTTTCCCAAACGTCTCATTACAAGGTGTAAATAGTTACCATTGGCCCAAACGTCTCATTACACGGTATAAATAATTACCATTGGCCTAAGCGTCTCATTACAAGGTGTAAATAGTTACCATTGGCCCAAACGTCTCATTACACGGTGTAAATAGTTACCATTGGCCCAAGCGCCTCATTACAAGTTGTAAATAGTTACCATTGGCCCAAACGTCTCATTACAAGGTGTAAATAGTTACCATTATCCCAAACGTCTCAATACAAGGTGTAAATAGTTACCATTGGCCCAAACGTCTCATTACAAGGTGTAAATAGTTACCATCGGCCGAAACGTCTCATTACAAGGTATAAATAGTTACCATTGGCCCAAACGTCTCATTACAAGGTGTAAATAGATACCATTGACCCAAACGTCTCATTACAAGGTGTAAATTGTTACCATCGGCCCAAACGTCTCATTACAATGTGTAAATAGTTACCATTGGCCCAAACGTCTCATTACAAGGTGTAAATAGTTACCATTGGCCCAAACGTCTCATTACACGGTGTAAATAGTTACCATTGGCCCAAACGTCTCATTACACGCTGTAAATAGTTACCATTGGCCCAAACGTCTCATTACAAGGTGTAAATAGTTACCATTGGCACAAACGTCTCATTACAGGGTGTAAATATTTACCATTCGCCCAAACGTCTCATTGCACGATG
Source organism: Arenicola marina (assembly GCA_964019135.1). Lineage (NCBI taxonomy): Eukaryota > Metazoa > Annelida > Polychaeta > Arenicolidae > Arenicola > Arenicola marina. The sequence continues at coordinate 346,920 of OZ025263.1, read as the reverse complement.
TTAATAGTTACCATTGGCCAAAACGTCTCATTACAAGGTGTAAATAGTTACCATTGGCCCAAACGTCTCATTACAAGGTGTAAATAGTTACCATCGGCCCAAACGTCTCATTACAAGGTATAAATAGTTACCATTGTCCCAAACGTCTCATTACAAGGTGTAAATAGTTACCATTGGCCCAAACGTCTCACTACAAGGTGTAATTAGTTACCATTGGCCCAGACGCCTCATTACAAGGTATAAATAGTTACCATTGGCCCAAACGTCTCATTACACGGTGTAAATAGTTATCATTGGCCCAAACGTCACATTACACGGTGCAAATAGTTACCATTGGCCCAAACGTCTCATTACAAGGTGTAAATAGTTACCATTGGCCCAAACGTCTCAATACAAGGTGTAAATAGTTACCATTGGCCCAAACGTCTCATTACAAGGTGTAAATAGTTACCATTGGCCCAAACGTCTCATTACAGGGTGTAAATATTGACCATTCGCCCAAACGTCTCATTGCACGGTGTAAATAGTTACCATTGGCCCAAACGTCTCATTACAAGGTGTAAATAGTTACCATTGGCCCAAACGTCTCATTACAAGGTGTAAATAGTTACCATCGGCCCAAACGTCTCATTACAAGGTATCAATAGTTACCATTGTCCCAAACGTCTCATTACAAGGTGTAAATAGTTACCATTGGCCCAAACGTCTCATTACAATGTGTAATTAGTTACCATCGGCCCAAACGTCTCATTACACGGTATAAATAGTTACCATTGGCCCAAACGTCTCATTACACGGTGTAAATAGTTACCATTGGCCCAAACGCCTCATTACACGGTGTAAATAGTTACCATTGGCCCAAACGTCACATTACACGGTGTAAATAGTTACCATTGGCCCAAACGTCTCATTACACGGTGTAAATAGTTACCATTGGCCCAAACTTCTCATTACAAGGTGTAAATGGTTACCATTGGCCCAAACGTCTCAATACAAGGTGTAAATAGATACCATTTTTTCCCAAACGTCTCATTACAAGGTGTAAATAGTTACCATTGGCCCAAACGTCTCATTACACGGTATAAATAATTACCATTGGCCTAAACGTCTCATTACAAGGTGTAAATAGTTACCATTGGCCCAAACGTCTCATTACACGGTGTAAATAGTTACCATTGGCCCAAGCGCCTCATTACAAGTTGTAAATAGTTACCATTGGCCCAAACGTCTCATTACAAGGTGTAAATAGTTACCATTGGCCCAAACGTCTCAATACAAGGTGTAAATAGTTACCATTGGCCCAAACGTCTCATTACAAGGTGTAAATAGTTACCATCGGCCGAAACGTCTCATTACAAGGTATAAATAGTTACCATTGGCCCAAACGTCTCATTACAAGGTGTAAATAGATACCATTGACCCAAACGTCTCATTACAAGGTGTAAATTGTTACCATCGGCCCAAACGTCTCATTACAATGTGTAAATAGTTACCATTGGCCCAAACGTCTCATTACAAGGTGTAAATAGTTACCATTGGCCCAAACGTCTCATTACACGGTGTAAATAGTTACCATTGGCCCAAACGTCTCATTACACGCTGTAAATAGTTACCATTGGCCCAAACGTCTCATTACAAGGTGTAAATAGTTACCATTGGCACAAACGTCTCATTACAGGGTGTAAATATTTACCATTCGCCCAAACGTCTCATTGCACGATGTTAATAGTTACCATTGGCCAAAACGTCTCATTACAAGGTGTAAATAGTTACCATTGGCCCAAACGTCTCATTACAAGGTGTAAATAGTTACCATCGGCCCAAACGTCTCATTACAAGGTATAAATAGTTACCATTGTCCCAAACGTCTCATTACAAGGTGTAAATAGTTACCATTGGCCCAAACGTCTCACTACAAGGTGTAATTAGTTACCATTGGCCCAGACGCCTCATTACAAGGTATAAATAGTTACCATTGGCCCAAACGTCTCATTACACGGTGTAAATAGTTATCATTGGCCCAAACGTCACATTACACGGTGCAAATAGTTACCATTGGCCCAAACGTCTCATTACAAGGTGTAAATAGTTACCATTGGCCCAAACGTCTCAATACAAGGTGTAAATAGTTACCATTGGCCCAAACGTCTCATTACAAGGTGTAAATAGTTACCATTGGCCCAAACGTCTCATTACAAGGTGTAAATAGTTACCATTGGCCCAAACGTCTCAATGCAAGGTGTAAATAATTACCATTGGCCCAATCGTCTCATTACAAGGTGTAAATAGTTACCATTGGCCCAAACGTCTCATTACACGCTGTAAATAGTTACCATTGGCCCAAACGTCACATTACAAGATATAAATAGTTACCATTGGCCCAAACGTCTCATTACAAGGTGTAAATAGTTACCAATGGCCCAAACGTCTCATTACACGGTGTAAATAGTTACCATTGGCCCAAACGTCTCATTACAAGGTGTAAATAGTTACCATCGGCCCAAACGTCTCATTACAAGGTATAAATAGTTACCATTGGCCCAAACGTCTCATTACAAGGTGTAAATAGTTACCATTGACCCAAACGTCTCATTACAAGGTGTGAATAGTTACCATCGGCCCAAACGTCTCATTACACGGTGTAAATAGTTACCATTGGCCCAAACGTCTCATTACAAGGTGTAAATAGTTACCATTGGCCCAAACGTCTCATTACAAGGTGTAAGTAGTTACCATCGGCCCAAACGTCTCATTGCAAGGTATAAATAGTTACCATTGGCCCAAACGTCTCATTACATGGTGTAAATAGTTACCATTTGTCCCAAACGTCACATAACAAGGTGTAAATAGTTACCATTGGTCAAACGTCACATTACAAGGTTTAAATAGTTACCATTGGCCCAAACGTCTCATTACACGGTGTAAATAGTTACCATTGGCCCAAGCGTCTCAATACAAGGTGTAAATAGTTACCATTGGCCCAAACGTCTCATTACAAGGTGTAATTAGTTACCATCGGCCCAAACGTCTCATTACAAGGTATAAATAGTTACCATTGGCCCAAACGTCTCATTACATGGTGTAAATAGTTACCATTTGCCCAAACGTCACATAACAAGGTGTAAATAGTTACCATTGGCCCAAACGTCACATTACAAGGTATAAATAGTTACCATGGGCCCAAAAGCCTCATTACAAGGTGTAAATAGTTACCATTGGTCCAAACGTCTCATTACACGGTGTAAATAGTTACCATTGGCCCAAACGTCACATTACAAGGGGTAAATAGTTACCATTGGGCCAAACGTCTCATTACAAGGCGTAAATAGTTACCATTGACGCAACCATCTCATTACTCGGTGTAAGTAATTACCATTGGCCCAAGCGTCTCATTACAACGTGTGAATAGTTACCATTGGCCCAAACGTCTCATTACAAGGTGTAAATAGTTACCATTGGACCAAACGTCTCATTACAAGTTGTAAATAGTTACCATTGGTCCAAAGGTCTCATTACAAGGTGTAAATAGTTACCATTGGCCAAAACCTCTCATTACACGGTGTAAATAGTTACTATTGGCCCAAACGTCTCATTACACGGTGTAAATAGTTACCATTGGCCCAAACGTCTCATTACACGGTGTAAATAATTACCATTGGCCCAAACGTCTCATTACACGGTGTAAATAGTTACCATTGGCCCAAACATCTCATTACAAGGCGTGAATAGTTACCATTGGCCCAAACGTCTCATTACACGGTGTAAATAGTTACCATTGGCCCAAACGTCTCATTACAAGGTGTAAATAGTTACCATTGGCGCAAACGTCGCATAACAAGGTGTAAATAGTTACAATTGGCCCAAACGTCACCTTACACGGTGTAAATAGTTACCATTGGCCCAAACGTCTCATTACAAGGTGTAAATAGTTACCATTGGCCCAAACGTCTCATTACAGGGTGTAAATATTGACCATTCGCCCAAACGTCTCATTGCACGGTGTAAATAGTTACCACTGGCCCAAACGTCTCATTACAAGGTGTAAATAGTTACCATTGGCCCAAACGTCTCATTACAAGGTGTAAATAGTTACCATCGGCCCAAACGTCTCATTACAAGGTATCAATTGTTACCATTGTCCCAAACGTCTCATTACAAGGTGTAAATAGTTACCATTGGCCCAAACGTCTCATTACAATGTGTAATTAGTTACCATCGGCCCAAACGTCTCATTACACGGTATAAATAGTTACCATTGGCCCAAACGTCTCATTACACGGTGTAAATAGTTACCATTGGCCCAAACGTCTCATTACACGGTATAAATTGTTACCATTGGCCCAAACGTCACATTACACGGTGTAAATAGTTACCATTGGCCCAAACGTCTCATTACACGGTGTAAATAGTTACCATTGGCCCAAACTTCTCATTACACGGTGTAAATAGTTACCATTGGCCCAAGCGCCTAATTACAAGTTGTAAATAGTTACCATTGGCCCAAACGTCTCATTACAAGGTGTAAATAGTTACCATTGGCCCAAACGTCTCAATACAAGGTGTAAATAGTTACCATTGGCCCAAACGTCTCATTACAAGGTGTAAATAGTTACCATCGGCCGAAACGTCTCATTACAAGGTATAAATAGTTACCATTGGCCCAAACGTCTCATTACAAGGTGTAAATAGATACCATTGACCCAAACGTCTCATTACAAGGTGTAAATAGTTACCATCGGCCGAAACGTCTCATTACAAGGTATAAATAGTTACCATTGGCCCAAACGTCTCATTACAAGGTGTAAATAGATACCATTGACCCAAACGTCTCATTACAAGGTGTAAATAGTTACCATCGGCCCAAACGTCTCATTACAAGGTGTAAATAGTTACCATTGGCCCAAACGTCTCATTACAAGGTGTAAATAGTTACCATTGGCCCAAACGTCTCATTACACGGTGTAAATAGTTACCATTGGCCCAAACGTCTCATTACACGCTGTAAATAGTTACCATTGGCCCAAACGTCTCATTACAAGGTGTAAATAGTTACCATTAGCCCAAACGTCTCATTACAGGGTGTAAATATTTACCATTCGCCCAAACGTCTCATTGCACGATGTTAATAGTTACCATTGGCCAAAACGTCTCATTACAAGGTGTAAATAGTTACCATTGGCCCAAACGTCTCATTACAAGGTGTAAATAGTTACCATCGGCCCAAACGTCTCATTACAAGGTATAAATAGTTACCATTGTCCCAAACGTCTCACTACAAGGTGTAAATAGTTACCATTGGCCCAAACGTCTCACTACAAGGTGTAATTAGTTACCATTGGCCCAAACGCCTCATTACAAGGTATAAATAGTTACCATTGGCCCAAACGTCTCATTACACGGTGTAAATAGTTATCATTGGCCCAAACGTCACATTACACGGTGCAAATAGTTACCATTGGCCCAAACGTCTCATTACAAGGTGTAAATAGTTACCATTGGCCCAAACGTCTCAATGCAAGGTGTAAATAATTACCATTGGCCCAATCGTCTCATTACAAGGTGTAAATAGTTACCATTGGCCCAAACGTCTCATTACACGCTGTAAATAGTTACCATTGGCCCAAACGTCACATTACAAGATATAAATAGTTACCATTGGCCCAAACGTCTCATTACAAGGTGTAAATAGTTACCATCGGCCCAAACGTCTCATTACAAGGTATAAATAGTTACCATTGGCCCAAACGTCTCATTACAAGGTGTAAATAGTTACCATTGACCCAAACGTCTCATTACAAGGTGTGAATAGTTACCATCGGCCCAAACGTCACATAACAAGGTGTAAATAGTTACGATTGGTCAAACGTCACATTACAAGGTTTAAATAGTTACCATTGGCCCAAACGTCTCATTACACGGTGTAAATAGTTACCATTGGCCCAAGCGTCTCAATACAAGGTGTAAATAGTTACCATTGGCCCAAACGTCTCATTACAAGGTGTAATTAGTTACCATCGGCCCAAACGTCTCATTACAAGGTATAAATAGTTACCATTGGCCCAAACGTCTCATTACATGGTGTAAATAGTTACCATTTGCCCAAACGTCACATAACAAGGTGTAAATAGTTACCATTGGCCCAAACGTCACATTACAAGGTATAAATAGTTACCATGGGCCCAAAAGCCTCATTACAAGGGGTAAATAGTTACCATTGGTCCAAACGTCTCATTACACGGTGTAAATAGTTACCATTGGCCCAAACGTCACATTACAAGGGGTAAATAGTTACCATTGGCCCAAACGTCTCATTACAAGGCGTAAATAGTTACCATTGACGCAACCATCTCATTACACGGTGTAAGTAGTTACCATTGGCCCAAGCGTCTCATTACAACGTGTGAATAGTTACCATTGGCCCAAACGTCTCATTACAAGGTGTAAATAGTTACCATTGGACCAAACGTCTCATTACAAGTTGTAAATAGTTACCATTGGCCCAAAGGTCTCATTACAAGGTGTAAATAGTTACCATTGGCCAAAACCTCTCATTACACGGTGTAAATAGTTACCATTGGCCCAAACGTCTCATTACACGGTGTAAATAGTTACCATTGGCCCAAACGTCTCATTACACGGTGTAAATAATTACCATTGGCCCAAACGTCTCATTACACGGTGTAAATAGTTACCATTGGCCCAAACATCTCATTACAAGGCGTGAATAGTTACCATTGGCCCAAACGTCTCATTACACGGTGTAAATAGTTACCATTGGCCCAAACGTCTCGTTACAAGGTGTAAATAGTTACCATTGGCGCAAACGTCTCATAACAAGGTGTAAATAGTTACAATTGGCCCAAACGTCACCTTACACGGTGTAAATAGTTACCATTGGCCCAAACGTCTCATTACAAGGTGTAAATAGTTACCATTGGCCCAAACGTCTCATTACAGGGTGTAAATATTGACCATTCGCCCAAACGTCTCATTGCACGGTGTAAATAGTTACCATTGGCCCAAACGTCTCATTACAAGGTGTAAATAGTTACCATTGGCCCAAACGTCTCATTACAAGGTGTAAATAGTTACCATCGGCCCAAACGTCTCATTACAAGGTATCAATAGTTACCATTGTCCCAAACGTCTCATTACAAGGTGTAAATAGTTACCATTGGCCCAAACGTCTCATTACAATGTGTAATTAGTTACCATCGGCCCAAACGTCTCATTACACGGTATAAATAGTTACCATTGGCCCAAACGTCTCATTACACGGTGTAAATAGTTACCATTGGCCCAAACGTCTCATTACACGGTGTAAATAGTTACCATTGGCCCAAACGTCACATTACACGGTGTAAATAGTTACCATTGGCCCAAACGTCTCATTACACGGTGTAATTAGTTACCATTGGCCCAAACTTCTCATTACAAGGTGTAAATGGTTACCATTGGCCCAAACGTCTCAATACAAGGTGTAAATAGATACCATTTTTTTCCCAAACGTCTCATTACAAGGTATAAATAGTTACCATTGGCCCAAACGTCTCATTACACGGTATAAATAATTACCATTGGCCTAAACGTCTCATTACAAGGTGTAAATAGTTACCATTGGCCCAAACGTCTCATTACACGGTGTAAATAGTTACCATTGGCCCAAGCGCCTCATTACAAGTTGTAAATAGTTACCATTGGCCCAAACGTCTCATTACAAGGTGTAAATAGTTACCATTGGCCCAAGCGTCTCAATACAAGGTGTAAATAGTTACCATTGGCCCAAACGTCTCATTACAAGGTGTAATTAGTTACCATCGGCCCAAACGTCTCATTACAAGGTATAAATAGTTACCATTGGCCCAAACGTCTCATTACATGGTGTAAATAGTTACCATTTTCCCAAACGTCACATAACAAGGTGTAAATAGTTACCATTGGCCCAAACGTCACATTACAAGGTATAAATAGTTACCATGGGCCCAAAAGCCTCATTACAAGGTGTAAATAGTTACCATTGGTCCAAACGTCTCATTACACGGTGTAAATAGTTACCATTGGCCCAAACGTCACATTACAAGGGGTAAATAGTTACCATTGGCCCAAACGTCTCATTACAAGGCGTAAATAGTTACCATTGACGCAACCATCTCATTACACGGTGTAAGTAGTTACCATTGGCCCAAGCGTCTCATTACAACGTGTGAATAGTTACCATTGGCCCAAACGTCTCATTACAAGGTGTAAATAGTTACCATTGGACCAAACGTCTCATTACAAGTTGTAAATAGTTACCATTGGCCCAAAGGTCTCATTACAAGGTGTAAATAGTTACCATTGGCCAAAACCTCTCATTACACGGTGTAAATAGTTACCATTGGCCCAAACGTCTCATTACACGGTGTAAATAGTTACCATTGGCCCAAACGTCTCATTACACGGTGTAAATAATTACCATTGGCCCAAACGTCTCATTACACGGTGTAAATAGTTACCATTGGCCCAAACATCTCATTACAAGGCGTGAATAGTTACCATTGGCCCAAACGTCTCATTACACGGTGTAAATAGTTACCATTGGCCCAAACGTCTCGTTACAAGGTGTAAATAGTTACCATTGGCGCAAACGTCTCATAACAAGGTGTAAATAGTTACAATTGGCCCAAACGTCACCTTACACGGTGTAAATAGTTACCATTGGCCCAAACGTCTCATTACAAGGTGTAAATAGTTACCATTGGCCCAAACGTCTCATTACAGGGTGTAAATATTGACCATTCGCCCAAACGTCTCATTGCACGGTGTAAATAGTTACCATTGGCCCAAACGTCTCATTACAAGGTGTAAATAGTTACCATTGGCCCAAACGTCTCATTACAAGGTGTAAATAGTTACCATCGGCCCAAACGTCTCATTACAAGGTATCAATAGTTACCATTGTCCCAAACGTCTCATTACAATGTGTAAATAGTTACCATTGGCCCAAACGTCTCATTACAATGTGTAATTAGTTACCATCGGCCCAAACGTCTCATTACACGGTATAAATAGTTACCATTGGCCCAAACGTCTCATTACACGGTGTAAATAGTTACCATTGGCCCAAACGTCTCATTACACGGTGTAAATAGTTACCATTGGCCCAAACGTCACATTACACGGTGTAAATAGTTACCATTGGCCCAAACGTCTCATTACACGGTGTAAATAGTTACCATTGGCCCAAACTTCTCATTACAAGGTGTAAATGGTTACCATTGGCCCAAACGTCTCAATACAAGGTGTAAATAGATACCATTTTTTTCCCAAACGTCTCATTACAAGGTATAAATAGTTACCATTGGCCCAAACGTCTCATTACACGGTATAAATAATTACCATTGGCCTAAACGTCTCATTACAAGGTGTAAATAGTTACCATTGGCCCAAACGTCTCATTACACGGTGTAAATAGTTACCATTGGCCCAAGCGCCTCATTACAAGTTGTAAATAGTTACCATTGGCCCAAACGTCTCATTACAAGGTGTAAATAGTTACCATTGGCCCAAACGTCTCAATACAAGGTGTAAATAGTTACCATTGGCCCAAACGTCTCATTACAAGGTGTAAATAGTTACCATCGGCCGAAACGTCTCATTACAAGGTATAAATAGTTACCATTGGCCCAAACGTCTCATTACAAGGTGTAAATAGATACCATTGACCCAAACGTCTCATTACAAGGTGTAAATAGTTACCATCGGCCCAAACGTCTCATTACAAGGTGTAAATAGTTACCATTGGCCCAAACGTCTCATTACAAGGTGTAAATAGTTACCATTGGCCCAAACGTCTCATTACACGGTGTAAATAGTTACCATTGGCCCAAACGTCTCATTACACGCTGTAAATAGTTACCATTGGCCCAAACGTCTCATTACAAGGTGTAAATAGTTACCATTAGCCAAAACGTCTCATTACAGGGTGTAAATATTTACCATTCGCCCAAACGTCTCATTGCACGATGTTAATAGTTACCATTGGCCAAAACGTCTCATTACAAGGTGTAAATAGTTACCATTGGCCCAAACGTCTCATTACAAGGTGTAAATAGTTACCATCGGCCCAAACGTCTCATTACAAGGTATAAATAGTTACCATTGGCCCAAACGTCTCATTACAAGGTGTAAATAGTTACCATTGACCCAAACGTCTCATTACAAGGTGTGAATAGTTACCATCGGCCCAAACGTCTCATTACACGGTGTAAATAGTTACCATTGGCCCAAACGTCTCATTACAAGGTGTAAATAGTTACCATTGGCCCAAACGTCTCATTACAAGGTGTAAGTAGTTACCATCGGCCCAAACGTCTCATTGCAAGGTATAAATAGTTACCATTGGCCCAAACGTCTCATTACATGGTGTAAATAGTTACCATTTGTCCCAAACGTCACATAACAAGGTGTAAATAGTTACCATTGGTCAAACGTCACATTACAAGGTTTAAATAGTTACCATTGGCCCAAACGTCTCATTACACGGTGTAAATAGTTACCATTGGCCCAAGCGTCTCAATACAAGGTGTAAATAGTTACCATTGGCCCAAACGTCTCATTACAAGGTGTAATTAGTTACCATCGGCCCAAACGTCTCATTACACGGTATAAATAGTTACCATTGGCCCAAACGTCTCATTACACGGTGTAAATAGTTACCATTGGCCCAAACGTCTCATTACACGGTGTAAATAGTTACCATTGGCCCAAACGTCACATTACACGGTGTAAATAGTTACCATTGGCCCAAACGTCTCATTACACGGTGTAAATAGTTACCATTGGCCCAAACTTCTCATTACAAGGTGTAAATGGTTACCATTGGCCCAAACGTCTCAATACAAGGTGTAAATAGATACCATTTTTTCCCAAACGTCTCATTACAAGGTGTAAATAGTTACCATTGGCCCAAACGTCTCATTACACGGTATAAATAATTACCATTGGCCTAAACGTCTTATTACAAGGTGTAAATAGTTACCATTGGCCCAAACGTCTCATTACACGGTGTAAATAGTTACCATTGGCCCAAGCGCCTCATTACAAGTTGTAAATAGTTACCATTGGCCCAAACGTCTCATTACAAGGTGTAAATAGTTACCATTGGCCCAAACGTCTCAATACAAGGTGTAAATAGTTACCATTGGCCCAAACGTCTCATTACAAGGTGTAAATAGTTACCATCGGCCGAAACGTCTCATTACAAGGTATAAATAGTTACCATTGGCCCAAACGTCTCATTACAAGGTGTAAATAGATACCATTGACCCAAACGTCTCATTACAAGGTGTAAATTGTTACCATCGGCCCAAACGTCTCATTACAATGTGTAAATAGTTACCATTGGCCCAAACGTCTCATTACAAGGTGTAAATAGTTACCATTGGCCCAAACGTCTCATTACACGGTGTAAATAGTTACCATTGGCCCAAACGTCTCATTACACGCTGTAAATAGTTACCATTGGCCCAAACGTCTCATTACAAGGTGTAAATAGTTACCATTGGCACAAACGTCTCATTACAGGGTGTAAATATTTACCATTCGCCCAAACGTCTCATTGCACGATGTTAATAGTTACCATTGGCCAAAACGTCTCATTACAAGGTGTAAATAGTTACCATTGGCCCAAACGTCTCATTACAAGGTGTAAATAGTTACCATCGGCCCAAACGTCTCATTACAAGGTATAAATAGTTACCATTGTCCCAAACGTCTCATTACAAGGTGTAAATAGTTACCATTGGCCCAAACGTCTCACTACAAGGTGTAATTAGTTACCATTGGCCCAGACGCCTCATTACAAGGTATAAATAGTTACCATTGGCCCAAACGTCTCATTACACGGTGTAAATAGTTATCATTGGCCCAAACGTCACATTACACGGTGCAAATAGTTACCATTGGCCCAAACGTCTCATTACCAGGTGTAAATAGTTACCATTGGCCCAAACGTCTCAATACAAGGTGTAAATAGTTACCATTGGCCCAAACGTCTCATTACAAGGTGTAAATAGTTACCATTGGCCCAAACGTCTCATTACAAGGTGTAAATAGTTACCATTGGCCCAAACGTCTCAATGCAAGGTGTAAATAATTACCATTGGCCCAATCGTCTCATTACAAGGTGTAAATAGTTACCATTGGCCCAAACGTCTCATTACACGCTGTAAATAGTTACCATTGGCCCAAACGTCACATTACAAGATATAAATAGTTACCATTGGCCCAAACGTCTCATTACAAGGTGTAAATAGTTACCAATGGCCCAAACGTCTCATTACACGGTGTAAATAGTTACCATTGGCCCAAACGTCTCATTACAAGGTGTAAATAGTTACCATCGGCCCAAACGTCTCATTACAAGGTATAAATAGTTACCATTGGCCCAAACGTCTCATTACAAGGTGTAAATAGTTACCATTGACCCAAACGTCTCATTACAAGGTGTGAATAGTTACCATCGGCCCAAACGTCTCATTACACGGTGTAAATAGTTACCATTGGCCCAAACGTCTCATTACAAGGTGTAAATAGTTACCATTGGCCCAAACGTCTCATTACAAGGTGTAAGTAGTTACCATCGGCCCAAACGTCTCATTGCAAGGTATAAATAGTTACCATTGGCCCAAACGTCTCATTACATGGTGTAAATAGTTACCATTTGTCCCAAACGTCACATAACAAGGTGTAAATAGTTACCATTGGTCAAACGTCACATTACAAGGTTTAAATAGTTACCATTGGCCCAAACGTCTCATTACACGGTGTAAATAGTTACCATTGGCCCAAGCGTCTCAATACAAGGTGTAAATAGTTACCATTGGCCCAAACGTCTCATTACAAGGTGTAATTAGTTACCATCGGCCCAAACGTCTCATTACAAGGTATAAATAGTTACCATTGGCCCAAACGTCTCATTACATGGTGTAAATAGTTACCATTTGCCCAAACGTCACATAACAAGGTGTAAATAGTTACCATTGGCCCAAACGTCACATTACAAGGTATAAATAGTTACCATGGGCCCAAAAGCCTCATTACAAGGTGTAAATAGTTACCATTGGTCCAAACGTCTCATTACACGGTGTAAATAGTTACCATTGGCCCAAACGTCACATTACAAGGGGTAAATAGTTACCATTGGGCCAAACGTCTCATTACAAGGCGTAAATAGTTACCATTGACGCAACCATCTCATTACTCGGTGTAAGTAATTACCATTGGCCCAAGCGTCTCATTACAACGTGTGAATAGTTACCATTGGCCCAAACGTCTCATTACAAGGTGTAAATAGTTACCATTGGACCAAACGTCTCATTACAAGTTGTAAATAGTTACCATTGGCCCAAAGGTCTCATTACAAGGTGTAAATAGTTACCATTGGCCAAAACCTCTCATTACACGGTGTAAATAGTTACTATTGGCCCAAACGTCTCATTACACGGTGTAAATAGTTACCATTGGCCCAAACGTCTCATTACACGGTGTAAATAATTACCATTGGCCCAAACGTCTCATTACACGGTGTAAATAGTTACCATTGGCCCAAACATCTCATTACAAGGCGTGAATAGTTACCATTGGCCCAAACGTCTCATTACACGGTGTAAATAGTTACCATTGGCCCAAACGTCTCATTACAAGGTGTAAATAGTTACCATTGGCGCAAACGTCTCATAACAAGGTGTAAATAGTTACAATTGGCCCAAACGTCACCTTACACGGTGTAAATAGTTACCATTGGCCCAAACGTCTCATTACATGGTGTAAATAGTTACCATTGGCCCAAACGTCTCATTACAGGGTGTAAATATTGACCATTCGCCCAAACGTCTCATTGCACGGTGTAAATAGTTACCACTGGCCCAAACGTCTCATTACAAGGTGTAAATAGTTACCATTGGCCCAAACGTCTCATTACAAGGTGTAAATAGTTACCATCGGCCCAAACGTCTCATTACAAGGTATCAATAGTTACCATTGTCCCAAACGTCTCATTACAAGGTGTAAATAGTTACCATTGGCCCAAACGTCTCATTACAATGTGTAATTAGTTACCATCGGCCCAAACGTCTCATTACACGGTATAAATAGTTACCATTGGCCCAAACGTCTCATTACACGGTGTAAATAGTTACCATTGGCCCAAACGTCTCATTACACGGTATAAATTGTTACCATTGGCCCAAACGTCACATTACACGGTGTAAATAGTTACCATTGGCCCAAACGTCTCATTACACGGTGTAAATAGTTACCATTGGCCCAAACTTCTCATTACACGGTGTAAATAGTTACCATTGGCCCAAGCGCCTAATTACAAGTTGTAAATAGTTACCATTGGCCCAAACGTCTCATTACAAGGTGTAAATAGTTACCATTGGCCCAAACGTCTCAATACAAGGTGTAAATAGTTACCATTGGCCCAAACGTCTCATTACAAGGTGTAAATAGTTACCATCGGCCGAAACGTCTCATTACAAGGTATAAATAGTTACCATTGGCCCAAACGTCTCATTACAAGGTGTAAATAGATACCATTGACCCAAACGTCTCATTACAAGGTGTAAATAGTTACCATCGGCCGAAACGTCTCATTACAAGGTATAAATAGTTACCATTGGCCCAAACGTCTCATTACAAGGTGTAAATAGATACCATTGACCCAAACGTCTCATTACAAGGTGTAAATAGTTACCATCGGCCCAAACGTCTCATTACAAGGTGTAAATAGTTACCATTGGCCCAAACGTCTCATTACAAGGTGTAAATAGTTACCATTGGCCCAAACGTCTCATTACACGGTGTAAATAGTTACCATTGGCCCAAACGTCTCATTACACGCTGTAAATAGTTACCATTGGCCCAAACGTCTCATTACAAGGTGTAAATAGTTACCATTAGCCCAAACGTCTCATTACAGGGTGTAAATATTTACCATTCGCCCAAACGTCTCATTGCACGATGTTAATAGTTACCATTGGCCAAAACGTCTCATTACAAGGTGTAAATAGTTACCATTGGCCCAAACGTCTCATTACAAGGTGTAAATAGTTACCATCGGCCCAAACGTCTCATTACAAGGTATAAATAGTTACCATTGTCCCAAACGTCTCACTACAAGGTGTAAATAGTTACCATTGGCCCAAACGTCTCACTACAAGGTGTAATTAGTTACCATTGGCCCAAACGCCTCATTACAAGGTATAAATAGTTACCATTGGCCCAAACGTCTCATTACACGGTGTAAATAGTTATCATTGGCCCAAACGTCACATTACACGGTGCAAATAGTTACCATTGGCCCAAACGTCTCATTACAAGGTGTAAATAGTTACCATTGGCCCAAACGTCTCAATGCAAGGTGTAAATAATTACCATTGGCCCAATCGTCTCATTACAAGGTGTAAATAGTTACCATTGGCCCAAACGTCTCATTACACGCTGTAAATAGTTACCATTGGCCCAAACGTCACATTACAAGATATAAATAGTTACCATTGGCCCAAACGTCTCATTACAAGGTGTAAATAGTTACCATCGGCCCAAACGTCTCATTACAAGGTATAAATAGTTACCATTGGCCCAAACGTCTCATTACAAGGTGTAAATAGTTACCATTGACCCAAACGTCTCATTACAAGGTGTGAATAGTTACCATCGGCCCAAACGTCACATAACAAGGTGTAAATAGTTACGATTGGTCAAACGTCACATTACAAGGTTTAAATAGTTACCATTGGCCCAAACGTCTCATTACACGGTGTAAATAGTTACCATTGGCCCAAGCGTCTCAATACAAGGTGTAAATAGTTACCATTGGCCCAAACGTCTCATTACAAGGTGTAATTAGTTACCATCGGCCCAAACGTCTCATTACAAGGTATAAATAGTTACCATTGGCCCAAACGTCTCATTACATGGTGTAAATAGTTACCATTTGCCCAAACGTCACATAACAAGGTGTAAATAGTTACCATTGGCCCAAACGTCACATTACAAGGTATAAATAGTTACCATGGGCCCAAAAGCCTCATTACAAGGTGTAAATAGTTACCATTGGTCCAAACGTCTCATTACACGGTGTAAATAGTTACCATTGGCCCAAACGTCACATTACAAGGGGTAAATAGTTACCATTGGCCCAAACGTCTCATTACAAGGCGTAAATAGTTACCATTGACGCAACCATCTCATTACACGGTGTAAGTAGTTACCATTGGCCCAAGCGTCTCATTACAACGTGTGAATAGTTACCATTGGCCCAAACGTCTCATTACAAGGTGTAAATAGTTACCATTGGACCAAACGTCTCATTACAAGTTGTAAATAGTTACCATTGGCCCAAAGGTCTCATTACAAGGTGTAAATAGTTACCATTGGCCAAAACCTCTCATTACACGGTGTAAATAGTTACCATTGGCCCAAACGTCTCATTACACGGTGTAAATAGTTACCATTGGCCCAAACGTCTCATTACACGGTGTAAATAATTACCATTGGCCCAAACGTCTCATTACACGGTGTAAATAGTTACCATTGGCCCAAACATCTCATTACAAGGCGTGAATAGTTACCATTGGCCCAAACGTCTCATTACACGGTGTAAATAGTTACCATTGGCCCAAACGTCTCGTTACAAGGTGTAAATAGTTACCATTGGCGCAAACGTCTCATAACAAGGTGTAAATAGTTACAATTGGCCCAAACGTCACCTTACACGGTGTAAATAGTTACCATTGGCCCAAACGTCTCATTACAAGGTGTAAATAGTTACCATTGGCCCAAACGTCTCATTACAGGGTGTAAATATTGACCATTCGCCCAAACGTCTCATTGCACGGTGTAAATAGTTACCATTGGCCCAAACGTCTCATTACAAGGTGTAAATAGTTACCATTGGCCCAAACGTCTCATTACAAGGTGTAAATAGTTACCATCGGCCCAAACGTCTCATTACAAGGTATCAATAGTTACCATTGTCCCAAACGTCTCATTACAAGGTGTAAATAGTTACCATTGGCCCAAACGTCTCATTACAATGTGTAATTAGTTACCATCGGCCCAAACGTCTCATTACACGGTATAAATAGTTACCATTGGCCCAAACGTCTCATTACACGGTGTAAATAGTTACCATTGGCCCAAACGTCTCATTACACGGTGTAAATAGTTACCATTGGCCCAAACGTCACATTACACGGTGTAAATAGTTACCATTGGCCCAAACGTCTCATTACACGGTGTAAATAGTTACCATTGGCCCAAACTTCTCATTACAAGGTGTAAATGGTTACCATTGGCCCAAACGTCTCAATACAAGGTGTAAATAGATACCATTTTTTTCCCAAACGTCTCATTACAAGGTATAAATAGTTACCATTGGCCCAAACGTCTCATTACACGGTATAAATAATTACCATTGGCCTAAACGTCTCATTACAAGGTGTAAATAGTTACCATTGGCCCAAACGTCTCATTACACGGTGTAAATAGTTACCATTGGCCCAAGCGCCTCATTACAAGTTGTAAATAGTTACCATTGGCCCAAACGTCTCATTACAAGGTGTAAATAGTTACCATTGGCCCAAACGTCTCAATACAAGGTGTAAATAGTTACCATTGGCCCAAACGTCTCATTACAAGGTGTAAATAGTTACCATCGGCCGAAACGTCTCATTACAAGGTATAAATAGTTACCATTGGCCCAAACGTCTCATTACAAGGTGTAAATAGATACCATTGACCCAAACGTCTCATTACAAGGTGTAAATAGTTACCATCGGCCCAAACGTCTCATTACAAGGTGTAAATAGTTACCATTGGCCCAAACGTCTCATTACAAGGTGTAAATAGTTACCATTGGCCCAAACGTCTCATTACACGGTGTAAATAGTTACCATTGGCCCAAACGTCTCATTACACGCTGTAAATAGTTACCATTGGCCCAAACGTCTCATTACAAGGTGTAAATAGTTACCATTAGCCCAAACGTCTCATTACAGGGTGTAAATATTTACCATTCGCCCAAACGTCTCATTGCACGATGTTAATAGTTACCATTGGCCAAAACGTCTCATTACAAGGTGTAAATAGTTACCATTGGCCCAAACGTCTCATTACAAGGTGTAAATAGTTACCATCGGCCCAAACGTCTCATTACAAGGTATAAATAGTTACCATTGGCCCAAACGTCTCATTACAAGGTGTAAATAGTTACCATTGACCCAAACGTCTCATTACAAGGTGTGAATAGTTACCATCGGCCCAAACGTCTCATTACACGGTGTAAATAGTTACCATTGGCCCAAACGTCTCATTACAAGGTGTAAGTAGTTACCATCGGCCCAAACGTCTCATTACAAGGTATCAATAGTTACCATTGTCCCAAACGTCTCATTACAAGGTGTAAATAGTTACCATTGGCCCAAACGTCTCATTACAATGTGTAATTAGTTACCATCGGCCCAAACGTCTCATTACACGGTATAAATAGTTACCATTGGCCCAAACGTCTCATTACACGGTGTAAATAGTTACCATTGGCCCAAACGTCTCATTACACGGTGTAAATAGTTACCATTGGCCCAAACGTCACATTACACGGTGTAAATAGTTACCATTGGCCCAAACGTCTCATTACACGGTGTAAATAGTTACCATTGGCCCAAACTTCTCATTACAAGGTGTAAATGGTTACCATTGGCCCAAACGTCTCAATACAAGGTGTAAATAGATACCATTTTTTTCCCAAACGTCTCATTACAAGGTATAAATAGTTACCATTGGCCCAAACGTCTCATTACACGGTATAAATAATTACCATTGGCCTAAACGTCTCATTACAAGGTGTAAATAGTTACCATTGGCCCAAACGTCTCATTACACGGTGTAAATAGTTACCATTGGCCCAAGCGCCTCATTACAAGTTGTAAATAGTTACCATTGGCCCAAACGTCTCATTACAAGGTGTAAATAGTTACCATTGGCCCAAACGTCTCAATACAAGGTGTAAATAGTTACCATTGGCCCAAACGTCTCATTACAAGGTGTAAATAGTTACCATCGGCCGAAACGTCTCATTACAAGGTATAAATAGTTACCATTGGCCCAAACGTCTCATTACAAGGTGTAAATAGATACCATTGACCCAAACGTCTCATTACAAGGTGTAAATAGTTACCATCGGCCCAAACGTCTCATTACAAGGTGTAAATAGTTACCATTGGCCCAAACGTCTCATTACAAGGTGTAAATAGTTACCATTGGCCCAAACGTCTCATTACACGGTGTAAATAGTTACCATTGGCCCAAACGTCTCATTACACGCTGTAAATAGTTACCATTGGCCCAAACGTCTCATTACAAGGTGTAAATAGTTACCATTAGCCCAAACGTCTCATTACAGGGTGTAAATATTTACCATTCGCCCAAACGTCTCATTGCACGATGTTAATAGTTACCATTGGCCAAAACGTCTCATTACAAGGCGTAAATAGTTACCATTGGCCCAAACGTCTCATTACAAGGTGTAAATAGTTACCATCGGCCCAAACGTCTCATTACAAGGTATAAATAGTTACCATTGGCCCAAACGTCTCATTACAAGGTGTAAATAGTTACCATTGACCCAAACGTCTCATTACAAGGTGTGAATAGTTACCATCGGCCCAAACGTCTCATTACACGGTGTAAATAGTTACCATTGGCCCAAACGTCTCATTACAAGGTGTAAATAGTTACCATTGGCCCAAACGTCTCATTACAAGGTGTAAGTAGTTACCATCGGCCCAAACGTCTCATTGCAAGGTATAAATAGTTACCATTGGCCCAAACGTCTCATTACATGGTGTAAATAGTTACCATTTGTCCCAAACGTCACATAACAAGGTGTAAATAGTTACCATTGGTCAAACGTCACATTACAAGGTTTAAATAGTTACCATTGGCCCAAACGTCTCATTACACGGTGTAAATAGTTACCATTGGCCCAAGCGTCTCAATACAAGGTGTAAATAGTTACCATTGGCCCAAACGTCTCATTACAAGGTGTAATTAGTTACCATCGGCCCAAACGTCTCATTACAAGGTATAAATAGTTACCATTGGCCCAAACGTCTCATTACATGGTGTAAATAGTTACCATTTGCCCAAACGTCACATAACAAGGTGTAAATAGTTACCATTGGCCCAAACGTCACATTACAAGGTATAAATAGTTACCATGGGCCCAAAAGCCTCATTACAAGGTGTAAATAGTTACCATTGGTCCAAACGTCTCATTACACGGTGTAAATAGTTACCATTGGCCCAAACGTCTCATTACAAGGTGTAAGTAGTTACCATCGGCCCAAACGTCTCATTGCAAGGTATAAATAGTTACCATTGGCCCAAACGTCTCATTACATGGTGTAAATAGTTACCATTTGTCCCAAACGTCACATAACAAGGTGTAAATAGTTACCATTGGTCAAACGTCACATTACAAGGTTTAAATAGTTACCATTGGCCCAAACGTCTCATTACACGGTGTAAATAGTTACCATTGGCCCAAGCGTCTCAATACAAGGTGTAAATAGTTACCATTGGCCCAAACGTCTCATTACAAGGTGTAATTAGTTACCATCGGCCCAAACGTCTCATTACAAGGTATAAATAGTTACCATTGGCCCAAACGTCTCATTACATGGTGTAAATAGTTACCATTTGCCCAAACGTCACATAACAAGGTGTAAATAGTTACCATTGGCCCAAACGTCACATTACAAGGTATAAATAGTTACCATGGGCCCAAAAGCCTCATTACAAGGTGTAAATAGTTACCATTGGTCCAAACGTCTCATTACACGGTGTAAATAGTTACCATTGGCCCAAACGTCACATTACAAGGGGTAAATAGTTACCATTGGGCCAAACGTCTCATTACAAGGCGTAAATAGTTACCATTGACGCAACCATCTCATTACTCGGTGTAAGTAATTACCATTGGCCCAAGCGTCTCATTACAACGTGTGAATAGTTACCATTGGCCCAAACGTCTCATTACAAGGTGTAAATAGTTACCATTGGACCAAACGTCTCATTACAAGTTGTAAATAGTTACCATTGGCCCAAAGGTCTCATTACAAGGTGTAAATAGTTACCATTGGCCAAAACCTCTCATTACACGGTGTAAATAGTTACTATTGGCCCAAACGTCTCATTACACGGTGTAAATAGTTACCATTGGCCCAAACGTCTCATAACACGGTGTAAATAATTACCATTGGCCCAAACGTCTCATTACACGGTGTAAATAGTTACCATTGGCCCAAACATCTCATTACAAGGCGTGAATAGTTACCATTGGCCCAAACGTCTCATTACACGGTGTAAATAGTTACCATTGGCCCAAACGTCTCATTACAAGGTGTAAATAGTTACCATTGGCGCAAACGTCTCATAACAAGGTGTAAATAGTTACAATTGGCCCAAACGTCACCTTACACGGTGTAAATAGTTACCATTGGCCCAAACGTCTCATTACAAGGTGTAAATAGTTACCATTGGCCCAAACGTCTCATTACACGGTGTAAATATTGACCATTCGCCCAAACGTC
This sequence comes from Arenicola marina, assembly GCA_964019135.1. Taxonomy (NCBI): domain Eukaryota; kingdom Metazoa; phylum Annelida; class Polychaeta; family Arenicolidae; genus Arenicola; species Arenicola marina. The sequence continues at coordinate 325,279 of OZ025263.1, read as the reverse complement.
TCATTGCACGGTGTAAATAGTTACCACTGGCCCAAACGTCTCATTACAAGGTGTAAATAGTTACCATTGGCCCAAACGTCTCATTACAAGGTGTAAATAGTTACCATCGGCCCAAACGTCTCATTACAAGGTATCAATAGTTACCATTGTCCCAAACGTCTCATTACAAGGTGTAAATAGTTACCATTGGCCCAAACGTCTCATTACAATGTGTAATTAGTTACCATCGGCCCAAACGTCTCATTACACGGTATAAATAGTTACCATTGGCCCAAACGTCTCATTACACGGTGTAAATAGTTACCATTGGCCCAAACGTCTCATTACACGGTATAAATAGTTACCATTGGCCCAAACGTCACATTACACGGTGTAAATAGTTACCATTGGCCCAAACGTCTCATTACACGGTGTAAATAGTTACCATTGGCCCAAACTTCTCATTACACGGTGTAAATAGTTACCATTGGCCCAAGCGCCTAATTACAAGTTGTAAATAGTTACCATTGGCCCAAACGTCTCATTACAAGGTGTAAATAGTTACCATTGGCCCAAACGTCTCAATACAAGGTGTAAATAGTTACCATTGGCCCAAACGTCTCATTACAAGGTGTAAATAGTTACCATCGGCCGAAACGTCTCATTACAAGGTGTAAATAGTTACCATTGGCCCAAACGTCTCATTACAAGGTGTAAATAGATACCATTGACCCAAACGTCTCATTACAAGGTGTAAATAGTTACCATCGGCCGAAACGTCTCATTACAAGGTATAAATAGTTACCATTGGCCCAAACGTCTCATTACAAGGTGTAAATAGATACCATTGACCCAAACGTCTCATTACAAGGTGTAAATAGTTACCATCGGCCCAAACGTCTCATTACAAGGTGTAAATAGTTACCATTGGCCCAAACGTCTCATTACAAGGTGTAAATAGTTACCATTGGCCCAAACGTCTCATTACACGGTGTAAATAGTTACCATTGGCCCAAACGTCTCATTACACGCTGTAAATAGTTACCATTGGCCCAAACGTCTCATTACAAGGTGTAAATAGTTACCATTAGCCCAAACGTCTCATTACAGGGTGTAAATATTTACCATTCGCCCAAACGTCTCATTGCACGATGTTAATAGTTACCATTGGCCAAAACGTCTCATTACAAGGTGTAAATAGTTACCATTGGCCCAAACGTCTCATTACAAGGTGTAAATAGTTACCATCGGCCCAAACGTCTCATTACAAGGTATAAATAGTTACCATTGTCCCAAACGTCTCATTACAAGGTGTAAATAGTTACCATTGGCCCAAACGTCTCACTACAAGGTGTAATTAGTTACCATTGGCCCAAACGCCTCATTACAAGGTATAAATAGTTACCATTGGCCCAAACGTCTCATTACACGGTGTAAATAGTTATCATTGGCCCAAACGTCACATTACACGGTGCAAATAGTTACCATTGGCCCAAACGTCTCATTACAAGGTGTAAATAGTTACCATTGGCCCAAACGTCTCAATGCAAGGTGTAAATAATTACCATTGGCCCAATCGTCTCATTACAAGGTGTAAATAGTTACCATTGGCCCAAACGTCTCATTACACGCTGTAAATAGTTACCATTGGCCCAAACGTCACATTACAAGATATAAATAGTTACCATTGGCCCAAACGTCTCATTACAAGGTGTAAATAGTTACCATCGGCCCAAACGTCTCATTACAAGGTATAAATAGTTACCATTGGCCCAAACGTCTCATTACAAGGTGTAAATAGTTACCATTGACCTAAACGTCTCATTACAAGGTGTGAATAGTTACCATCGGCCCAAACGTCTCATTACACGGTGTAAATAGTTACCATTGACCCAAACGTCTCATTACAAGGTGTAAATAGTTACCATTGGCCCAAACGTCTCATTACAAGGTGTAAGTAGTTACCATCGGCCCAAACGTCTCATTGCAAGGTATTAATAGTTACCATTGGCCCAAACGTCTCATTACATGGTGTAAATAGTTACCATTTGTCCCAAACGTCACATAACAAGGTGTAAATAGTTACGATTGGTCAAACGTCACATTACAAGGTTTAAATAGTTACCATTGGCCCAAACGTCTCATTACACGGTGTAAATAGTTACCATTGGCCCAAGCGTCTCAATACAAGGTGTAAATAGTTACCATTGGCCCAAACGTCTCATTACAAGGTGTAATTAGTTACCATCGGCCCAAACGTCTCATTACAAGGTATAAATAATTACCATTGGCCCAAACGTCTCATTACATGGTGTAAATAGTTACCATTTGCCCAAACGTCACATAACAAGGTGTAAATAGTTACCATTGGCCCAAACGTCACATTACAAGGTATAAATAGTTACCATGGGCCCAAAAGCCTCATTACAAGGTGTAAATAGTTACCATTGGTCCAAACGTCTCATTACACGGTGTAAATAGTTACCATTGGCCCAAACGTCACATTACAAGGGGTAAATAGTTACCATTGGCCCAAACGTCTCATTACAAGGCGTAAATAGTTACCATTGACGCAACCATCTCATTACACGGTGTAAGTAGTTACCATTGGCCCAAGCGTCTCATTACAACGTGTGAATAGTTACCATTGGCCCAAACGTCTCATTACAAGGTGTAAATAGTTACCATTGGACCAAACGTCTCATTACAAGTTGTAAATAGTTACCATTGGCCCAAAGGTCTCATTACAAGGTGTAAATAGTTACCATTGGCCAAAACCTCTCATTACACGGTGTAAATAGTTACCATTGGCCCAAACGTCTCATTACACGGTGTAAATAGTTACCATTGGCCCAAACGTCTCATTACACGGTGTAAATAATTACCATTGGCCCAAACGTCTCATTACACGGTGTAAATAGTTACCATTGGCCCAAACATCTCATTACAAGGCGTGAATAGTTACCATTGGCCCAAACGTCTCATTACACGGTGTAAATAGTTACCATTGGCCCAAACGTCTCGTTACAAGGTGTAAATAGTTACCATTGGCGCAAACGTCTCATAACAAGGTGTAAATAGTTACAATTGGCCCAAACGTCACCTTACACGGTGTAAATAGTTACCATTGGCCCAAACGTCTCATTACAAGGTGTAAATAGTTACCATTGGCCCAAACGTCTCATTACAGGGTGTAAATATTGACCATTCGCCCAAACGTCTCATTGCACGGTGTAAATAGTTACCATTGGCCCAAACGTCTCATTACAAGGTGTAAATAGTTACCATTGGCCCAAACGTCTCATTACAAGGTGTAAATAGTTACCATCGGCCCAAACGTCTCATTACAAGGTATCAATAGTTACCATTGTCCCAAACGTCTCATTACAAGGTGTAAATAGTTACCATTGGCCCAAACGACTCATTACAATGTGTAATTAGTTACCATCGGCCCAAACGTCTCATTACACGGTATAAATAGTTACCATTGGCCCAAACGTCTCATTACACGGTGTAAATAGTTACCATTGGCCCAAACGTCTCATTACACGGTGTAAATAGTTACCATTGGCCCAAACGTCACATTACACGGTGTAAATAGTTACCATTGGCCCAAACGTCTCATTACACGGTGTAAATAGTTACCATTGGCCCAAACTTCTCATTACAAGGTGTAAATGGTTACCATTGGCCCAAACGTCTCAATACAAGGTGTAAATAGATACCATTTTTTCCCAAACGTCTCATTACAAGGTATAAATAGTTACCATTGGCCCAAACGTCTCATTACACGGTATAAATAATTACCATTGGCCTAAACGTCTCATTACAAGGTGTAAATAGTTACCATTGGCCCAAACGTCTCATTACACGGTGTAAATAGTTACCATTGGCCCAAGCGCCTCATTACAAGTTGTAAATAGTTACCATTGGCCCAAACGTCTCATTACAAGGTGTAAATAGTTACCATTGGCCCAAACGTCTCAATACAAGGTGTAAATAGTTACCATTGGCCCAAACGTCTCATTACAAGGTGTAAATAGTTACCATCGGCCGAAACGTCTCATTACAAGGTATAAATAGTTACCATTGGCCCAAACGTCTCATTACAAGGTGTAAATAGATACCATTGACCCAAACGTCTCATTACAAGGTGTAAATAGTTACCATCGGCCCAAACATCTCATTACAAGGTGTAAATAGTTACCATTGGCCCAAACGTCTCATTACAAGGTGTAAATAGTTACCATTGGCCCAAACGTCTCATTACACGGTGTAAATAGTTACCATTGGCCCAAACGTCTCATTACACGCTGTAAATAGTTACCATTGGCCCAAACGTCTCATTACAAGGTGTAAATAGTTACCATTAGCCCAAACGTCTCATTACAGGGTGTAAATATTTACCATTCGCCCAAACGTCTCATTGCACGATGTTAATAGTTACCATTGGCCAAAACGTCTCATTACAAGGTGTAAATAGTTACCATTGGCCCAAACGTCTCATTACAAGGTGTAAATAGTTACCATCGGCCCAAACGTCTCATTACAAGGTATAAATAGTTACCATTGTCCCAAACGTCTCATTACAAGGTGTAAATAGTTACCATTGGCCCAAACGTCTCACTACAAGGTGTAATTAGTTACCATTGGCCCAAACGCCTCATTACAAGGTATAAATAGTTACCATTGGCTCAAACGCCTCATTACACGGTGTAAATAGTTATCATTGGCCCAAACGTCACATTACACGGTGCAAATAGTTACCATTGGCCCAAACGTCTCATTACAAGGTGTAAATAGTTACCATTGGCCCAAACGTCTCAATACAAGGTGTAAATAGTTACCATTGGCCCAAACGTCTCATTACAAGGTGTAAATAGTTACCATTGGCCCAAACGTCTCATTACAAGGTGTAAATAGTTACCATTGGCCCAAACGTCTCAATGCAAGGTGTAAATAATTACCATTGGCCCAATCGTCTCATTACAAGGTGTAAATAGTTACCATTGGCCCAAACGTCTCATTACACGCTGTAAATAGTTACCATTGGCCCAAACGTCACATTACAAGATATAAATAGTTACCATTGGCCCAAACGTCTCATTACAAGGTGTAAATAGTTACCAATGGCCCAAACGTCTCATTACACGGTGTAAATAGTTACCATTGGCCCAAACGTCTCATTACAAGGTGTAAATAGTTACCATCGGCCCAAACGTCTCATTACAAGGTATAAATAGTTACCATTGGCCCAAACGTCTCATTACAAGGTGTAAATAGTTACCATTGACCCAAACGTCTCATTACAAGGTGTGAATAGTTACCATCGGCCCAAACGTCTCATTACACGGTGTAAATAGTTACCATTGGCCCAAACGTCTCATTACAAGGTGTAAATAGTTACCATTGGCCCAAACGTCTCATTACAAGGTGTAAGTAGTTACCATCGGCCCAAACGTCTCATTGCAAGGTATAAATAGTTACCATTGGCCCAAACGTCTCATTACATGGTGTAAATAGTTACCATTTGTCCCAAACGTCACATAACAAGGTGTAAATAGTTACCATTGGTCAAACGTCACATTACAAGGTTTAAATAGTTACCATTGGCCCAAACGTCTCATTACAAGGTGTAAATAGTTACCATTGGACCAAACGTCTCATTACACGGTGTAATTAGTTACCATTGGCCCAACGTCTCATTACAAGGGGTAAATAGTTACCATTGGCCCAAACGTCTCATTACACTGTGTAAATAGTTACCATTGACCCAACCATCTCATTACACGGTGTAAATAGTTACCATTGGCCCAAACGTCTCATTACCAGGCGTAAATAGTTACCATTGGCCCAAACGTCTCAATACAAGGTGTAAATAGTTACCACTGGCCCAAACGTCTCATTACAAGGTGTAAATAGTTACCATTAGCCCAAACGTCTCATTACACGGTGTAAATAGTTACCATTGGCCCAAACGTCTCATTACACGGTGTAAATAGTTACCATTGGCCCAAACGTCTCATTACAAGGTGTAAGTAGTTACCATCGGCCCAAACGTCTCATTACAAGGTATAAATAGTTACCATTGGCCCAAACGTCTCATTACATGGTATAAATAGTTACCATTGGCCAAAACGTCACATAACAAGGTGTAAATAGTTATCATTGGTCAAACGTCACATTACAAGGTTTAAATAGTTACCATTGGCCCAAACGTCTCATTACAAGGTGTAAATAGTTACCAATGGACCAAACGTCTCATTGCACCGTGTAAGTAGTTACCATTGGCCCAAACGTCTCATTACAAGGGGTAAATAGTTACCATTGGCCCAAACGTCTCATTACAAGGTGTAAATAGTTGCCATTGACCCAACCATCTCATTACACGGTGTAAATAGTTACCATTGGCCCAAACGTCTCATTACAAGGTGTAAAAAGTTACCATTGGCCAAAACGTCTCAATACAAGGTGCAAATAGTTACCATTGGCCCAAACGTCTCATTACAAGGTGTAAATAGTTACCATTGGCCCAAACATCTCATTACACGGTATAAATAATTACCACTGGCCCAAACGTCTCATTACCAGGTGCAAATAGTTACCATTAGCCCAAACGTCTCATTACAAGGTGTAAATAGTTACCATTGGCCCAAACGTCTCAATACAAGGTGTAATTAGTTACCATTGGCCCAAGCGTCTCAATACAAGGTGTAAATAGTTACCATTGGCCCAAACGTCTCATTACAAGGTGTAATTAGTTACCATCGGCCCAAACGTCTCATTACAAGGTATAAATAGTTACCATTGGCCCAAACGTCTCATTACATGGTGTAAATAGTTACCATTGGCCCAAACGTCACATAACAAGGTATAAATAGTTAACATTGGCCCAAACGTCTCATTACAAGGTGTGAATAGTTACCACTGGCCCAAACGTCTCATTAGACGGTGTAAATAGTTACCATTGGCCCAAACGTCACATTACAAGGGGTAAATAGTTACCATTGGCCCAAACGTCTCATTACAAGGTGTAAATAGTTACCATTGACCCAACCATCTCATTACACGGTGTAAATAGTTACCATTGGCCCAAGCGTCTCATTACAACGTGTGAATAGTTACCATTGGCCCAAACGTCTCATTACAAGGTGTAAATAGTTACCATTGGACAAAACGTCTCATTACAAGGTGTAAATAGTTACCATTGGCCCAAACGTCTCATTACAAGGTGTAAATAATTACCATTGGCCAAAACGTCTCATTACAAGGTGTAAATAGTTACCATTGGCCCAAACGTCTCAATACAAGTTGTAAATAATTACCATTGGCCCAAACGTCTCATTACAAGGTGTAAATAGTTACCATTGGCCCAAACGTCTCATTACACGGTGTAAATAGTTACCATTGGCCCAAACGTCTCATTACAAGGTGTAAATAGTTACCATCGGCCCAAACGTCTCATTACAAGGTATAAATAGTTACCATTGGCCGAAACGTCTCATTACAAGGTGCAAATAGATACCATTGACCCAAACGTCTCATTACAAGGTGTAAATAGTTACCATCGGCCCAAACGTCTCATTACACGGTGTAAATAGTTACCATTGGCCCAAACGTCTCATTACCAGGTGTAAATAGTTACCATTGGCCCAAACGTCTCATTACCAGGTGTAAGTAGTTACCATCGGCCCAAACGTCTCATTACAAGGTATAAATAGTTACCATTGGCCCAAACGTCTCATTACATGGTGTAAATAGTTACCATTTGTCCCAAACGTCACATAACAAGGTGTAAATAGTTACCATTGGTCAAACGTCACATTACAGGGTTAAAATAGTTACCATTGGCCCAAACGTCTCATTACAAGGTGTAAATAGTTACCATTGGACCAAACGTCTCATTACACGGTGTAATTAGTTACCATTGGCCCAAACGTCTCATTACAAGGGGTAAATAGTTACCATTGGCCCAAACGTCTCATTACACGGTGTAAATAGTTACCATTGACCCAACCATCTCATTACACGGTGTAAATAGTTACCATTGGCCCAAACGTCTCATTATCAGGCGTAAATAGTTACCATTGGCCCAAACGTCTCAATACAAGGTGTAAATAGTTACCATTGGCCCAAACGTCTCATTACAAGGTGTAAGTAGCTACCATTAGCCCAAACGTCTCATTACACGGTGTAAATAGTTACCATTGGCCCAAACGTCTCATTACACGGTGTAAATAGTTACCATTGGCCCAAACGTCTCATTACAAGGTGTAAGTAGTTACCATCGGCCCAAACGTCTCATTACAAGGTATAAATAGTTACCATTGGCCCAAACGTCTTATTACATGGTATACATAGTTACCATTGGCCAAAACGTCACATAACAAGGTGTAAATAGTTACCATTGGTCAAACGTCACATTACAAGGTTTAAATAGTTACCATTGGCCCAAACGTCTCATTACAAGGTGTAAATAGTTACCATTGGACCAAACGTCTCATTGCACCGTGTAAGTAGTTACCATTGGCCCAAACGTCTCATTACAAGGGGTAAATAGTTACCATTGGCCCAAACGTCTCATTACAAGGTGTAAATAGTTGCCATTGACCCAACCATCTCATTACACGGTGTAAATAGTTACCATTGGCCCAAACGTCTCATTACAAGGTGTAAATAGTTACCATTGGCCCAAACGTCTCATTACAAGGTGTAAATAGTTACCATTGGCCCAAACGTCTCAATACAAGGTGTAAATAGATACCATTTTTTCCCAAACGTCTCATTACAAGGTGTAAATAGTTACCATTGGCCCAAACGTCTGATTACACGGTGTAAATAGTTACCATTTACCCAAACGTCTCATCACACGGTGTAAATAGTTACCATTGACCCAAACGTCTCATTACAAGATGTAAATAGTTACCATTGGCCAACACGTCTCATCACAAGGTGTAAATAGTTACCATTGGCCCAAACGTCTCATTACATGGTATAAATAGTTACCATTGGCCAAAACGTCACATAACAAGGTGTAAATAGTTACCATTGGTCAAACGTCACATTACAAGGTATAAATAGTTACCATTGGCCCAAACGTCTCATTACAAGGTGTAAATAGTTACCATTGGCCCAAACGTCTCATTACAAGGTGTAAATAGTTACCATTGGCCCAAACGTCTCATTACAAGGTGTAAATAGTTACCATTGGCCCAAACGTCTCAATGCAAGGTGTAAATAATTACCATTGGCCCAAACGTCTCATTACAAGGTGTAAATAGTTACCATTGGCCCAAACGTCTCAATGCAAGGTGTAAATAATTACCATTGGCCCAATCGTCTCATTACAAGGTGTAAATAGTTACCATTGGCCCAAACGTCTCATTACACGCTGTAAATAGTTACCATTGGCCCAAACGTCACATTACAAGATATAAATAGTTACCATTGGCCCAAACGTCTCATTACAAGGTGTAAATAGTTACCAATGGCCCAAACGTCTCATTACACGGTGTAAATAGTTACCATTGGCCCAAACGTCTCATTACAAGGTGTAAATAGTTACCATCGGCCCAAACGTCTCATTACAAGGTATAAATAGTTACCATTGGCCCAAACGTCTCATTACAAGGTGTAAATAGTTACCATTGACCCAAACGTCTCATTACAAGGTGTGAATAGTTACCATCGGCCCAAACGTCTCATTACACGGTGTAAATAGTTACCATTGGCCCAAACATCTCATTACAAGGTGTAAATAGTTACCATTGGCCCAAACGTCTCATTACAAGGTGTAAGTAGTTACCATCGGCCCAAACGTCTCATTGCAAGGTATAAATAGTTACCATTGGCCCAAACGTCTCATTACATGGTGTAAATAGTTACCATTTGTCCCAAACGTCACATAACAAGGTGTAAATAGTTACCATTGGTCAAACGTCACATTACAAGGTTTAAATAGTTACCATTGGCCCAAACGTCTCATTACACGGTGTAAATAGTTACCATTGGCCCAAGCGTCTCAATACAAGGTGTAAATAGTTACCATTGGCCCAAACGTCTCATTACAAGGTGTAATTAGTTACCATCGGCCCAAACGTCTCATTACAAGGTATAAATAGTTACCATTGGCCCAAACGTCTCATTACATGGTGTAAATAGTTACCATTTGCCCAAACGTCACATAACAAGGTGTAAATAGTTACCATTGGCCCAAACGTCACATTACAAGGTATAAATAGTTACCATGGGCCCAAAAGCCTCATTACAAGGTGTAAATAGTTACCATTGGTCCAAACGTCTCATTACACGGTGTAAATAGTTACCATTGGCCCAAACGTCACATTACAAGGGGTAAATAGTTACCATTGGGCCAAACGTCTCATTACAAGGCGTAAATAGTTACCATTGACGCAACCATCTCATTACTCGGTGTAAGTAATTACCATTGGCCCAAGCGTCTCATTACAACGTGTGAATAGTTACCATTGGCCCAAACGTCTCATTACAAGGTGTAAATAGTTACCATTGGACCAAACGTCTCATTACAAGTTGTAAATAGTTACCATTGGCCCAAAGGTCTCATTACAAGGTGTAAATAGTTACCATTGGCCAAAACCTCTCATTACACGGTGTAAATAGTTACTATTGGCCCAAACGTCTCATTACACGGTGTAAATAGTTACCATTGGCCCAAACGTCTCATTACACGGTGTAAATAATTACCATTGGCCCAAACGTCTCATTACACGGTGTAAATAGTTACCATTGGCCCAAACATCTCATTACAAGGCGTGAATAGTTACCATTGGCCCAAACGTCTCATTACACGGTGTAAATAGTTACCATTGGCCCAAACGTCTCATTACAAGGTGTAAATAGTTACCATTGGCGCAAACGTCTCATAACAAGGTGTAAATAGTTACAATTGGCCCAAACGTCACCTTACACGGTGTAAATAGTTACCATTGGCCCAAACGTCTCATTACAAGGTGTAAATAGTTACCATTGGCCCAAACGTCTCATTACAGGGTGTAAATATTGACCATTCGCCCAAACGTCTCATTGCACGGTGTAAATAGTTACCACTGGCCCAAACGTCTAATTACAAGGTGTAAATAGTTACCATTGGCCCAAACGTCTCATTACAAGGTGTAAATAGTTACCATCGGCCCAAACGTCTCATTACAAGGTATCAATAGTTACCATTGTCCCAAACGTCTCATTACAAGGTGTAAATAGTTACCATTGGCCCAAACGTCTCATTACAATGTGTAATTAGTTACCATCGGCCCAAACGTCTCATTACACGGTATAAATAGTTACCATTGGCCCAAACGTCTCATTACACGATGTAAATAGTTACCATTGGCCCAAACGTCTCATTACACGGTGTAAATAGTTACCATTGGCCCAAACGTCACATTACACGGTGTAAATAGTTACCATTGGCCCAAACGTCTCATTACACGGTGTAAATAGTTACCATTGGCCCAAACTTCTCATTACACGGTGTAAATAGTTACCATTGGCCCAAGCGCCTAATTACAAGTTGTAAATAGTTACCATTGGCCCAAACGTCTCATTACAAGGTGTAAATAGTTACCATTGGCCCAAACGTCTCAATACAAGGTGTAAATAGTTACCATTGGCCCAAACGTCTCATTACAAGGTGTAAATAGTTACCATCGGCCGAAACGTCTCATTACAAGGTATAAATAGTTACCATTGGCCCAAACGTCTCATTACAAGGTGTAAATAGATACCATTGACCCAAACGTCTCATTACAAGGTGTAAATAGTTACCATCGGCCGAAACGTCTCATTACAAGGTATAAATAGTTACCATTGGCCCAAACGTCTCATTACAAGGTGTAAATAGATACCATTGACCCAAACGTCTCATTACAAGGTGTAAATAGTTACCATCGGCCCAAACGTCTCATTACAAGGTGTAAATAGTTACCATTGGCCCAAACGTCTCATTACAAGGTGTAAATAGTTACCATTGGCCCAAACGTCTCATTACACGGTGTAAATAGTTACCATCGGCCCAAACGTCTCATTACACGCTGTAAATAGTTACCATTGGCCCAAACGTCTCATTACAAGGTGTAAATAGTTACCATTAGCCCAAACGTCTCATTACAGGGTGTAAATATTTACCATTCGCCCAAACGTCTCATTGCACGATGTTAAGAGTTACCATTGGCCAAAACGTCTCATTACAAGGTGTAAATAGTTACCATTGGCCCAAACGTCTCATTACAAGGTGTAAATAGTTACCATCGGCCCAAACGTCTCATTACAAGGTATAAATAGTTACCATTGTCCCAAACGTCTCATTACAAGGTGTAAATAGTTACCATTGGCCCAAACGTCTCACTACAAGGTGTAATTAGTTACCATTGGCCCAAACGCCTCATTACAAGGTATAAATAGTTACCATTGGCCCAAACGTCTCATTACACGGTGTAAATAGTTATCATTGGCCCAAACGTCACATTACACGGTGCAAATAGTTACCATTGGCCCAAACGTCTCATTACAAGGTGTAAATAGTTACCATTGGCCCAAACGTCACATTACAAGGGGTAAATAGTTACCATTGGGCCAAACGTCTCATTACAAGGCGTAAATAGTTACCATTGACGCAACCATCTCATTACTCGGTGTAAGTAATTACCATTGGCCCAAGCGTCTCATTACAACGTGTGAATAGTTACCATTGGCCCAAACGTCTCATTACAAGGTGTAAATAGTTACCATTGGACCAAACGTCTCATTACAAGTTGTAAATAGTTACCATTGGCCCAAAGGTCTCATTACAAGGTGTAAATAGTTACCATTGGCCAAAACCTCTCATTACACGGTGTAAATAGTTACTATTGGCCCAAACGTCTCATTACACGGTGTAAATAGTTACCATTGGCCCAAACGTCTCATTACACGGTGTAAATAATTACCATTGGCCCAAACGTCTCATTACACGGTGTAAATAGTTACCATTGGCCCAAACATCTCATTACAAGGCGTGAATAGTTACCATTGGCCCAAACGTCTCATTACACGGTGTAAATAGTTACCATTGGCCCAAACGTCTCATTACAAGGTGTAAATAGTTACCATTGGCGCAAACGTCTCATAACAAGGTGTAAATAGTTACAATTGGCCCAAACGTCACCTTACACGGTGTAAATAGTTACCATTGGCCCAAACGTCTCATTACAAGGTGTAAATAGTTACCATTGGCCCAAACGTCTCATTACAGGGTGTAAATATTGACCATTCGCCCAAACGTCTCATTGCACGGTGTAAATAGTTACCACTGGCCCAAACGTCTCATTACAAGGTGTAAATAGTTACCATTGGCCCAAACGTCTCATTACAAGGTGTAAATAGTTACCATCGGCCCAAACGTCTCATTACAAGGTATCAATAGTTACCATTGTCCCAAACGTCTCATTACAAGGTGTAAATAGTTACCATTGGCCCAAACGTCTCATTACAATGTGTAATTAGTTACCATCGGCCCAAACGTCTCATTACACGGTATACATAGTTACCATTGGCCCAAACGTCTCATTACACGATGTAAATAGTTACCATTGGCCCAAACGTCTCATTACACGGTGTAAATAGTTACCATTGGCCCAAACGTCACATTACACGGTGTAAATAGTTACCATTGGCCCAAACGTCTCATTACACGGTGTAAATAGTTACCATTGGCCCAAACTTCTCATTACACGGTGTAAATAGTTACCATTGGCCCAAGCGCCTAATTACAAGTTGTAAATAGTTACCATTGGCCCAAACGTCTCATTACAAGGTGTAAATAGTTACCATTGGCCCAAACGTCTCAATACAAGGTGTAAATAGTTACCATTGGCCCAAACGTCTCATTACAAGGTGTAAATAGTTACCATCGGCCGAAACGTCTCATTACAAGGTATAAATAGTTACCATTGGCCCAAACGTCTCATTACAAGGTGTAAATAGATACCATTGACCCAAACGTCTCATTACAAGGTGTAAATAGTTACCATCGGCCGAAACGTCTCATTACAAGGTATAAATAGTTACCATTGGCCCAAACGTCTCATTACAAGGTGTAAATAGATACCATTGACCCAAACGTCTCATTACAAGGTGTAAATAGTTACCATCGGCCCAAACGTCTCATTACAAGGTGTAAATAGTTACCATTGGCCCAAACGTCTCATTACAAGGTGTAAATAGTTACCATTGGCCCAAACGTCTCATTACACGGTGTAAATAGTTACCATCGGCCCAAACGTCTCATTACACGCTGTAAATAGTTACCATTGGCCCAAACGTCTCATTACAAGGTGTAAATAGTTACCATTAGCCCAAACGTCTCATTACAGGGTGTAAATATTTACCATTCGCCCAAACGTCTCATTGCACGATGTTAATAGTTACCATTGGCCAAAACGTCTCATTACAAGGTGTAAATAGTTACCATTGGCCCAAACGTCTCATTACAAGGTGTAAATAGTTACCATCGGCCCAAACGTCTCATTACAAGGTATAAATAGTTACCATTGTCCCAAACGTCTCATTACAAGGTGTAAATAGTTACCATTGGCCCAAACGTCTCACTACAAGGTGTAATTAGTTACCATTGGCCCAAACGCCTCATTACAAGGTATAAATAGTTACCATTGGCCCAAACGTCTCATTACACGGTGTAAATAGTTATCATTGGCCCAAACGTCACATTACACGGTGCAAATAGTTACCATTGGCCCAAACGTCTCATTACAAGGTGTAAATAGTTACCATTGGCCCAAACGTCTCAATGCAAGGTGTAAATAATTACCATTGGCCCAATCGTCTCATTACAAGGTGTAAATAGTTACCATTGGCCCAAACGTCTCATTACACGCTGTAAATAGTTACCATTGGCCCAAACGTCACATTACAAGATATAAATAGTTACCATTGGCCCAAACGTCTCATTACAAGGTGTAAATAGTTACCATCGGCCCAAACGTCTCATTACAAGGTATAAATAGTTACCATTGGCCCAAACGTCTCATTACAAGGTGTAAATAGTTACCATTGACCCAAACGTCTCATTACACGGTGTAAATAGTTACCATTGGCCCAAACGTCTCATTACACGCTGTAAATAGTTACCATTGGCCCAAACGTCACATTACAAGATATAAATAGTTACCATTGGCCCAAACGTCTCATTACAAGGTGTAAATAGTTACCATCGGCCCAAACGTCTCATTACAAGGTATAAATAGTTACCATTGGCCCAAACGTCTCATTACAAGGTGTAAATAATTACCATTGGCCCAAACGTCTCATTACACGGTGTAAATAGTTACCATTGGCCCAAACATCTCATTACAAGGCGTGAATAGTTACCATTGGCCCAAACGTCTCATTACACGGTGTAAATAGTTACCATTGGCCCAAACGTCTCATTACAAGGTGTAAATAGTTACCATTGGCGCAAACGTCTCATAACAAGGTGTAAATAGTTACAATTGGCCCAAACGTCACCTTACACGGTGTAAATAGTTACCATTGGCCCAAACGTCTCATTACAAGGTGTAAATAGTTACCATTGGCCCAAACGTCTCATTACAGGGTGTAAATATTGACCATTCGCCCAAACGTCTCATTGCACGGTGTAAATAGTTACCACTGGCCCAAACGTCTCATTACAAGGTGTAAATAGTTACCATTGGCCCAAACGTCTCATTACAAGGTGTAAATAGTTACCATCGGCCCAAACGTCTCATTACAAGGTATCAATAGTTACCATTGTCCCAAACGTCTCATTACAAGGTGTAAATAGTTACCATTGGCCCAAACGTCTCATTACAATGTGTAATTAGTTACCATCGGCCCAAACGTCTCATTACACGGTATACATAGTTACCATTGGCCCAAACGTCTCATTACACGATGTAAATAGTTACCATTGGCCCAAACGTCTCATTACACGGTGTAAATAGTTACCATTGGCCCAAACGTCACATTACACGGTGTAAATAGTTACCATTGGCCCAAACGTCTCATTACACGGTGTAAATAGTTACCATTGGCCCAAACTTCTCATTACACGGTGTAAATAGTTACCATTGGCCCAAGCGCCTAATTACAAGTTGTAAATAGTTACCATTGGCCCAAACGTCTCATTACAAGGTGTAAATAGTTACCATTGGCCCAAACGTCTCAATACAAGGTGTAAATAGTTACCATTGGCCCAAACGTCTCATTACAAGGTGTAAATAGTTACCATCGGCCGAAACGTCTCATTACAAGGTATAAATAGTTACCATTGGCCCAAACGTCTCATTACAAGGTGTAAATAGATACCATTGACCCAAACGTCTCATTACAAGGTGTAAATAGTTACCATCGGCCGAAACGTCTCATTACAAGGTATAAATAGTTACCATTGGCCCAAACGTCTCATTACAAGGTGTAAATAGATACCATTGACCCAAACGTCTCATTACAAGGTGTAAATAGTTACCATCGGCCCAAACGTCTCATTACAAGGTGTAAATAGTTACCATTGGCCCAAACGTCTCATTACAAGGTGTAAATAGTTACCATTGGCCCAAACGTCTCATTACACGGTGTAAATAGTTACCATCGGCCCAAACGTCTCATTACACGCTGTAAATAGTTACCATTGGCCCAAACGTCTCATTACAAGGTGTAAATAGTTACCATTAGCCCAAACGTCTCATTACAGGGTGTAAATATTTACCATTCGCCCAAACGTCTCATTGCACGATGTTAATAGTTACCATTGGCCAAAACGTCTCATTACAAGGTGTAAATAGTTACCATTGGCCCAAACGTCTCATTACAAGGTGTAAATAGTTACCATCGGCCCAAACGTCTCATTACAAGGTATAAATAGTTACCATTGTCCCAAACGTCTCATTACAAGGTGTAAATAGTTACCATTGGCCCAAACGTCTCACTACAAGGTGTAATTAGTTACCATTGGCCCAAACGCCTCATTACAAGGTATAAATAGTTACCATTGGCCCAAACGTCTCATTACACGGTGTAAATAGTTATCATTGGCCCAAACGTCACATTACACGGTGCAAATAGTTACCATTGGCCCAAACGTCTCATTACAAGGTGTAAATAGTTACCATTGGCCCAAACGTCTCAATGCAAGGTGTAAATAATTACCATTGGCCCAATCGTCTCATTACAAGGTGTAAATAGTTACCATTGGCCCAAACGTCTCATTACACGCTGTAAATAGTTACCATTGGCCCAAACGTCACATTACAAGATATAAATAGTTACCATTGGCCCAAACGTCTCATTACAAGGTGTAAATAGTTACCATCGGCCCAAACGTCTCATTACAAGGTATAAATAGTTACCATTGGCCCAAACGTCTCATTACAAGGTGTAAATAGTTACCATTGACCCAAACGTCTCATTACAAGGTGTGAATAGTTACCATCGGCCCAAACGTCTCATTACACGGTGTAAATAGTTACCATTGACCCAAACGTCTCATTACAAGGTGTAAATAGTTACCATTGGCCCAAACGTCTCATTACAAGGTGTAAGTAGTTACCATCGGCCCAAACGTCTCATTGCAAGGTATTAATAGTTACCATTGGCCCAAACGTCTCATTACATGGTGTAAATAGTTACCATTTGTCCCAAACGTCACATAACAAGGTGTAAATAGTTACGATTGGTCAAACGTCACATTACAAGGTTTAAATAGTTACCATTGGCCCAAACGTCTCATTACACGGTGTAAATAGTTACCATTGGCCCAAGCGTCTCAATACAAGGTGTAAATAGTTACCATTGGCCCAAACGTCTCATTACAAGGTGTAATTAGTTACCATCGGCCCAAACGTCTCATTACAAGGTATAAATAGTTACCATTGGCCCAAACGTCTCATTACATGGTGTAAATAGTTACCATTTGCCCAAACGTCACATAACAAGGTGTAAATAGTTACCATTGGCCCAAACGTCACATTACAAGGTATAAATAGTTACCATGGGCCCAAAAGCCTCATTACAAGGTGTAAATAGTTACCATTGGTCCAAACGTCTCATTACACGGTGTAAATAGTTACCATTGGCCCAAACGTCACATTACAAGGGGTAAATAGTTACCATTGGCCCAAACGTCTCATTACAAGGCGTAAATAGTTACCATTGACGCAACCATCTCATTACACGGTGTAAGTAGTTACCATTGGCCCAAGCGTCTCATTACAACGTGTGAATAGTTACCATTGGCCCAAACGTCTCATTACAAGGTGTAAATAGTTACCATTGGACCAAACGTCTCATTACAAGTTGTAAATAGTTACCATTGGCCCAAAGGTCTCATTACAAGGTGTAAATAGTTACCATTGGCCAAAACCTCTCATTACACGGTGTAAATAGTTACCATTGGCCCAAACGTCTCATTACACGGTGTAAATAGTTACCATCGGCCGAAACGTCTCATTACAAGGTATAAATAGTTACCATTGGCCCAAACGTCTCATTACAAGGTGTAAATAGATACCATTGACCCAAACGTCTCATTACAAGGTGTAAATAGTTACCATCGGCCGAAACGTCTCATTACAAGGTATAAATAGTTACCATTGGCCCAAACGTCTCATTACAAGGTGTAAATAGATACCATTGACCCAAACGTCTCATTACAAGGTGTAAATAGTTACCATCGGCCCAAACGTCTCATTACAAGGTGTAAATAGTTACCATTGGCCCAAACGTCTCATTACAAGGTGTAAATAGTTACCATTGGCCCAAACGTCTCATTACACGGTGTAAATAGTTACCATTGGCCCAAACGTCTCATTACACGCTGTAAATAGTTACCATTGGCCCAAACGTCTCATTACAAGGTGTAAATAGTTACCATTAGCCCAAACGTCTCATTACAGGGTGTAAATATTTACCATTCGCCCAAACGTCTCATTGCACGATGTTAATAGTTACCATTGGCCAAAACGTCTCATTACAAGGTGTAAATAGTTACCATTGGCCCAAACGTCTCATTACAAGGTGTAAATAGTTACCATCGGCCCAAACGTCTCATTACAAGGTATAAATAGTTACCATTGTCCCAAACGTCTCATTACAAGGTGTAAATAGTTACCATTGGCCCAAACGTCTCACTACAAGGTGTAATTAGTTACCATTGGCCCAAACGCCTCATTACAAGGTATAAATAGTTACCATTGGCCCAAACGTCTCATTACACGGTGTAAATAGTTATCATTGGCCCAAACGTCACATTACACGGTGCAAATAGTTACCATTGGCCCAAACGTCTCATTACAAGGTGTAAATAGTTACCATTGGCCCAAACGTCTCAATGCAAGGTGTAAATAATTACCATTGGCCCAATCGTCTCATTACAAGGTGTAAATAGTTACCATTGGCCCAAACGTCTCATTACACGCTGTAAATAGTTACCATTGGCCCAAACGTCACATTACAAGATATAAATAGTTACCATTGGCCCAAACGTCTCATTACAAGGTGTAAATAGTTACCATCGGCCCAAACGTCTCATTACAAGGTATAAATAGTTACCATTGGCCCAAACGTCTCATTACAAGGTGTAAATAGTTACCATTGACCCAAACGTCTCATTACAAGGTGTGAATAGTTACCATCGGCCCAAACGTCTCATTACACGGTGTAAATAGTTACCATTGACCCAAACGTCTCATTACAAGGTGTAAATAGTTACCATTGGCCCAAACGTCTCATTACAAGGTGTAAGTAGTTACCATCGGCCCAAACGTCTCATTGCAAGGTATTAATAGTTACCATTGGCCCAAACGTCTCATTACATGGTGTAAATAGTTACCATTTGTCCCAAACGTCACATAACAAGGTGTAAATAGTTACGATTGGTCAAACGTCACATTACAAGGTTTAAATAGTTACCATTGGCCCAAACGTCTCATTACACGGTGTAAATAGTTACCATTGGCCCAAGCGTCTCAATACAAGGTGTAAATAGTTACCATTGGCCCAAACGTCTCATTACAAGGTGTAATTAGTTACCATCGGCCCAAACGTCTCATTACAAGGTATAAATAGTTACCATTGGCCCAAACGTCTCATTACATGGTGTAAATAGTTACCATTTGCCCAAACGTCACATAACAAGGTGTAAATAGTTACCATTGGCCCAAACGTCACATTACAAGGTATAAATAGTTACCATGGGCCCAAAAGCCTCATTACAAGGTGTAAATAGTTACCATTGGTCCAAACGTCTCATTACACGGTGTAAATAGTTACCATTGGCCCAAACGTCACATTACAAGGGGTAAATAGTTACCATTGGCCCAAACGTCTCATTACAAGGCGTAAATAGTTACCATTGACGCAACCATCTCATTACACGGTGTAAGTAGTTACCATTGGCCCAAGCGTCTCATTACAACGTGTGAATAGTTACCATTGGCCCAAACGTCTCATTACAAGGTGTAAATAGTTACCATTGGACCAAACGTCTCATTACAAGTTGTAAATAGTTACCATTGGCCCAAAGGTCTCATTACAAGGTGTAAATAGTTACCATTGGCCAAAACCTCTCATTACACGGTGTAAATAGTTACCATTGGCCCAAACGTCTCATTACACGGTGTAAATAGTTACCATTGGCCCAAACGTCTCATTACACGGTGTAAATAATTACCATTGGCCCAAACGTCTCATTACACGGTGTAAATAGTTACCATTGGCCCAAACATCTCATTACAAGGCGTGAATAGTTACCATTGGCCCAAACGTCTCATTACACGGTGTAAATAGTTACCATTGGCCCAAACGTCTCGTTACAAGGTGTAAATAGTTACCATTGGCGCAAACGTCTCATAACAAGGTGTAAATAGTTACAATTGGCCCAAACGTCACCTTACACGGTGTAAATAGTTACCATTGGCCCAAACGTCTCATTACAAGGTGTAAATAGTTACCATTGGCCCAAACGTCTCATTACAGGGTGTAAATATTGACCATTCGCCCAAACGTCTCATTGCACGGTGTAAATAGTTACCATTGGCCCAAACGTCTCATTACAAGGTGTAAATAGTTACCATTGGCCCAAACGTCTCATTACAAGGTGTAAATAGTTACCATCGGCCCAAACGTCTCATTACAAGGTATCAATAGTTACCATTGTCCCAAACGTCTCATTACAAGGTGTAAATAGTTACCATTGGCCCAAACGTCTCATTACAATGTGTAATTAGTTACCATCGGCCCAAACGTCTCATTACACGGTATAAATAGTTACCATTGGCCCAAACGTCTCATTACACGGTGTAAATAGTTACCATTGGCCCAAACGTCTCATTACACGGTGTAAATAGTTACCATTGGCCCAAACGTCACATTACACGGTGTAAATAGTTACCATTGGCCCAAACGTCTCATTACACGGTGTAAATAGTTACCATTGGCCCAAACTTCTCATTACAAGGTGTAAATGGTTACCATTGGCCCAAACGTCTCAATACAAGGTGTAAATAGATACCATTTTTTCCCAAACGTCTCATTACAAGGTATAAATAGTTACCATTGGCCCAAACGTCTCATTACACGGTATAAATAATTACCATTGGCCTAAACGTCTCATTACAAGGTGTAAATAGTTACCATTGGCCCAAACGTCTCATTACACGGTGTAAATAGTTACCATTGGCCCAAGCGCCTCATTACAAGTTGTAAATAGTTACCATTGGCCCAAACGTCTCATTACAAGGTGTAAATAGTTACCATTGGCCCAAACGTCTCAATACAAGGTGTAAATAGTTACCATTGGCCCAAACGTCTCATTACAAGGTGTAAATAGTTACCATCGGCCGAAACGTCTCATTACAAGGTATAAATAGTTACCATTGGCCCAAACGTCTCATTACAAGGTGTAAATAGATACCATTGACCCAAACGTCTCATTACAAGGTGTAAATAGTTACCATCGGCCCAAACGTCTCATTACAAGGTGTAAATAGTTACCATTGGCCCAAACGTCTCATTACAAGGTGTAAATAGTTACCATTGGCCCAAACGTCTCATTACACGGTGTAAATAGTTACCATTGGCCCAAACGTCTCATTACACGCTGTAAATAGTTACCATTGGCCCAAACGTCTCATTACAAGGTGTAAATAGTTACCATTAGCCCAAACGTCTCATTACAGGGTGTAAATATTTACCATTCGCCCAAACGTCTCATTGCACGATGTTAATAGTTACCATTGGCCAAAACGTCTCATTACAAGGTGTAAATAGTTACCATTGGCCCAAACGTCTCATTACAAGGTGTAAATAGTTACCATCGGCCCAAACGTCTCATTACAAGGTATAAATAGTTACCATTGTCCCAAACGTCTCATTACAAGGTGTAAATAGTTACCATTGGCCCAAACGTCTCACTACAAGGTGTAATTAGTTACCATTGGCCCAAACGCCTCATTACAAGGTATAAATAGTTACCATTGGCTCAAACGCCTCATTACACGGTGTAAATAGTTATCATTGGCCGAAACGTCACATTACACGGTGCAAATAGTTACCATTGGCCCAAACGTCTCATTACAAGGTGTAAATAGTTACCATTGGCCCAAACGTCTCAATACAAGGTGTAAATAGTTACCATTGGCCCAAACGTCTCATTACAAGGTGTAAATAGTTACCATTGGCCCAAACGTCTCATTACAAGGTGTAAATAGTTACCATTGGCCCAAACGTCTCAATGCAAGGTGTAAATAATTACCATTGGCCCAATCGTCTCATTACAAGGTGTAAATAGTTACCATTGGCCCAAACGTCTCATTACACGCTGTAAATAGTTACCATTGGCCCAAACGTCACATTACAAGATATAAATAGTTACCATTGGCCCAAACGTCTCATTACAAGGTGTAAATAGTTACCAATGGCCCAAACGTCTCATTACACGGTGTAAATAGTTACCATTGGCCCAAACGTCTCATTACAAGGTGTAAATAGTTACCATCGGCCCAAACGTCTCATTACAAGGTATAAATAGTTACCATTGGCCCAAACGTCTCATTACAAGGTGTAAATAGTTACCATTGACCCAAACGTCTCATTACAAGGTGTGAATAGTTACCATCGGCCCAAACGTCTCATTACACGGTGTAAATAGTTACCATTGGCCCAAACGTCTCATTACAAGGTGTAAATAGTTACCATTGGCCCAAACGTCTCATTACAAGGTGTAAGTAGTTACCATCGGCCCAAACGTCTCATTGCAAGGTATAAATAGTTACCATTGGCCCAAACGTCTCATTACATGGTGTAAATAGTTACCATTTGTCCCAAACGTCACATAACAAGGTGTAAATAGTTACCATTGGTCAAACGTCACATTACAAGGTTTAAATAGTTACCATTGGCCCAAACGTCTCATTACAAGGTGTAAATAGTTACCATTGGACCAAACGTCTCATTACACGGTGTAATTAGTTACCATTGGCCCAACGTCTCATTACAAGGGGTAAATAGTTACCATTGGCCCAAACGTCTCATTACACTGTGTAAATAGTTACCATTGACCCAACCATCTCATTACACGGTGTAAATAGTTACCATTGGCCCAAACGTCTCATTACCAGGCGTAAATAGTTACCATTGGCCCAAACGTCTCAATACAAGGTGTAAATAGTAACCACTGGCCCAAACGTCTCATTACAAGGTGTAAATAGTTACCATTAGCCCAAACGTCTCATTACACGGTGTAAATAGTTACCATTGGCCCAAACGTCTCATTACACGGTGTAAATAGTTACCATTGGCCCAAACGTCTCATTACAAGGTGTAAGTAGTTACCATCGGCCCAAACGTCTCATTACAAGGTATAAATAGTTACCATTGGCCCAAACGTCTCATTACATGGTATAAATAGTTACCATTGGCCAAAACGTCACATAACAAGGTGTAAATAGTTATCATTGGTCAAACGTCACATTACAAGGTTTAAATAGTTACCATTGGCCCAAACGTCTCATTACAAGGTGTAAATAGTTACCAATGGACCAAACGTCTCATTGCACCGTGTAAGTAGTTACCATTGGCCCAAACGTCTCATTACAAGGGGTAAATAGTTACCATTGGCCCAAACGTCTCATTACAAGGTGTAAATAGTTGCCATTGACCCAACCATCTCATTACACGGTGTAAATAGTTACCATTGGCCCAAACGTCTCATTACAAGGTGTAAAAAGTTACCATTGGCCAAAACGTCTCAATACAAGGTGCAAATAGTTACCATTGGCCCAAACGTCTCATTACAAGGTGTAAATAGTTACCATTGGCCCAAACATCTCATTACACGGTATAAATAATTACCACTGGCCCAAACGTCTCATTACCAGGTGCAAATAGTTACCATTAGCCCAAACGTCTCATTACAAGGTGTAAATAGTTACCATTGGCCCAAACGTCTCAATACAAGGTGTAATTAGTTACCATTGGCCCAAGCGTCTCAATACAAGGTGTAAATAGTTACCATTGGCCCAAACGTCTCATTACAAGGTGTAATTAGTTACCATCGGCCCAAACGTCTCATTACAAGGTATAAATAGTTACCATTGGCCCAAACGTCTCATTACATGGTGTAAATAGTTACCATTGGCCCAAACGTCACATAACAAGGTATAAATAGTTAACATTGGCCCAAACGTCTCATTACAAGGTGTGAATAGTTACCACTGGCCCAAACGTCTCATTAGACGGTGTAAATAGTTACCATTGGCCCAAACGTCACATTACAAGGGGTAAATAGTTACCATTGGCCCAAACGTCTCATTACAAGGTGTAAATAGTTACCATTGACCCAACCATCTCATTACACGGTGTAAATAGTTACCATTGGCCCAAGCGTCTCATTACAACGTGTGAATAGTTACCATTGGCCCAAACGTCTCATTACAAGGTGTAAATAGTTACCATTGGACAAAACGTCTCATTACAAGGTGTAAATAGTTACCATTGGCCCAAACGTCTCATTACAAGGTGTAAATAATTACCATTGGCCAAAACGTCTCATTACAAGGTGTAAATAGTTACCATTGGCCCAAACGTCTCAATACAAGTTGTAAATAATTACCATTGGCCCAAACGTCTCATTACAAGGTGTAAATAGTTACCATTGGCCCAAACGTCTCATTACACGGTGTAAATAGTTACCATTGGCCCAAACGTCTCATTACAAGGTGTAAATAGTTACCATCGGCCCAAACGTCTCATTACAAGGTATAAATAGTTACCATTGGCCGAAACGTCTCATTACAAGGTGCAAATAGTTACCATTGACCCAAACGTCTCATTACAAGGTGTAAATAGTTACCATCGGCCCAAACGTCTCATTACGCGGTGTAAATAGTTACCATTGGCCCAAACGTCTCATTACCAGGTGTAAATAGTTACCATTGGCCCAAACGTCTCATTACCAGGTGTAAGTAGTTACCATCGGCCCAAACGTCTCATTACAAGGTATAAATAGTTACCATTGGCCCAAACGTCTCATTACATGGTGTAAATAGTTACCATTTGTCCCAAACGTCACATAACAAGGTGTAAATAGTTACCATTGGTCAAACGTCACATTACAGGGTTAAAATAGTTACCATTGGCCCAAACGTCTCATTACAAGGTGTAAATAGTTACCATTGGACCAAACGTCTCATTACACGGTGTAATTAGTTACCATTGGCCCAAACGTCTCATTACAAGGGGTAAATAGTTACCATTGGCCCAAACGTCTCATTACACGGTGTAAATAGTTACCATTGACCCAACCATCTCATTACACGGTGTAAATAGTTACCATTGGCCCAAACGTCTCATTATCAGGCGTAAATAGTTACCATTGGCCCAAACGTCTCAATACAAGGTGTAAATAGTTACCATTGGCCCAAACGTCTCATTACAAGGTGTAAGTAGCTACCATTAGCCCAAACGTCTCATTACACGGTGTAAATAGTTACCATTGGCCCAAACGTCTCATTACACGGTGTAAATAGTTACCATTGGCCCAAACGTCTCATTACAAGGTGTAAGTAGTTACCATCGGCCCAAACGTCTCATTACAAGGTATAAATAGTTACCATTGGCCCAAACGTCTTATTACATGGTATACATAGTTACCATTGGCCAAAACGTCACATAACAAGGTGTAAATAGTTACCATTGGTCAAACGTCACATTACAAGGTTTAAATAGTTACCATTGGCCCAAACGTCTCATTACAAGGTGTAAATAGTTACCATTGGACCAAACGTCTCATTGCACCGTGTAAGTAGTTACCATTGGCCCAAACGTCTCATTACAAGGGGTAAATAGTTACCATTGGCCCAAACGTCTCATTACAAGGTGTAAATAGTTGCCATTGACCCAACCATCTCATTACACGGTGTAAATAGTTACCATTGGCCCAAACGTCTCATTACAAGGTGTAAATAGTTACCATTGGCCCAAACGTCTCATTACAAGGTGTAAATAGTTACCATTGGCCCAAACGTCTCAATACAAGGTGTAAATAGATACCATTTTTTCCCAAACGTCTCATTACAAGGTGTAAATAGTTACCATTGGCCCAAACGTCTGATTACACGGTGTAAATAGTTACCATTTACCCAAACGTCTCATCACACGGTGTAAATAGTTACCATTGACCCAAACGTCTCATTACAAGATGTAAATAGTTACCATTGGCCAACACGTCTCATCACAAGGTGTAAATAGTTACCATTGGCCCAAACGTCTCATTACATGGTATAAATAGTTACCATTGGCCAAAACGTCACATAACAAGGTGTAAATAGTTACCATTGGTCAAACGTCACATTACAAGGTATAAATAGTTACCATTGGCCCAAACGTCTCATTACAAGGTGTAAATAGTTACCAATGGACCAAACGTCTCATTGCACCGTGTAAGTAGTTACCATTGGCCCAAACGTCTCATTACAAGGTATAAAAAGTTACCATTGGCCCAAACGTCTCATTACACGGTGTAAATAGTTACCATTGGCCCAAACGTCTCATTACACGGTGTAAATAGTTACCATTGGCCCAAACGTCACATTACACGGTGTAAATAGTTACCATTGGCCCAAACGTCTCATTACACGGTGTAAGTAGTTACCATTGGCCCAAACGTCTCATTACAAGGTGTAAATAGTTACCATTGGCCCAAACGTCTCAATACAAGGTGTAAATAGATACCATTTTTTCCCAAACGTCTCATTACAAGGTGTAAATAGTTACCATTGGCCCAAACGTCTCATTACACGGTGTAAATAGTTACCATTTACCTAAACGTCTCATCACACGGTGTAAATAGTTACCATTGGCCCAAACGTCTCATTACATGGTATAAATAGTTACCATTGGCCAAAACGTCACATAACAAGGTGTAAATAGTTACCATTGGTCAAACGTCACATTACAAGGTTTAAATAGTTACCATTGGCCCAAACGTCTCATTACAAGGTGTAAATAGTTACCAATGGACCAAACGTCTCATTGCACCGTGTAAGTAGTTACCATTGGCCCAAACGTCTCATTACAAGGGGTAAATAGTTACCATTGGCCCAAACGTCTCATTACAAGGTGTAAATAGTTGCCATTGACCCAACCATCTCATTACACGGTGTAAATAGATACCATTGGCCCAAACGTCTCAATACAAGGTGTAAATAGATACCATTTTTTCCCAAACGTCTCATTACAAGGTGTAAATAGTTACCATTGGCCCAAACGTCTCATCACACGGTGTAAATAGTTACCATTGACCCAAACGTCTCATTACAAGATGTAAATTGTTACCATTGGCCAACACGTCTCATCACAAGGTGTAAATAGTTAACATTGGCCCAAACGTCTCATTACATGGTATAAATAGTTACCATTGGCCAAAACGTCACATAACAAGGTGTAAATAGTTACCATTGGTCAAACGTCACATTACAAGGTTTAAATAGTTACCATTGGCCCAAATGTCTCATTACAAGGTGTAAATAGTTACCAATGGACCAAACGTCTCATTGCACCGTTTAAGTAGTTACCATTGGCCCAAACGTCTCATTACAAGGGGTAAATAGTTACCATTGGCCCAAACGTCTCATTACAAGGTGTAAATAGTTGCCATTGACCCAACCATCTCATTACACGGTGTAAATAGTTACCATTGGCCCAAACGTCTCATTACAAGGTGTAAATAGTTACCATTGGCCAAAACGTCTCAATACAAGGTGCAAATAGTTACCATTGGCCCAAACGTCTCATTACAAGGTGTAAATAGTTACCATTGGCCCAAACATCTCATTACACGGTATAAATAATTACCACTGGCCCAAACGTCTCATTACCAGGTGCAAATAGTTACCATTAGCCCAAACGTCTCATTACAAGGTGTAAATAGTTACCATTGGCCCAAACGTCTCAATACAAGGTGTAATTAGTTACAATTGGCCCAAGCGTCTCAATACAAGGTGTAAATAGTTACCATTGGCCCAAACGTCTCATTACAAGGTGTAATTAGTTACCATCGGCCCAAACGTCTCATTACAAGGTATAAATAGTTACCATTGGCCCAAACGTCTCATTACATGGTGTAAATAGTTACCATTGGCCCAAACGTCACATAACAAGGTATAAATAGTTACCATTGGCCCAAACGTCTCATTACAAGGTGTAAATAGTTACCACTGGCCCAAACGTCTCATTACACGGTGTAAATAGTTAACATTGGCCCAAACGTCACATTACAAGGGGTAAATAGTTACCATTGGCCCAAACGTCTCATTACAAGGTGTAAATAGTTACCATTGACCCAACCATCTCATTACACGGTGTAAATAGTTACCATTGGCCCAAGCGTCTCATTACAACGTGTGAATAGTTACCATTGGCCCAAACGTCTCATTACAAGGTGTAAATAGTTACCATTGGACAAAACGTCTCATTACAAGGTGTAAATAGATACCATTGGCCCAAATGTCTCATTACAAGGTGTAAATAGTTACCATTGGCCAAAACGTCTCAATACAAGGTGTAAATATTTACCATTGCCCCAAACGTCTCAATACAAGGTGTAAATAGTTACCATTGGCCCAAATGTCTCATTACAAGGTGTAAATAGTTACCATTGGCCAAAACGTCTCAATACAAGGTGTAAATATTTACCATTGGCCCAAACGTCTCAATACAAGGTGTAAATAATTACCATTGGCCCAAACGTCTCATTACAAGGTGTAAATAGTTACCATTGGCCCAAACGTCTCATTACACGCTGTAAATAGTTACCATTGGCCAAAACGTCTCACTACACGGTGTAAATAGTTACCATTGGCCCAAACGTCTCATTACACGGTGTAAATAGTTACCATTGGCCCAAACGTCTCATTACACGGTGTAAATAGTTACCATTGGCCCAAACGTCTCATCACAAGCTGTAAATAGTTACCATTGGCCCAAACATCTCATTACAAGGCGTGAATAGTTACCATTGGCCCAAACGTCTCATTACACGGTGTAAATAGTTACCATTGGCCCAAACGTCTCATTACAAGGTGTAAATAGTTACCATTGGCCCAAACGTCACATTACACGGTGTAAATAGTTACCATTGGCCCAAACGTCTCATAACAAGGTGTAAATAGTTACAATTGGCCCAAACGTCACATTACACGGTGTAAATAGTTACCATTGGCCCAAACGTCTCATTACAAGGTGTAAATAGTTACCATTGGCCCAAACGTCTCATTACAAGGTGTAAATATTTACCATTCGGCCAAACGTCTCATTGCACGGTGTAAATAGTTACCATTGACCAAAACGTCTCATTGCACGGTGTAAATAGTTACCCTTGGCCCAAACGTCTCATTATAAGGTGTAAATAGTTACCATTGGCCCAAACGTCTCATTACACGGTGTAAATAGTAACCATTGGCCCAAGCGTCTCAATACAAGGTGTAAATAGTTACCATTGGCCCAAACGTCTCATTACAAGGTGTAATTAGTTACCATCGGCCCAAACGTCTCATTACAAGGTACAAATAGTTACCATTGGCCCAAACGTGTCATTGCACGGTGTAAATAGTTACCCTTGGCCCAAACGTCTCATTACAAGGTGTAAATAGTTACCATTGGCCCAAACGTCTCATTACACGGTGTAAATAGTTACCATTGGCCCAAGCGTCTCAATACAAGGTGTAAATAGTTACCATTGGCCCAAACGTCTCATTACAAGGTGTAATTAGTTACCATCGGCCCAAACGTCTCATTACAAGGTATAAATAGTTACCATTGGCCCAAACGTCTCATTACATGGTGTAAATAGTTACCATTTGCCCAAACGTCACATAACAAGGTGTAAATAGTTACCATTGGCCCAAACGTCACATTACAAGGTATAAATAGTTACCATGGGCCCAAAAGCCTCATTACAAGGTGTAAATAGTTACCATTGGTCCAAACGTCTCATTACACGGTGTAAATAGTTACCATTGGCCCAAACGTCACATTACAAGGGGTAAATAGTTACCATTGGCCCAAACGTCTCATTACAAGGCGTAAATAGTTACCATTGACCCAACCATCTCATTACACGGTGTAAGTAGTTACCATTGGCCCAAGCGTCTCATTACAACGTGTGAATAGTTACCATTGGCCCAAACGTCTCATTACAAGGTGTAAATAGTTACCATTGGACCAAACGTCTCATTACAAGTTGTAAATAGTTACCATTGGCCCAAAGGTCTCATTACAAGGTGTAAATAGTTACCATTGGCCAAAACCTCTCATTACACGGTGTAAATAGTTACCATTGGCCCAAACGTCTCATTACACGGTGTAAATAGTTACCATTGGCCCAAACGTCTCATTACACGGTGTAAATAATTACCATTGGCCCAAACGTCTCATTACAGGGTGTAAATAGTTACCATTGGCCCAAACATCTCATTACAAGGCGTGAATAGTTACCATTGGCCCAAACGTCTCATTACACGGTGTAAATAGTTACCATTGGCCCAAACGTCTCATAACAAGGTGTAAATAGTTACAATTGGCCCAAACGTCACCTTACACGGTGTAAATAGTTACCATTGGCCCAAACGTCTCATTACAAGGTGTAAATAGTTACCATTGGCCCAAACGTCTCATTACAGGGTGTAAATATTGACCATCGGCCCAAACGTCTCATTACAAGGTATCAATAGTTACCATTGTCCCAAACGTCTCATTACAAGGTGTAAATAGTTACCATTGGCCCAAACGTCTCATTACAATGTGTAATTAGTTACCATCGGCCCAAACGTCTCATTACACGGTGTAAATAGTTACCATTGGCCCAAACGTCACATTACACGGTGTAAATAGTTACCATTGGCCCAAACGTCTCATTACACGGTGTAAATAGTTACCATTGGCCCAAACGTCTCATTACAAGGTGTAAATGGTTACCATTGGCCCAAACGTCTCAATACAAGGTGTAAATAGATACCATTTTTTCCCAAACGTCTCATTACAAGGTGTAAATAGTTACCATTGGCCCAAACGTCACATTACACGGTGTAAATAATTACCATTGGCCCAAACGTCTCATTACAAGGTGTAAATAGTTACCATTGGCCCAAACGTCTCATTACACGGTGTAAATAGTTACCATTGGCCCAAGCGCCTCATTACAAGTTGTAAATAGTTACCATTGGCCCAAACGTCTCATTACAAGGTGTAAATAGTTACCATTGGCCCAAACGTCTCAATACAAGGTGTAAATAGTTACCATTGGCCCAAACGTCTCATTACAAGGTGTAAATAGTTACCATCGGCCGAAACGTCTCATTACAAGGTATAAATAGTTACCATTGGCCCAAACGTCTCATTACAAGGTGTAAATAGATACCATTGACCCAAACGTCTCATTACAAGGTGTAAATAGTTACCATCGGCCCAAACGTCTCATTACAAGGTCTAAATAGTTACCATTGGCCCAAACGTCTCATTACAAGGTGTAAATAGTTACCATTGGCCCAAACGTCTCATTACACGGTGTAAATAGTTACCATTGGCCCAAACGTCTCATTACACGCTGTAAGTAGTTACCATTGGCCCAAACGTCTCATTACAAGGTGTAAATAGTTACCATTAGCCCAAACGTCTCATTACAGGGTGTAAATATTTACCATTCGCCCAAACGTCTCATTGCACGATGTTAATAGTTACCATTGGCCAAAACGTCTCATTACAAGGTGTAAATAGTTACCATTGGCCCAAACGTCTCATTACAAGGTGTAAATAGTTACCATCGGCCCAAACGTCTCATTACAAGGTATAAATAGTTACCATTGTCCCAAACGTCTCATTACAAGGTGTAAATAGTTACCATTGGCCCAAACGTCTCACTACAAGGTGTAATTAGTTACCATTGGCCCAAACGCCTCATTACAAGGTATAAATAGTTACCATTGGCCCAAACGTCTCATTACAAGGTGTAAATAGTTATCATTGGCCCAAACGTCACATTACACGGTGCAAATAGTTACCATTGGCCCAAACGTCTCATTACAAGGTGTAAATAGTTACCATTGGCCCAAACGTCTCAATACAAGGTGTAAATAGTTACCATTGGCCCAAACGTCTCATTACAAGGTGTAAATAGTTACCATTGGCCCAAACGTCTCAATGCAAGGTGTAAATAATTACCATTGGCCCAAACGTCTCATTACAAGGTGTAAATAGTTACCATTGGCCCAAACGTCTCATTACACGCTGTAAATAGTTACCATTGGCCCAAACGTCACATTACAAGATATAAATAGTTACCATTGGCCCAAACGTCTCATTACAAGGTGTAAATAGTTACCAATGGCCCAAACGTCTCATTACACGGTGTAAATAGTTACCATTGGCCCAAACGTCTCATTACAAGGTGTAAATAGTTACCATCGGCCCAAACGTCTCATTACAAGGTATAAATAGTTACCATTGGCCCAAACGTCTCATTACAAGGTGTAAATAGTTACCATTGATCCAAACGTCTCATTACAAGGTGTGAATAGTTACCATCGGCCCAAACGTCTCATTACACGGTGTAAATAGTTACCATTGGCCCAAACGTCTCATTACAAGGTGTAAATAGTTACCATTGGCCCAAACGTCTCATTACAAGGTGTAAGTAGTTACCATCGGCCCAAACGTCTCATTGCAAGGTATAAATAGTTACCATTGGCCCAAACGTCTCATTACATGGTGTAAATAGTTACCATTTGTCCCAAAGGTCACATAACAAGGTGTAAATAGTTACCATTGGTCAAACGTCACATTACAAGGTTTAAATAGTTACCATTGGCCCAAACGTCTCATTACAAGGTGTAAATAGTTACCATTGGACCAAACGTCTCATTACACGGTGTAATTAGTTACCATTGGCCCAAACGTCTCATTACAAGGGGTAAATAGTTACCATTGGCCCAAACGTCTCATTACACTGTGTAAATAGTTACCATTGACCCAACCATCTCATTACACGGTGTAAATAGTTACCATTGGCCCAAACGTCTCATTACCAGGCGTAAATAGTTACCATTGGCCCAAACGTCTCAATACAAGGTGTAAATAGTTACCACTGGCCCAAACGTCTCATTACAAGGTGTAAATAGTTACCATTAGCCCAAACGTCTCATTACACGGTGTAAATAGTTACCATTGGCCCAAACGTCTCATTACACGGTGTAAATAGTTACCATTGGCCCAAACGTCTCATTACAAGGTGTAAGTAGTTACCATCGGCCCAAACGTCTCATTACAAGGTATAAATAGTTACCATTGGCCCAAACGTCTCATTACATGGTATAAATAGTTACCATTGGCCAAAACGTCCCATAACAAGGTGTAAATAGTTATCATTGGTCAAACGTCACATTACAAGGTTTAAATAGTTACCATTGGCCCAAGCGTCTCATTACAAGGTGTAAATAGTTACCAATGGACCAAACGTCTCATTGCACCGTGTAAGTAGTTACCATTGGCCCAAACGTCTCAATACAAGGGGTAAATAGTTACCATTGGCCCAAACGTCTCATTACAAGGTGTAAATAGTTGCCATTGACCCAACCATCTCATTACACGGTGTAAATAGTTACCATTGGCCCAAACGTCTCATTACAAGGTGTAAAAAGTTACCATTGGCCAAAACGTCTCAATACAAGGTGCAAATAGTTACCATTGGCCCAAACGTCTCATTACAAGGTGTAAATAGTTACCATTGGCCCAAAAATCTCATTACACGGTATAAATAATTACCACTGGCCCAAACGTCTCATTACCAGGTGCAAATAGTTACCATTAGCCCAAACGTCTCATTACAAGGTGTAAATAGTTACCATTGGCCCAAACGTCTCAATACAAGGTGTAATTAGTTACCATTGGCCCAAGGGTCTCAATACAAGGTGTAAATAGTTACCATTGGCCCAAACGTCTCATTACACGGTGTAAATAGTTACCATCGGCCCAAACGTCTCATTACAAGGTATAAATAGTTACCATTGGCCCAAACGTCTCATTACATGGTGTAAATAGTTACCATTGGCCCAAACGTCACATAACAAGGTATAAATAGTTAACATTGGCCCAAACGTCTCATTACAAGGTGTGAATAGTTACCACTGGCCGAAACGTCTCATTACACGGTGTAAATAGTTACCATTGGCCCAAACGTCACATTACAAGGGGTAAATAGTTACCGTTGGCCCAAACGTCTCATTACAAGGTGTAAATAGTTACCATTGACCCAACCATCTCATTACACGGTGTAAATAGTTACCATTGGCCCAAGCGTCTCATTACAACGTGTGAATAGTTACCATTGGCCCAAACGTCTCATTACAAGGTGTAAATAGTTACCATTGGACAAAACGTCTCATTACAAGGTGTAAATAGTTACCATTGGCCCAAACGTCTCATTACAAGGTGTAAATAGTTACCATTGGCCAAAACGTCTCATTACAAGGTGTAAATAGTTACCATTGGCCCAAACGTCTCAATACAAGTTGTAAATAATTACCATTGGCCGAAACGTCTCATTACAAGGTGCAAATAGTTACCATTGACCCAAACGTCTCATTACAAGGTGTAAATAGTTACCATCGGCCCAAACGTCTCATTACACGGTGTAAATAGTTACCATTGGCCCAAACGTCTCATTACAAGGTGTAAATAGTTACCATTGGCCCAAACGTCTCATTACAAGGTGTAAGTAGTTACCATCGGCCCAAACGTCTCATTACAAGGTATAAATAGTTACCATTGGCCCAAACGTCTCATTACATGGTGTAAATAGTTACCATTTGTCCCAAACGTCACATAACAAGGTGTAAATAGTTACCATTGGTCAAACGTCACATTACAGGGTTTAAATAGTTACCATTGGCCCAAATGTCTCATTACAAGGTGTAAATAGTTACCATTGGACCAAACGTCTCATTACACGGTGTAATTAGTTACCATTGGCCCAAACGTCTCATTACAAGGGGTAAATAGTTACCATTGGCCCAAACGTCTCATTACACGGTGTAAATAGTTACCATTGACCCAACCATCTCATTACACGGTGTAAATAGTTACCATTGGCCCAAACGTCTCATTATCAGGCGCAAATAGTTACCATTGGCCCAAACGTCTCAATACAAGGTGTAAATAGTTACCATTGGCCCAAACGTCTCATTACAAGGTGTAAGTAGCTACCATTAGCCCAAACGTCTCATTACACGGTGTAAATAGTTACCATTGGACCAAACGTCTCATTACACGGTGTAATTAGTTACCATTTGCCCAAACGTCTCATTACAAGGGGTAAATAGTTACCATTGGCCCAAGCGTCTCATTACACTGTGTAAATAGTTACCATTGACCCAACCATCTCATTACACGGTGTAAATAGTTACCATTGGCCCAAACGTCTCATTACCAGGCGTAAATAGTTACCATTGGCCCAAACGTCTCATTACACGGTGTAAATAGTTACCACTGGCCTAAACGTCTCATTACAAGGTGTAAATAGTTACCATTAGCCCAAACGTCTCATTACACGGTGTAAATAGTTACCATTGGCCCAAAGGTCTCATTACACGGTGTAAATAGTTACCATTGGCCCAAACGTCTCATTACAAGGTGTAAGTAGTTACCATCGGCCCAAACGTCTCATTACAAGGTATAAATAGTTACCATTGGCCCAAACGTCTCATTACATGGTATAAATAGTTACCATTGGCCAAAACGTCACATAACAAGGTGTAAATAGTTATCATTGGTCAAACGTCACATTACAAGGTTTAAATAGTTACCATTGGCCCAAACGTCTCATTACAAGGTGTAAATAGTTACCAATGGACCAAACGTCTCATTGCACCGTGTAAGTAGTTACCATTGGCCCAAACGTCTCAATACAAGGGGTAAATAGTTACCATTGGCCCAAACGTCTCATTACAAGGTGTAAATAGTTGCCATTGACCCAACCATCTCATTACACGGTGTAAATAGTTACCATTGGCCCAAACGTCTCATTACAAGGTGTAAAAAGTTACCATTGGCCACAACGTCTCAATACAAGGTGCAAATAGTTACCATTGGCCCAAACGTCTCATTACAAGGTGTAAATAGTTACCATTGGCCCAAAAATCTCATTACACGGTATAAATAATTACCACTGGCCCAAACGTCTCATTACCAGGTGCAAATAGTTACCATTAGCCCAAACGTCTCATTACAAGGTGTAAATAGTTACCATTGGCCCAAACGTCTCAATACAAGGTGTAATTAGTTACCATTGGCCCAAGCGTCTCAATACAAGGTGTAAATAGTTACCATTGGCCCAAACGTCTCATTACAAGGTGTAATTAGTTACCATCGGCCCAAACGTCTCATTACAAGGTATAAATAGTTACCATTGGCCCAAACGTCTCATTACATGGTGTAAATAGTTACCATTGGCCCAAACGTCACATAACAAGGTATAAATAGTTAACATTGGCCCAAACGTCTCATTACAAGGTGTGAATAGTTACCACTGGCCCAAACGTCTCATTACACGGTGTAAATAGTTACCATTGGCCCAAACGTCACATTACAAGTTGTAAATAGTTACCATTGGCCCAAACGTCTCATTACAAGGTGTAAATAGTTACCATTGACCCAACCATCTCATTACACGGTGTAAATAGTTACCATTGGCCCAAGCGTCTCATTACAACGTGTGAATAGTTACCATTGGCCCAAACGTCTCATTACAAGGTGTAAATAGTTACCATTGGACAAAACGTCTCATTACAAGGTGTAAATAGTTACCATTGGCCCAAACGTCTCATTACAAGGTGTAAATAGTTACCATTGGCCAAAACGTCTCATTACAAGGTGTAAATAGTTACCATTGGCCCAAACGTCTCAATACAAGTTGTAAATAATTACCATTGGCCCAAACGTCTCATTACAAGGTGTAAATAGTTACCATTGGCCCAAACGTCTCATTACACGGTGTAAATAGTTACCATTGGCCCAAACGTCTCATTACAAGGTGTAAATAGTTACCATCGGCCCAAACGTCTCATTACAAGGTATAAATAGTTACCATTGGCCGAAACGTCTCATTACAAGGTGCAAATAGTTACCATTGACCCAAACGTCTCATTACAAGGTGTAAATAGTTACCATCGGCCCAAACGTCTCATTACACGGTGTAAATAGTTACCATTGGCCCAAACGTCTCATTACAAGGTGTAAATAGTTGCCATTGGCCCAAACGTCTCATTACAAGGTGTAAGTAGTTACCATCGGCCCAAACGTCTCATTACAAGGTATAAATAGTTACCATTGGCCCAAACGTCTCATTACATGGTGTAAATAGTTACCATTTGTCCCAAACGTCACATAACAAGGTGTAAATAGTTACCATTGGTCAAACGTCACATTACAGGGTTTAAATAGTTACCATTGGCCCAAATGTCTCATTACAAGGTGTAAATAGTTACCATTGGACCAAACGTCTCATTACACGGTGTAATTAGTTACCATTGGCCCAAACGTCTCATTACAAGGGGTAAATAGTTACCATTGGCCCAAACGTCTCATTACACGGTGTAAATAGTTACCATTGACCCAACCATCTCATTACACGGTGTAAATAGTTACCATTGGCCCAAACGTCTCATTATCAGGCGCAAATAGTTACCATTGGCCCAAACGTCTCAATACAAGGTGTAAATAGTTACCATTGGCCCAAACCTCTCATTACAAGGTGTAAGTAGCTACCATTAGCCCAAACGTCTCATTACACGGTGTAAATAGTTACCATTGGCCCAAACGTCTCATTACAAGGTGTAAATAGTTACCATTGGACAAAACGTCTCATTACAAGGTGTAAATAGTTACCATTGGCCCAAACGTCTCATTACAAGGTGTAAATAGTTACCATTGGCCAAAACGTCTCATTAAAAGGTGTAAATAGTTACCATTGGCCCAAACGTCTCAATACAAGTTGTAAATAATTACCATTGGCCCAAACGTCTCATTACAAGGTGTAAATAGTTACCATTGGCCCAAACGTCTCATTACACGGTGTAAATAGTTACCATTGGCCCAAACGTCTCATTACAAGGTGTAAATAGTTACCATCGGCCCAAACGTCTCATTACAAGGTATAAATAGTTACCATTGGCCGAAACGTCTCATTACAAGGTGCAAATAGTTACCATTGACCCAAACGTCTCATTACAAGGTGTAAATAGTTACCATCGGCCCAAACGTCTCATTACACGGTGTAAATAGTTACCATTGGCCCAAACGTCTCATTACAAGGTGTGAATAGTTACCATTGGCCCAAGCGTCTCATTACAAGGTGTAAATAGTTACCATTGGCCCAAACGTCTCATTACAAGGTGTAAATAGTTACCATGGGCCCAAGCGTCTCAATACAAGGTGTAAATAGTTACCATTGGCCCAAACGTCTCATTACAAGGTGTAATTAGTTACCATCGGCCCAAACGTCTCATTACAAGGTATAAATAGTTACCATTGGCCCAAACGTCTCATTACATGGTGTAAATAGTTACCATTGGCCCAAACGTCACATAACAAGGTATAAATAGTTAACATTGGCCCAAACGTCTCATTACAAGGTGTGAATAGTTACCACTGGCCCAAACGTCTCATTACACGGTGTAAATAGTTACCATTGGCCCAAACGTCACATTACAAGGGGTAAATAGTTACCATTGGCCCAAACGTCTCATTACAAGGTGTAAATAGTTACCATTGACCCAACCATCTCATTACACGGTGTAAATAGTTACCATTGGCCCAAGCGTCTCATTACAACGTGTGAATAGTTACCATTGGCCCAAACGTCTCATTACAAGGTGTAAATAGTTACCATTGGACAAAACGTCTCATTACGCGGTGTAAATAGTTACCATTGGCCCAAACGTCTCATTACAAGGTGTAAATAGTTACCATTGGCCAAAACGTCTCATTACAAGGTGTAAATAGTTACCATTGGCCCAAACGTCTCAATACAAGTTGTAAATAATTACCATTGGCCCAAACGTCTCATTACAAGGTGTAAATAGTTACCATTGGCCCAAACGTCTCATTACAAGGTATAAATAGTTACCATTGGCCCAAACGTCTCATTACATGGTGTAAATAGTTACCATTTGTCCCAAACGTCACATAACAAGGTGTAAATAGTTACCATTGGTCAAACGTCACATTACAGGGTTTAAATAGTTACCATTGGCCCAAATGTCTCATTACAAGGTGTAAATAGTGACCATTGGACCAAACGTCTCATTACACGGTGTAATTAGTTACCATTGGCCCAAACGTCTCATTACAAGGGGTAAATAGTTACCATTGGCCCAAACGTCTCATTATCAGGCGCAAATAGTTACCATTGGCCCAAACGTCTCAATACAAGGTGTAAATAGTTACCATTGGCCCAAACGTCTCATTACAAGGTGTAAGTAGCTACCATTAGCCCAAACGTCTCATTACACGGTGTAAATAGTTACCATTGGCCCAAACGTCTCATTACAAGGTGTAAATAGTTACCATTGGACAAAACGTCTCATTACAAGGTGTAAATAGTTACCATTGGCCCAAACGTCTCATTACAAGGTGTAAATAGTTACCATTGGCCAAAACGTCTCATTACAAGGTGTAAATAGTTACCATTGGCCCAAACGTCTCAATACAAGTTGTAAATAATTACCATTGGCCCAAACGTCTCATTACAAGGTGTAAATAGTTACCATTGGCCCAAACGTCTCATTACACGGTGTAAATAGTTACCATTGGCCCAAACGTCTCATTACAAGGTGTAAATAGTTACCATCGGCCCAAACGTCTCATTACAAGGTATAAATAGTTACCATTGGCCGAAACGTCTCATTACAAGGTGCAAATAGTTACCATTGACCCAAACGTCTCATTACAAGGTGTAAATAGTTACCATCGGCCCAAACGTCTCATTACACGGTGTAAATAGTTACCATTGGCCCAAACGTCTCATTACATGGTGTAAATAGTTACCATTGGCCCAAGCGTCTCATTACAAGGTGTAAATAGTTACCATTGGCCCAAACGTCTCATTACAAGGTGTAAATAGTTACCATGGGCCCAAGCGTCTCAATACAAGGTGTAAATAGTTACCATTGGCCCAAACGTCTCATTACAAGGTGTAATTAGTTACCATCGGCCCAAACGTCTCATTACAAGGTATAAATAGTTACCATTGGCCCAAACGTCTCATTACATGGTGTAAATAGTTACCATTGGCCCAAACGTCACATAACAAGGTATAAATAGTTAACATTGGCCCAAACGTCTCATTACAAGGTGTGAATAGTTACCACTGGCCCAAACGTCTCATTACACGGTGTAAATAGTTACCATTGGCCCAAACGTCACATTACAAGGGGTAAATAGTTACCATTGGCCCAAACGTCTCATTACAAGGTGTAAATAGTTACCATTGACCCAACCATCTCATTACACGGTGTAAATAGTTACCATTGGCCCAAGCGTCTCATTACAACGTGTGAATAGTTACCATTGGCCCAAACGTCTCATTACAAGGTGTAAATAGTTACCATTGGACAAAACGTCTCATTACGCGGTGTAAATAGTTACCATTGGCCCAAACGTCTCATTACAAGGTGTAAATAGTTACCATTGGCCAAAACGTCTCATTACAAGGTGTAAATAGTTACCATTGGCCCAAACGTCTCAATACAAGTTGTAAATAATTACCATTGGCCCAAACGTCTCATTACAAGGTGTAAATAGTTACCATTGGCCCAAACGTCTCATTACAAGGTATAAATAGTTACCATTGGCCCAAACGTCTCATTACATGGTGTAAATAGTTACCATTTGTCCCAAACGTCACATAACAAGGTGTAAATAGTTACCATTGGTCAAACGTCACATTACAGGGTTTAAATAGTTAC
This sequence comes from Arenicola marina, assembly GCA_964019135.1. Taxonomy (NCBI): domain Eukaryota; kingdom Metazoa; phylum Annelida; class Polychaeta; family Arenicolidae; genus Arenicola; species Arenicola marina. The sequence continues at coordinate 283,733 of OZ025263.1, read as the reverse complement.
CATTGGCCCAAATGTCTCATTACAAGGTGTAAATAGTGACCATTGGACCAAACGTCTCATTACACGGTGTAATTAGTTACCATTGGCCCAAACGTCTCATTACAAGGGGTAAATAGTTACCATTGGCCCAAACGTCTCATTATCAGGCGCAAATAGTTACCATTGGCCCAAACGTCTCAATACAAGGTGTAAATAGTTACCATTGGCCCAAACGTCTCATTACAAGGTGTAAGTAGCCACCATTAGCCCAAACGTCTCATTACACGGTGTAAATAGTTACCATTGGCCCAAACGTCTCATTACAAGGTGTAAATAGTTACCATTGGACAAAACGTCTCATTACAAGGTGTAAATAGTTACCATTGGCCCAAACGTCTCATTACAAGGTGTAAATAGTTACCATTGGCCAAAACGTCTCATTACAAGGTGTAAATAGTTACCATTGGCCCAAACGTCTCAATACAAGTTGTAAATAATTACCATTGGCCCAAACGTCTCATTACAAGGTGTAAATAGTTACCATTGGCCCAAACGTCTCATTACACGGTGTAAATAGTTACCATTGGCCCAAACGTCTCATTACAAGGTGTAAATAGTTACCATCGGCCCAAACGTCTCATTACAAGGTATAAATAGTTACCATTGGCCGAAACGTCTCATTACAAGGTGCAAATAGTTACCATTGACCCAAACGTCTCATTACAAGGTGTAAATAGTTACCATCGGCCCAAACGTCTCATTACACGGTGTAAATAGTTACCATTGGCCCAAACGTCTCATTACAAGGTGTAAATAGTTACCATTGGTCCAAACGTCTCATTACAAGGTGTAAATAGTTACCATTGGCCCAAACGTCTCATTACAAGGTGTAAATAGTTACCATGGGCCCAAACGTCTCAATACAAGGTGTAAATAGTTACCATTGGCCCAAACGTCTCATTACAAGGTGTAATTAGTTACCATCGGCCCAAACGTCTCATTACAAGGTATAAATAGTTACCATTGGCCCAAACGTCTCATTACATGGTGTAAATAGTTACCATTGGCCCAAACGTCACATAACAAGGTATAAATAGTTAACATTGGCCCAAACGTCTCATTACAAGGTGTGAATAGTTACCACTGGCCCAAACGTCTCATTACACGGTGTAAATAGTTACCATTGGCCCAAACGTCACATTACAAGGGGTAAATAGTTACCATTGGCCCAAACGTCTCATTACAAGGTGTAAATACTTACCATTGACCCAACCATCTCATTACACGGTGTAAATAGTTACCATTGGCCCAAGCGTCTCATTACAACGTGTGAATAGTTACCATTGGCCCAAACGTCTCATTACAAGGTGTAAATAGTTACCATTGGACAAAACGTCTCATTACGCGGTGTAAATAGTTACCATTGGCCCAAACGTCTCATTACAAGGTGTAAATAGTTACCATTGGCCAAAACGTCTCATTACAAGGTGTAAATAGTTACCATTGGCCCAAACGTCTCATTACACGGTGTAAATAGTTACCATTGGCCCAAACGTCTCATTACAAGGTGTAAATAGTTACCATCGGCCCAAACGTCTCATTACAAGGTATAAATAGTTACCATTGGCCGAAACGTCTCATTACAAGGTGCAAATAGTTACCATTGACCCAAACGTCTCATTACAAGGTGTAAATAGTTAACATTGGCCCAAACGTCTCATTACAAGGTGTGAATAGTTACCACTGGCCCAAACGTCTCATTACACGGTGTAAATAGTTACCATTGGCCCAAACGTCACATTACAAGGGGTAAATAGTTACCATTGGCCCAAACGTCTCATTACAAGGTGTAAATAGTTACCATTGACCCAACCATCTCATTACACGGTGTAAATAGTTACCATTGGCCCAAGCGTCTCATTACAACGTGTGAATAGTTACCATTGGCCCAAACGTCTCATTACAAGGTGTAAATAGTTACCATTGGACAAAACGTCTCATTACGCGGTGTAAATAGTTACCATTGGCCCAAACGTCTCATTACAAGGTGTAAATAGTTACCATTGGCCAAAACGTCTCATTACAAGCTGTAAATAGTTACCATTGGCCCAAACGTCTCATTACACGGTGTAAATAGTTACCATTGGCCCAAACGTCTCATTACAAGGTGTAAATAGTTACCATCGGCCCAAACGTCTCATTACAAGGTATAAATAGTTACCATTGGCCGAAACGTCTCATTACAAGGTGCAAATAGTTACCATTGACCCAAACGTCTCATTACAAGGTGTAAATAGTTACCATCGGCCCAAACGTCTCATTACACGGTGTAAATAGTTACCATTGGCCCAAACGTCTCATTACAAGGTGTAAATAGTTACCATTGGCCCAAACGTCTCATTACAAGGTGTAAGTAGTTACCATCGGCCCAAACGTCTCATTACAAGGTATAAATAGTTACCATTGGCCCAAACGTCTCATTACATGGTGTAAATAGTTACCATTTGTCCCAAACGTCACATAACAAGGTGTAAATAGTTACCATTGGTCAAACGTCACATTACAGGGTTTAAATAGTTACCATTGGCCCAAACGTCTCATTACAAGGTGTAAATAGTTACCATTGGACCAAACGTCTCATTACACGGTGTAATTAGTTACCATTGGCCCAAACGTCTCATTACAAGGGGTAAATAGTTACCATTGGCCCAAACGTCTCATTGCACGGTGTAAATAGTTACCATTGACCCAACCATCTCATTACACGGTGTAAATAGTTACCATTGGCCCAAACGTCTCATTATCAGGCGCAAATAGTTACCATTGGCCCAAAAACGTCTCAATACAAGGTGTAAATAGTTACCATTGGCCCAAACGTCTCATTACAAGGTGTAAGTAGCTACCATTAGCCCAAACGTCTCATTACACGGTGTAAATAGTTACCATTGGCCCAAACGTCTCATTACAAGGTGTAAATAGTTACCATTGGACAAAACGTCTCATTACAAGGTGTAAATAGTTACCATTGGCCCAAACGTCTCATTACAAGGTGTAAATAGTTACCATTGGCCAAAACGTCTCATTACAAGGTGTAAATAGTTACCATTGGCCAAAACGTCTCATTACAAGGTGTAAATAGTTACCATTGGCCCAAACGTCTCAATACAAGTTGTAAATAATTACCATTGGCCCAAACGTCTCATTACAAGGTGTAAATAGTTACCATTGGCCCAAACGTCTCATTACACGGTGTAAATAGTTACCATTGGCCCAAACGTCTCATTACAAGGTGTAAATAGTTACCATCGGCCCAAACGTCTCATTACAAGGTATAAATAGTTACCATTGGCCGAAACGTCTCATTACAAGGTGCAAATAGTTACCATTGACCCAAACGTCTCATTGCAAGGTGTAAATAGTTACCATCGGCCCAAACGTCTCATTACACGGTGTAAATAGTTACCATTGGCCCAAACGTCTCATTACATGGTGTAAATAGTTACCATTGGCCCAAGCGTCTCATTACAAGGTGTAAATAGTTACCATTGGCCCAAACGTCTCATTACAAGGTGTAAATAGTTACCATGGGCCCAAGCGTCTCAATACAAGGTGTAAATAGTTACCATTGGCCCAAACGTCTCATTACAAGGTGTAATTAGTTACCATCGGCCCAAACGTCTCATTACAAGGTATAAATAGTTACCATTGGCCCAAACGTCTCATTACATGGTGTAAATAGTTACCATTGGCCCAAACGTCACATAACAAGGTATAAATAGTTAACATTGGCCCAAACGTCTCATTACAAGGTGTGAATAGTTACCACTGGCCCAAACGTCTCATTACACGGTGTAAATAGTTACCATTGGCCCAAACGTCACATTACAAGGGGTAAATAGTTACCATTGGCCCAAACGTCTCATTACAAGGTGTAAATAGTTACCATTGACCCAACCATCTCATTACACGGTGTAAATAGTTACCATTGGCCCAAGCGTCTCATTACAACGTGTGAATAGTTACCATTGGCCCAAACGTCTCATTACAAGGTGTAAATAGTTACCATTGGACAAAACGTCTCATTACGCGGTGTAAATAGTTACCATTGGCCCAAACGTCTCATTACAAGGTGTAAATAGTTACCATTGGCCAAAACGTCTCATTACAAGGTGTAAATAGTTACCATTGGCCCAAACGTCTCAATACAAGTTGTAAATAATTACCATTGGCCCAAACGTCTCATTACAAGGTGTAAATAGTTACCATTGGCCCAAACGTCTCATTACAAGGTATAAATAGTTACCATTGGCCCAAACGTCTCATTACATGGTGTAAATAGTTACCATTTGTCCCAAACGTCACATAACAAGGTGTAAATAGTTACCATTGGTCAAACGTCACATTACAGGGTTTAAATAGTTACCATTGGCCCAAATGTCTCATTACAAGGTGTAAATAGTGACCATTGGACCAAACGTCTCATTACACGGTGTAATTAGTTACCATTGGCCCAAACGTCTCATTACAAGGGGTAAATAGTTACCATTGGCCCAAACGTCTCATTATCAGGCGCAAATAGTTACCATTGGCCCAAACGTCTCAATACAAGGTGTAAATAGTTACCATTGGCCCAAACGTCTCATTACAAGGTGTAAGTAGCTACCATTAGCCCAAACGTCTCATTACACGGTGTAAATAGTTACCATTGGCCCAAACGTCTCATTACAAGGTGTAAATAGTTACCATTGGACAAAACGTCTCATTACAAGGTGTAAATAGTTACCATTGGCCCAAACGTCTCATTACAAGGTGTAAATAGTTACCATTGGCCAAAACGTCTCATTACAAGGTGTAAATAGTTACCATTGGCCCAAACGTCTCAATACAAGTTGTAAATAATTACCATTGGCCCAAACGTCTCATTACAAGGTGTAAATAGTTACCATTGGCCCAAACGTCTCATTACACGGTGTAAATAGTTACCATTGGCCCAAACGTCTCATTACAAGGTGTAAATAGTTACCATCGGCCCAAACGTCTCATTACAAGGTATAAATAGTTACCATTGGCCGAAACGTCTCATTACAAGGTGCAAATAGTTACCATTGACCCAAACGTCTCATTACAAGGTGTAAATAGTTACCATCGGCCCAAACGTCTCATTACACGGTGTAAATAGTTACCATTGGCCCAAACGTCTCATTACAAGGTGTAAATAGTTACCATTGGTCCAAACGTCTCATTACAAGGTGTAAATAGTTACCATTGGCCCAAACGTCTCATTACAAGGTGTAAATAGTTACCATGGGCCCAAACGTCTCAATACAAGGTGTAAATAGTTACCATTGGCCCAAACGTCTCATTACAAGGTGTAATTAGTTACCATCGGCCCAAACGTCTCATTACAAGGTATAAATAGTTACCATTGGCCCAAACGTCTCATTACATGGTGTAAATAGTTACCATTGGCCCAAACGTCACATAACAAGGTATAAATAGTTAACATTGGCCCAAACGTCTCATTACAAGGTGTGAATAGTTACCACTGGCCCAAACGTCTCATTACACGGTGTAAATAGTTACCATTGGCCCAAACGTCACATTACAAGGGGTAAATAGTTACCATTGGCCCAAACGTCTCATTACAAGGTGTAAATACTTACCATTGACCCAACCATCTCATTACACGGTGTAAATAGTTACCATTGGCCCAAGCGTCTCATTACAACGTGTGAATAGTTACCATTGGCCCAAACGTCTCATTACAAGGTGTAAATAGTTACCATTGGACAAAACGTCTCATTACGCGGTGTAAATAGTTACCATTGGCCCAAACGTCTCATTACAAGGTGTAAATAGTTACCATTGGCCAAAACGTCTCATTACAAGGTGTAAATAGTTACCATTGGCCCAAACGTCTCATTACACGGTGTAAATAGTTACCATTGGCCCAAACGTCTCATTACAAGGTGTAAATAGTTACCATCGGCCCAAACGTCTCATTACAAGGTATAAATAGTTACCATTGGCCGAAACGTCTCATTACAAGGTGCAAATAGTTACCATTGACCCAAACGTCTCATTACAAGGTGTAAATAGTTAACATTGGCCCAAACGTCTCATTACAAGGTGTGAATAGTTACCACTGGCCCAAACGTCTCATTACACGGTGTAAATAGTTACCATTGGCCCAAACGTCACATTACAAGGGGTAAATAGTTACCATTGGCCCAAACGTCTCATTACAAGGTGTAAATAGTTACCATTGACCCAACCATCTCATTACACGGTGTAAATAGTTACCATTGGCCCAAGCGTCTCATTACAACGTGTGAATAGTTACCATTGGCCCAAACGTCTCATTACAAGGTGTAAATAGTTACCATTGGACAAAACGTCTCATTACGCGGTGTAAATAGTTACCATTGGCCCAAACGTCTCATTACAAGGTGTAAATAGTTACCATTGGCCAAAACGTCTCATTACAAGCTGTAAATAGTTACCATTGGCCCAAACGTCTCATTACACGGTGTAAATAGTTACCATTGGCCCAAACGTCTCATTACAAGGTGTAAATAGTTACCATCGGCCCAAACGTCTCATTACAAGGTATAAATAGTTACCATTGGCCGAAACGTCTCATTACAAGGTGCAAATAGTTACCATTGACCCAAACGTCTCATTACAAGGTGTAAATAGTTACCATCGGCCCAAACGTCTCATTACACGGTGTAAATAGTTACCATTGGCCCAAACGTCTCATTACAAGGTGTAAATAGTTACCATTGGCCCAAACGTCTCATTACAAGGTGTAAGTAGTTACCATCGGCCCAAACGTCTCATTACAAGGTATAAATAGTTACCATTGGCCCAAACGTCTCATTACATGGTGTAAATAGTTACCATTTGTCCCAAACGTCACATAACAAGGTGTAAATAGTTACCATTGGTCAAACGTCACATTACAGGGTTTAAATAGTTACCATTGGCCCAAACGTCTCATTACAAGGTGTAAATAGTTACCATTGGACCAAACGTCTCATTACACGGTGTAATTAGTTACCATTGGCCCAAACGTCTCATTACAAGGGGTAAATAGTTACCATTGGCCCAAACGTCTCATTGCACGGTGTAAATAGTTACCATTGACCCAACCATCTCATTACACGGTGTAAATAGTTACCATTGGCCCAAACGTCTCATTATCAGGCGCAAATAGTTACCATTGGCCCAAAAACGTCTCAATACAAGGTGTAAATAGTTACCATTGGCCCAAACGTCTCATTACAAGGTGTAAGTAGCTACCATTAGCCCAAACGTCTCATTACACGGTGTAAATAGTTACCATTGGCCCAAACGTCTCATTACAAGGTGTAAATAGTTACCATTGGACAAAACGTCTCATTACAAGGTGTAAATAGTTACCATTGGCCCAAACGTCTCATTACAAGGTGTAAATAGTTACCATTGGCCAAAACGTCTCATTACAAGGTGTAAATAGTTACCATTGGCCCAAACGTCTCAATACAAGTTGTAAATAATTACCATTGGCCCAAACGTCTCATTACAAGGTGTAAATAGTTACCATTGGCCCAAACGTCTCATTACACGGTGTAAATAGTTACCATTGGCCCAAACGTCTCATTACAAGGTGTAAATAGTTACCATCGGCCCAAACGTCTCATTACAAGGTATAAATAGTTACCATTGGCCGAAACGTCTCATTACAAGGTGCAAATAGTTACCATTGACCCAAACGTCTCATTACAAGGTGTAAATAGTTACCATCGGCCCAAACGTCTCATTACACGGTGTAAATAGTTACCATTGGCCCAAACGTCTCATTACAAGGTGTAAATAGTTACCATTGGCCCAAACGTCTCATTACAAGGTGTAAATAGTTACCATTGGCCCAAACGTCTCATTACAAGGTGTAAATAGTTACCATTGGCCAAAACGTCTCATTACAAGGTGTAAATAGTTACCATTGGCCCAAACGTCTCAATACAAGTTGTAAATAATTACCATTGGCCCAAACGTCTCATTACAAGGTGTAAATAGTTACCATTGGCCCAAACGTCTCATTACACGGTGTAAATAGTTACCATTGGCCCAAACTTCTCATTACAAGGTGTAAATAGTTACCATCGGCCCAAACGTCTCATTACAAGGTATGAATAGTTACCATTGGCCGAAACGTCTCATTACAAGGTGCAAATAGTTACCATTGACCCAAACGTCTCATTACAAGGTGTAAATAGTTACCATTGGCCCAAACGTCTCATTACACGGTGTAAATAGTTACCATTGGCCCAAACGTCTCATTACACGGTGTAAATAGTTACCATCGGCCCAAACGTCTCATTACAAGGTATAAATAGTTACCATTGGCCGAAACGTCTCATTACAAGGTGCAAATAGTTACCATTGACCCAAACGTCTCATTACAAGGTGTAAATAGTTACCATCGGCCCAAACGTCTCATTACACGGTGTAAATAGTTACCATTGGCCCAAACGTCTCATTACAAGGTGTAAATAGTTACCATTGGCCCAAACGTCTCATTACAAGGTGTAAATAGTTACCATTGGCCCAAACGTCTCATTACAAGGTGTAAATAGTTACCATGGGCCCAAGCGTCTCAATACAAGGTGTAAATAGTTACCATTGGCCCAAACGTCTCATTACAAGGTGTAATTAGTTACCATCGGCCCAAACGTCTCATTACAAGGTATAAATAGTTACCATTGGCCCAAACGTCTCATTACATGGTGTAAATAGTTACCATTGGCCCAAACGTCACATAACAAGGTATAAATAGTTAACATTGGCCCAAACGTCTCATTACAAGGTGTGAATAGTTACCACTGGCCCAAACGTCTCATTACACGGTGTAAATAGTTACCATTGGCCCAAACGTCACATTACAAGGGGTAAATAGTTACCATTGGCCCAAACGTCTCATTACAAGGTGTAAATAGTTACCATTGACCCAACCATCTCATTACACGGTGTAAATAGTTACCATTGGCCCAAGCGTCTCATTACAACGTGTGAATAGTTACCATTGGCCCAAACGTCTCATTACAAGGTGTAAATAGTTACCATTGGACAAAACGTCTCATTACGCGGTGTAAATAGTTACCATTGGCCCAAACGTCTCATTACAAGGTGTAAATAGTTACCATTGGCCAAAACGTCTCATTACAAGGTGTAAATAGTTACCATTGGCCCAAACGTCTCAATACAAGTTGTAAATAATTACCATTGGCCCAAACGTCTCATTACAAGGTGTAAATAGTTACCATTGGCCCAAACGTCTCATTACACGGTGTAAATAGTTACCATTGGCCCAAACGTCTCATTACAAGGTGTAAATAGTTACCATCGGCCCAAACGTCTCATTACAAGGTATAAATAGTTACCATTGGCCGAAACGTCTCATTACAAGGTGCAAATAGTTACCATTGACCCAATCGTCTCATTACAAGGTGTAAATAGTTACCATCGGCCCAAACGTCTCATTACACGGTGTAAATAGTTACCATTGGCCCAAACGTCTCATTACAAGGTGTAAATAGTTACCATTGGCCCAAACGTCTCATTACAAGGTGTAAGTAGTTACCATCGGCCCAAACGTGTCATTACAAGGTATAAATAGTTACCATTGGCCCAAACGTCTCATTACATGGTGTAAATAGTTACCATTTGTCCCAAACGTCACATAACAAGGTGTAAATAGTTACCATTGGTCAAACGTCACATTACAGGGTTTAAATAGTTACCATTGGCCCAAACGTCTCATTACAAGGTGTAAATAGTTACCATTGGACCAAACGTCTCATTACACGGTGTAATTAGTTACCATTGGCCCAAACGTCTCATTACAAGGGGTAAATAGTTACCATTGGCCCAAACGTCTCATTGCACGGTGTAAATAGTTACCATTGACCCAACCATCTCATTACACGGTGTAAATAGTTACCATTGGCCCAAACGTCTCATTATCAGGCGCAAATAGTTACCATTGGCCCAAACGTCTCAATACAAGGTGTAAATAGTTACCATTGGCCCAAACGTCTCATTACAAGGTGTAAGTAGCTACCATTAGCCCAAACGTCTCATTACACGGTGTAAATAGTTACCATTGGCCCAAACGTCTCATTACAAGGTGTAAATAGTCACCATTGGACAAAACGTCTCATTACAAGGTGTAAATAGTTACCATTGGCCCAAACGTCTCATTACAAGGTGTAAATAGTTACCATTGGCCAAAACGTCTCATTACAAGGTGTAAATAGTTACCATTGGCCCAAACGTCTCAATACAAGTTGTAAATAATTACCATTGGCCCAAACGTCTCATTACAAGGTGTAAATAGTTACCATTGGCCCAAACGTCTCATTACACGGTGTAAATAGTTACCATTGGCCCAAACGTCTCATTACAAGGTGTAAATAGTTACCATCGGCCCAAACGTCTCATTACAAGGTATAAATAGTTACCATTGGCCGAAACGTCTCATTACAAGGTGCAAATAGTTACCATTGACCCAAACGTCTCATTACAAGGTGTAAATAGTTACCATCGGCCCAAACGTCTCATTACACGGTGTAAATAGTTACCATTGGCCCAAACGTCTCATTACAAGGTGTAAATAGTTACCATTGGCCCAAACGTCTCATTACAAGGTGTAAATAGTTACCATTGGCCCAAACGTCTCATTACAAGGTGTAAATAGTTACCATTGGCCAAAACGTCTCATTACAAGGTGTAAATAGTTACCATTGGCCCAAACGTCTCAATACAAGTTGTAAATAATTACCATTGGCCCAAACGTCTCATTACAAGGTGTAAATAGTTACCATTGGCCCAAACGTCTCATTACACGGTGTAAATAGTTACCATTGGCCCAAACGTCTCATTACAAGGTGTAAATAGTTACCATCGGCCCAAACGTCTCATTACAAGGTATGAATAGTTACCATTGGCCGAAACGTCTCATTACAAGGTGCAAATAGTTACCATTGACCCAAACGTCTCATTACAAGGTGTAAATAGTTACCATCGGCCCAAACGTCTCATTACACGGTGTAAATAGTTACCATTGGCCCAAACGTCTCATTACAAGGTGTAAATAGTTACCATTGGCCCAAACGTCTCATTACAAGGTGTAAGTAGTTACCATCGGCCCAAACGTCACATTACAAGGTATAAATAGTTACCATTGGCCCAAACGTCTCATTACATGGTGTAAATAGTTACCATTTGTCCCAAACGTCACATAACAAGGTGTAAATAGTTACCATTGGTCAAACGTCACATTACAGGGTTTAAATAGTTACCATTGGCCCAAACGTCTCATTACAAGGTGTAAATAGTTACCATTGGACCAAACGTCTCATTACACGGTGTAATTAGTTACCATTGGCCCAAACGTCTCATTACAAGGGGTAAATAGTTACCATTGGCCCAAACGTCTCATTACACGGTGTAAATAGTTACCATTGACCCAACCATCTCATTACACGGTGTAAATAGTTACCATTGGCCCAAACGTCTCATTATCAGGCGTAAATAGTTACCATTGGCCCAAACGTCTCAATACAAGGTGTAAATAGTTACCATTGGCCCAAACGTCTCATTACAAGGTGTAAGTAGCTACCATTAGCCCAAACGTCTCATTACACGGTGTAAATAGTTACCATTGGCCCAAACGTCTCATTACAAGGTGTAAATAGTTACCATTGGCCCAAACGTCTCATTACAAGGTGTAAGTAGTTACCATCGGCCCAAACGTCTCATTACAAGGTATAAATAGTTACCATTGGCCCAAACGTCTCATTACATGGTATAAATAGTTACCATTGGCCAAAACGTCACATAACAAGGTGTAAATAGTTACCATTGGTCAAACGTCACATTACAAGGTTTAAATAGTTACCATTGGCCCAAACGTCTCATTACAAGGTGTAAATAGTTACCATTGGACCAAACGTCTCATTGCACCGTGTAAGTAGTTACCATTGGCCCAAACGTCTCATTACAAGGGGTAAATAGTTACCATTGGCCCAAACGTCTCATTACAAGGTGTAAATAGTTGCCATTGACCCAACCATCTCATTACACGGTGTAAATAGTTACCATTGGCCCAAACGTCTCATTACAAGGTGTAAATAGTTACCATTGGCCAAAACGTCTCAATACAAGGTGCAAATAGTTACCATTGGCCCAAACGTCTCATTACAAGGTGTAAATAGTTACCATTGGTCCAAACATCTCATTACACGGTATAAATAATTACCACTGGCCCAAACGTCTCATTACCAGGTGCAAATAGTTACCATTGGCCCAAACGTCTCATCACACGGTGTAAATAGTTACCATTGGCCCAAACGTCTCATTACAAGGTGTAAATAGTTACCATTGGCGCAAACGTCTCATAGCAAGGTGTAAATAGTTACAATTGGCCCAAACGTCACCTTACACGGTGTAAATAGTTACCATTGGCCCAAACGTCTCATTACAAGGTGTAAATAGTTACCATTGGCCCAAACGTCTCATTACAGGGTGTAAATATTTACCATTCGCCCAAACGTCTCATTGCACGGTGTAAATAGTTACCATTGGCCCAAACGTCTCATTACAAGGTGTAAATAGTTACCATTGGCCCAAACGTCTCATTACAAGGTGTAAATAGTTACCATCGGCCCAAACGTCTCATTACAAGGTATCAATAGTTACCATTGTCCCAAACGTCTCATTAAAAGGTGTAAATAGTTACCATTGGCCCAAACGTCTCATTACAATGTGTAATTAGTTACCATCGGCCCAAACGTCTCATTACAAGGTATAAATAGTTACCATTGGCCCAAACGTCTCATTACAAGGTATAAATAGTTACCACTGGCCCAAACGTCTCATTACACGGTGTAAATAGTTACCATTGGCCCAAACGTCTCATTACACGGTGTAAATAGTTACCATTGGCCCAAACGTCACATTACACGGTGTAAATAGTTACCATTGGCCCAAACGTCTCATTACACGGTGTAAGTAGTTACCATTGGCCCAAACGTCTCATTACAAGGTGTAAATAGTTACCATTGGCCCAAACGTCTCAATACAAGGTGTAAATAGATACCATTTTTTCCCAAACGTCTCATTACAAGGTGTAAATAGTTACCATTGGCCCAAACGTCTGATTACACGGTGTAAATAGTTACCATTTACCCAAACGTCTCATCACACGGTGTAAATAGTTACCATTGACCCAAACGTCTCATTACAAGATGTAAATAGTTACCATTGGCCAACACGTCTCATCACAAGGTGTAAATAGTTACCATTGGCCCAAACGTCTCATTACATGGTATAAATAGTTACCATTGGCCAAAACGTCACATAACAAGGTGTAAATAGTTACCATTGGTCAAACGTCACATTACAAGGTTTAAATAGTTACCATTGGCCCAAACGTCTCATTACAAGGTGTAAATAGTTACCAATGGACCAAACGTCTCATTGCACCGTGTAAGTAGTTACCATTGGCCCAAACGTCTCATTACAAGGTATAAAAAGTTACCATTGGCCCAAACGTCTCATTACACGGTGTAAATAGTTACCATTGGCCCAAACGTCTCATTACACGGTGTAAATAGTTACCATTGGCCCAAACGTCACATTACACGGTGTAAATAGTTACCATTGGCCCAAACGTCTCATTACACGGTGTAAGTAGTTACCATTGGCCCAAACGTCTCGTTACCAGGTGTAAATAGTTACCATTGGCCCAAACGTCTCAATACAAGGTGTAAATAGATACCATTTTTTCCCAAACGTCTCATTACAAGGTGTAAATAGTTACCATTGCCCCAAACGTCTCATTACACGGTGTAAATAGTTACCATTTACCTAAACGTCTCATCACACGGTGTAAATAGTTACCATTGACCCAAACGTCTCATTACAAGATGTAAATAGTTACCATTGGCCAACACGTCTCATCACAAGGTGTAAATAGTTACCATTGGCCCAAACGTCTCATTACATGGTATAAATAGTTACCATTGGCCAAAACGTCACATAACAAGGTGTAAATAGTTACCATTGGTCAAACGTCACATTACAAGGTTTAAATAGTTACCATTGGCCCAAACGTCTCATTACAAGGTGTAAATAGTTACCAATGGACCAAACGTCTCATTGCACCGTGTAAGTAGTTACCATTGGCCCAAACGTCTCATTACAAGGGGTAAATAGTTACCATTGGCCCAAACGTCTCATTACAAGGTGTAAATAGTTGCCATTGACCCAACCATCTCATTACACGGTGTAAATAGATACCATTGGCCCAAACGTCTCAATACAAGGTGTAAATAGATACCATTTTTTCCCAAACGTCTCATTACAAGGTGTAAATAGTTACCATTGGCCCAAACGTCTCATTACACGGTGTAAATAGTCACCATTTACCCAAACGTCTCATCACACGGTGTAAATAGTTACCATTGACCCAAACGTCTCATTACAAGATGTAAATAGTTACCATTGGCCCAAACGTCACATTACACGGTGTAAATAGTTACCATTGGCCCAAACGTCTCATTACACGGTGTAAGTAGTTACCATTGGCCCAAACGTCTCGTTACCAGGTGTAAATAGTTACCATTGGCCCAAACGTCTCAATACAAGGTGTAAATAGATACCATTTTTTCCCAAACGTCTCATTACAAGGTGTAAATAGTTACCATTGGCCCAAACGTCTCATTACACGGTGTAAATAGTTACCATTTACCTAAACGTCTCATCACACGGTGTAAATAGTTACCATTGACCCAAACGTCTCATTACAAGATGTAAATAGTTACCATTGGCCAACACGTCTCATCACAAGGTGTAAATAGTTACCATTGGCCCAAACGTCTCATTACATGGTATAAATAGTTACCATTGGCCAAAACGTCACATAACAAGGTGTAAATAGTTACCATTGGTCAAACGTCACATTACAAGGTTTAAATAGTTACCATTGGCCCAAACGTCTCATTACAAGGTGTAAATAGTTACCAATGGACCAAACGTCTCATTGCACCGTGTAAGTAGTTACCATTGGCCCAAACGTCTCATTACAAGGGGTAAATAGTTACCATTGGCCCAAACGTCTCATTACAAGGTGTAAATAGTTGCCATTGACCCAACCATCTCATTACACGGTGTAAATAGATACCATTGGCCCAAACGTCTCAATACAAGGTGTAAATAGATACCATTTTTTCCCAAACGTCTCATTACAAGGTGTAAATAGTTACCATTGGCCCAAACGTCTCATTACACGGTGTAAATAGTCACCATTTACCCAAACGTCTCATCACACGGTGTAAATAGTTACCATTGACCCAAACGTCTCATTACAAGATGTAAATAGTTACCATTGGCCAACACGTCTCATCACAAGGTGTAAATAGTTACCATTGGCCCAAACGTCTCATTACATGGTATAAATAGTTACCATTGGCCAAAACGTCACATAACAAGGTGTAAATAGTTACCATTGGTCAAACGTCACATTACAAGGTTTAAATAGTTACCATTGGCCCAAACGTCTCATTACAAGGTGTAAATAGTTACCAATGGACCAAACGTCTCATTGAACCGTGTAAGTAGTTACCATTGGCCCAAACGTCTCATTACAAGGTATAAAAAGTTACCATTGGCCCAAACGTCTCATTACACGGTGTAAATAGTTACCATTGGCCCAAACGTCTCATTACACGGTGTAAATAGTTACCATTGGCCCAAACGTCACATTACACGGTGTAAATAGTTACCATTGGCCCAAACGTCTCATTACACGGTGTAAGTAGTTACCATTGGCCCAAACGTCTCGTTACCAGGTGTAAATAGTTACAATTGGCCCAAACGTCTCAATACAAGGTGTAAATAGATACCATTTTTTCCCAAACGTCTCATTACAAGGTGTAAATAGTTACCATTGGCCCAAACGTCTCATTACACGGTGTAAATAGTTACCATTTACCTAAACGTCTCATCACACGGTGTAAATAGTTACCATTGACCCAAACGTCTCATTACAAGATGTAAATAGTTAACATTGGCCAACACGTCTCATCACAAGGTGTAAATAGTTACCATTGGCCCAAACGTCTCATTACATGGTATAAATAGTTACCATTGGCCAAAACGTCACATAACAAGGTGTAAATAGTTACCATTGGTCAAACGTCACATTACAAGGTTTAAATAGTTACCATTGGCCCAAACGTCTCATTACAAGGTGTAAATAGTTACCAATGGACCAAACGTCTCATTGCACCGTGTAAGTAGTTACCATTGGCCCAAACGTCTCATTACAAGGGGTAAATAGTTACCATTGGCCCAAACGTCTCATTACAAGGTGTAAATAGTTGCCATTGACCCAACCATCTCATTACACGGTGTAAATAGATACCATTGGCCCAAACGTCTCAATACAAGGTGTAAATAGATACCATTTTTTCCCAAACGTCTCATTACAAGGTGTAAATAGTTACCATTGGCCCAAACGTCTCATTACACGGTGTAAATAGTCACCATTTACCCAAACGTCTCATCACACGGTGTAAATAGTTACCATTGACCCAAACGTCTCATTACAAGATGTAAATAGTTACCATTGGCCAACACGTCTCATCACAAGGTGTAAATAGTTACCATTGGCCCAAACGTCTCATTACATGGTATAAATAGTTACCATTGGCCAAAACGTCACATAACAAGGTGTAAATAGTTACCATTGGTCAAACGTCACATTACAAGGTTTAAATAGTTACTATTGGCCCAAATGTCTCATTACAAGGTGTAAATAGTTACCAATGGACCAAACGTCTCATTGCACCGTGTAAGTAGTTACCATTGGCCCAAACGTCTCATTACAAGGGGTAAATAGTTACCATTGGCCCAAACGTCTCATTACAAGGTGTAAATAGTTGCCATTGACCCAACCATCTCATTACACGGTGTAAATAGTTACCATTGGCCCAAACGTCTCATTACAAGGTGTAAATAGTTACCATTGGCCAAAACGTCTCAATACAAGGTGCAAATAGTTACCATTGGCCCAAACGTCTCATTACAAGGTGTAAATAGTTACCATTGGCCCAAACATCTCATTACACGGTATAAATAATTACCACTGGCCCAAACGTCTCATTACCAGGTGCAAATAGTTACCATTAGCCCAAACGTCTCATTACAAGGTGTAAATAGTTACCATCGGCCCAAACGTCTCAATACAAGGTGTAATTAGTTACCATTGGCCCAAGCGTCTCAATACAAGGTGTAAATAGTTACCATTGGCCCAAACGTCTCATTACAAGGTGTAATTAGTTACCATCGGCCCAAACGTCTCATTACAAGGTATAAATAGTTACCATTGGCCCAAACGTCTCATTACATGGTGTAAATAGTTACCATTGGCCCAAACGTCACATAACAAGGTATAAATAGTTACCATTGGCCCAAATGTCTCATTACAAGGTGTAAATAGTTACCACTGGCCCAAACGTCTCATTACACGGTGTAAATAGTTAACATTGGCCCAAACGTCACATTACAAGGGGTAAATAGTTACCATTGGCCCAAACGTCTCATTACAAGGTGTAAATAGTTACCATTGACCCAACCATCTCATTACACGGTGTAAATAGTTACCATTGGCCCAAGCGTCTCATTACAACGTGTGAATAGTTACCATTGGCCCAAACGTCTCATTACAAGGTGTAAATAGTTACCATTGGACAAAACGTCTCATTACAAGGTGTAAATAGTTACCATTGGCCCAAATGTCTCATTACAAGGTGTAAATAGTTACCATTGGCCAAAACGTCTCAATACAAGGTGTAAATATTTACCATTGGCCCAAACGTTTCAATACAAGGTGTAAATAATTACCATTGGCCCAAACGTCTCATTACAAGGTGTAAATAGTTACCATTGGCCCAAACGTCTCATTACACGCTGTAAATAGTTACCATTGGCCCAAACGTCACATTACAAGGTATAAATAGTTACCATTGGCCCAAACGTCTCATTACAAAGTGTAAATAGTTACCATTGGCCCAAACGTCTCATTACAAGGTGTAAATAGTTACCATTGACCCAACCATCTCATTACACGGTGTAAATAGTTACCATTGGCCCAAGCGTCTCATTACAACGTGTGAATAGTTACCATTGGCCCAAACGTCTCATTACAAGGTGTAAATAGTTACCATTGGACAAAACGTCTCATTACAAGGTGTAAATAGTTACCATTGGCCCAAACGTCTCATTACAAGGTGTAAATAGTTACCATTGGCCAAAACGGCTCATTACAAGGTGTAAATAGTTACCATTGGCCCAAACGTCTCAATACAAGTTGTAAATAATTACCATTGGCCCAAACGTCTCATTACAAGGTGTAAATAGTTACCATTGGCCCAAACGTCTCATTACACGGTGTAAATAGTTACCATTGGCCCAAACGTCTCATTACAAGGTGTAAATAGTTACCATCGGCCCAAACGTCTCATTACAAGGTATAAATAGTTACCATTGGCCGAAACGTCTCATTACAAGGTGCAAATAGTTACCATTGACCCAAACGTCTCATTACAAGGTGTAAATAGTTACCATCGGCCCAAACGTCTCATTACACGGTGTAAATAGTTACCATTGGCCCAAACGTCTCATTACAAGGTGTAAATAGTTACCATTGGCCCAAACGTCTCATTACAAGGTGTAAGTAGTTACCATCGGCCCAAACGTCTCATTACAAGGTATAAATAGTTACCATTGGCCCAAACGTCTCATTACATGGTGTAAATAGTTACCATTTGTCCCAAACGTCACATAACAAGGTGTAAATAGTTACCATTGGTCAAACGTCACATTACAGGGTTTAAATAGTTACCATTGGCCCAAATGTCTCATTACAAGGTGTAAATAGTTACCATTGGACCAAACGTCTCATTACACGGTGTAATTAGTTACCATTGGCCCAAACGTCTCATTACAAGGGGTAAATAGTTACCATTGGCCCAAACGTCTCATTACACGGTGTAAATAGTTACCATTGACCCAACCATCTCATTACACGGTGTAAATAGTTACCATTGGCCCAAACGTCTCATTATCAGGCGCAAATAGTTACCATTGGCCCAAACGTCTCAATACAAGGTGTAAATAGTTACCATTGGCCCAAACGTCTCATTACAAGGTGTAAGTAGCTACCATTAGCCCAAACGTCTCATTACACGGTGTAAATAGTTACCATTGGCCCAAACGTCTCATTACAAGGTGTAAATAGTTACCATTGGACAAAACGTCTCATTACAAGGTGTAAATAGTTACCATTGGCCCAAACGTCTCATTACAAGGTGTAAATAGTTACCATTGGCCAAAACGTCTCATTACAAGGTGTAAATAGTTACCATTGGCCCAAACGTCTCAATACAAGTTGTAAATAATTACCATTGGCCCAAACGTCTCATTACAAGGTGTAAATAGTTACCATTGGCCCAAACGTCTCATTACACGGTGTAAATAGTTACCATTGGCCCAAACGTCTCATTACAAGGTGTAAATAGTTACCATCGGCCCAAACGTCTCATTACAAGGTATAAATAGTTACCATTGGCCGAAACGTCTCATTACAAGGTGCAAATAGTTACCATTGACCCAAACGTCTCATTACAAGGTGTAAATAGTTACCATCGGCCCAAACGTCTCATTACACGGTGAAAATAGTTACCATTGGCCCAAACGTCTCATTACAAGGTGTAAATAGTTACCATTGGCCCAAACGTCTCATTACAAGGTGTAAATAGTTACCATTGGCCCAAACGTCTCATTACAAGGTGTAAATAGTTACCATGGGCCCAAGCGTCTCATTACAAGGTGTAAGTAGTTACCATCGGCCCAAACGTCTCATTACAAGGTATAAATAGTTACCATTGGCCCAAACGTCTCATTACATGGTGTAAATAGTTACCATTTGTCCCAAACGTCACATAACAAGGTGTAAATAGTTACCATTGGTCAAACGTCACATTACAGGGTTTAAATAGTTACCATTGGCCCAAACGTCTCATTACAAGGTGTAAATAGTTACCATTGGACCAAACGTCTCATTACACGGTGTAATTAGTTACCATTGGCCCAAACGTCTCATTACAAGGGGTAAATAGTTACCATTGGCCCAAACGTCTCATTACACGGTGTAAATAGTTACCATTGACCCAACCATCTCATTACACGGTGTAAATAGTTACCATTGGCCGAAACGTCTCATTATCAGGCGTAAATAGTTACCATTGGCCCAAACGTCTCAATACAAGGTGTAAATAGTTACCATTGGCCCAAACGTCTCATTACAAGGTGTAAGTAGCTACCATTAGCCCAAACGTCTCATTACACGGTGTAAATAGTTACCATTGGACCAAACGTCTCATTACACGGTGTAAATAGTTACCATTGGCCCAAACGTCTCATTACAAGGTGTAAGTAGTTACCATCGGCCCAAACGTCTCATTACAAGGTGTAAATAGTTACCATTGGCCCAAACGTCTCATTACATGGTATAAATAGTTACCATTGGCCAAAACGTCACATAACAAGGTGTAAATAGTTACCATTGGTCAAACGTCACATTACAAGGTTTAAATAGTTACCATTGGCCCAAACGTCTCATTACAAGGTGTAAATAGTTACCATTGGACCAAACGTCTCATTGCACCGTGTAAGTAGTTACCATTGGCCCAAACGTCTCATTACAAGGGGTAAATAGTTACCATTGGCCCAAACGTCTCATTACAAGGTGTAAATAGTTGCCATTGACCCAACCATCTCATTACACGGTGTAAATAGTTACCATTGGCCCAAACGTCTCATTACAAGGTGTAAATAGTTACCATTGGCCAAAACGTCTCAATACAAGGTGCAAATAGTTACCATTGGCCCAAACGTCTCATTACAAGGTGTAAATAGTTACCATTGGCCCAAACATCTCATTACACGGTATAAATAATTACCACTGGCCCAAACGTCTCATTACCAGGTGCAAATAGTTACCATTGGCCCAAACGTCTCATTACACGGTATAAATAGTTACCATTGGCCCAAACGTCTCATTACAAGGTGTAAATAGTTACCATTGGCGCAAATGTCTCATAACAAGGTGTAAATAGTTACAATTGGCCCAAACGTCACCTTACACGGTGTAAATAGTTACCATTGGCCCAAACGTCTCATTACCAGGTGTAAATAGTTACCATTGGCCCAAACGTCTCATTACAGGGTGTAAATATTTACCATTCGCCCAAACGTCTCATTGCACGGTGTAAATAGTTACCATTGGCCCAAACGTCTCATCACAAGGTGTAAATAGTTACCATTGGCCCAAACGTCTCATTACAAGGTGTAAATAGTTACCATCGGCCCAAACGTCTCATTACAAGGTATCAATAGTTACCATTGTCCCAAACGTCTCATTAAAAGGTGTAAATAGTTACCATTGGCCCAAACGTCTCATTACAATGTGTAATTAGTTACCATCGGCCCAAACGTCTCATTACAAGGTATAAATAGTTACCATTGGCCCAAACGTCTCATTACACGGTGTAAATAGTTACCATTGGCCCAAACGTCTCATTACGCGGTGTAAATAGTTACCATTGGCCCAAACGTCACATTACACGGTGTAAATAGTTACCATTGGCCCAAACGTCTCATTACACGGTGTAAGTAGTTACCATTGGCCCAAACGTCTCATTACAAGGTGTAAATAGTTACCATTGGCCCAAACGTCTCAATACAAGGTGTAAATAGATACCATTTTTTCCCAAACGTCTCATTACAAGGTGTAAATAGTTACCATTGGCCCAAACGTCTGATTACACGGTGTAAATAGTTACCATTTACCCAAACGTCTCATCACACGGTGTAAATAGTTACCATTGACCCAAACGTCTCATTACAAGATGTAAATAGTTACCATTGGCCAACACGTCTCATCACAAGGTGTAAATAGTTACCATTGGCCCAAACGTCTCATTACATGGTATAAATAGTTACCATTGGCCAAAACGTCACATAGCAAGGTGTAAATAGTTACCATTGGTCAAACGTCACATTACAAGGTTTAAATAGTTACCATTGGCCCAAACGTCTCATTACAAGGTGTAAATAGTTACCAATGGACCAAACGTCTCATTGCACCGTGTAAGTAGTTACCATTGGCCCAAACGTCTCATTACAAGGTATAAAAAGTTACCATTGGCCCAAACGTCTCATTACACGGTGTAAATAGTTACCATTGGCCCAAACGTCTCATTACACGGTGTAAATAGTTACCATTGGCCCAAACGTCACATTACACGGTGTAAATAGTTACCATTGGCCCAAACGTCTCATTACACGGTGTAAGTAGTTACCATTGGCCCAAACGTCTCGTTACCAGGTGTAAATAGTTACCATTGGCCCAAACGTCTCAATACAAGGTGTAAATAGATACCATTTTTTCCCAAACGTCTCATTACAAGGTGTAAATAGTTACCATTGGCCCAAACGTCTCATTACACGGTGTAAATAGTTACCATTTACCTAAACGTCTCATCACACGGTGTAAATAGTTACCATTGACCCAAACGTCTCATTACAAGATGTAAATAGTTACCATTGGCCAACACGTCTCATCACAAGGTGTAAATAGTTACCATTGGCCCAAACGTCTCATTACATGGTATAAATAGTTACCATTGGCCAAAACGTCACATAACAAGGTGTAAATAGTTACCATTGGTCAAACGTCACATTACAAGGTTCAAATAGTTACCATTGGCCCAAACGTCTCATTACAAGGTGTAAATAGTTACCAATGGACCAAACGTCTCATTGCACCGTGTAAGTAGTTACCATTGGCCCAAACGTCTCATTACAAGGGGTAAATAGTTACCATTGGCCCAAACGTCTCATTACAAGGTGTAAATAGTTGCCATTGACCCAACCATCTCATTACACGGTGTAAATAGATACCATTGGCCCAAACGTCTCAATACAAGGTGTAAATAGATACCATTTTTTCCCAAACGTCTCATTACAAGGTGTAAATAGTTACCATTGGCCCAAACGTCTCATTACACGGTGTATATAGTTACCATTTACCCAAACGTCTCATCACACGGTGTAAATAGTTACCATTGACCCAAACATCTCATTACAAGATGCAAATAGTTACCATTGGCCAACACGTCTCATCACAAGGTGTAAATAGTTACCATTGGCCCAAACGTCTCATTACATGGTATAAATAGTTACCATTGGCCAAAACGTCACATAACAAGGTGTAAATAGTTACCATTGGTCAAACGTCACATTACAAGGTTTAAATAGTTACCATTGGCCCAAATGTCTCATTACAAGGTGTAAATAGTTACCAATGGACCAAACGTCTCATTGCACCGTGTAAGTAGTTACCATTGGCCCAAACGTCTCATTACAAGGGGTAAATAGTTACCATTGGCCCAAACGTCTCATTACAAGGTGTAAATAGTTGTCATTGACCCAACCATCTCATTACACGGTGTAAATAGTTACCATTGGCCCAAACGTCTCATTACAAGGTGTAAATAGTTACCATTGGCCAAAACGTCTCAATACAAGGTGCAAATAGTTACCATTGGCCCAAACGTCTCATTACAAGGTGTAAATAGTTACCATTGGCCCAAACATCTCATTACACGGTATAAATAATTACCACTGGCCCAAACGTCTCATTACCAGGTGCAAATAGTTACCATTAGCCCAAACGTCTCATTACAAGGTGTAAATAGTTACCATTGGCCCAAACGTCTCAATACAAGGTGTAATTAGTTACCATTGGCCCAAGCGTCTCAATACAAGGTGTAAATAGTTACCATTGGCCCAAACGTCTCATTACAAGGTGTAATTAGTTACCATCGGCCCAAACGTCTCATTACAAGGTATAAATAGTTACCATTGGCCCAAACGTCTCATTACATGGTGTAAATAGTTACCATTGGCCCAAACGTCACATAACAAGGTATAAATAGTTACCATTGGCCCAAACGTCTCATTACAAGGTGTAAATAGTTACCACTGGCCCAAACGTCTCATTACACGGTGTAAATAGTTAACATTGGCCCAAACGTCACATTACAAGGGGTAAATAGTTACCATTGGCCCAAACGTCTCATTACAAGGTGTAAATAGTTACCATTGACCCAACCATCTCATTACGCGGTGTAAATAGTTACCATTGGCCCAAGCGTCTCATTACAACGTGTGAATAGTTACCATTGGCCCAAACGTCTCATTACAAGGTGTAAATAGTTACCATTGGACAAAACGTCTCATTACAAGGTGTAAATAGTTACCATTGGCCCAAATGTCTCATTACAAGGTGTAAATAGTTACCATTGGCCAAAACGACTCAATACAAGGTGTAAATATTTACCATTGGCCCAAACGTCTCAATACAAGGTGTAAATAATTACCATTGGCCCAAACGTCTCATTACAAGGTGTAAATAGTTACCATTGGCCCAAACGTCTCATTACACGCTGTAAATAGTTACCATTGGCCCAAACGTCACATTACAAGGTATAAATAGTTACCATTGGCCCAAACGTCTCATTACAAAGTGTAAATAGTTACCATTGGCCCAAACGTCTCATTACAAGGTGTAAATAGTTACCATTGACCCAACCATCTCATTACACGGTGTAAATAGTTACCATTGGCCCAAGCGTCTCATTACAACGTGTGAATAGTTACCATTGGCCCAAACGTCTCATTACAAGGTGTAAATAGTTACCATTGGACAAAACGTCTCATTACAAGGTGTAAATAGTTACCATTGGCCCAAACGTCTCATTACAAGGTGTAAATAGTTACCATTGGCCAAAACGTCTCATTACAAGGTGTAAATAGTTACCATTGGCCCAAACGTCTCAATACGAGTTGTAAATAATTACCATTGGCCCAAACGTCTCATTACAAGGTGTAAATAGTTACCATTGGCCCAAACGTCTCATTACACGGTGTAAATAGTTACCATTGGCCCAAACGTCTCATTACAAGGTGTAAATAGTTACCATCGGCCCAAACGTCTCATTACAAGGTATAAATAGTTACCATTGGCCGAAACGTCTCATTACAAGGTGCAAATAGTTACCATTGACCCAAACGTCTCATTACAAGGTGTAAATAGTTACCATCGGCCCAAACGTCTCATTACACGGTGTAAATAGTTACCATTGGCCCAAACGTCTCATTACAAGGTGTAAATAGTTACCATTGGCCCAAACGTCTCATTACAAGGTGTAAGTAGTTACCATCGGCCCAAACGTCTCATTACAAGGTATAAATAGTTACCATTGGCCCAAACGTCTCATTACATGGTGTAAATAGTTACCATTTGTCCCAAACGTCACATAACAAGGTGTAAATAGTTACCATTGGTCAAACGTCACATTACAGGGTTTAAATAGTTACCATTGGCCCAAATGTCTCATTACAAGGTGTAAATAGTTACCATTGGACCAAACGTCTCATTACACGGTGTAATTAGTTACCATTGGCCCAAACGTCTCATTACAAGGGGTAAATAGTTACCATTGGCCCAAACGTCTCATTACACGGTGTAAATAGTTACCATTGACCCAACCATCTCATTACACGGTGTAAATAGTTACCATTGGCCCAAACGTCTCATTATCAGGCGCAAATAGTTACCATTGGCCCAAACGTCTCAATACAAGGTGTAAATAGTTACCATTGGCCCAAACGTCTCATTACAAGGTGTAAGTAGCTACCATTAGCCCAAACGTCTCATTACACGGTGTAAATAGTTACCATTGGCCCAAACGTCTCATTACAAGGTGTAAATAGTTACCATTGGACAAAACGTCTCATTACAAGGTGTAAATAGTTACCATTGGCCCAAACGTCTCATTACAAGGTGTAAATAGTTACCATTGGCCAAAACGTCTCATTACAAGGTGTAAATAGTTACCATTGGCCCAAACGTCTCAATACAAGTTGTAAATAATTACCATTGGCCCAAACGTCTCATTACAAGGTGTAAATAGTTACCATTGGCCCAAACGTCTCATTACACGGTGTAAATAGTTACCATTGGCCCAAACGTCTCATTGCAAGGTGTAAATAGTTACCATCGGCCCAAACGTCTCATTACAAGGTATAAATAGTTACCATTGGCCGAAACGTCTCATTACAAGGTGCAAATAGTTACCATTGACCCAAACGTCTCATTACAAGGTGTAAATAGTTACCATTGGCCCAAACGTCTCATTACAAGGTGTGAATAGTTACCACTGGCCCAAACGTCTCATTACACGGTGTAAATAGTTACCATTGGCCCAAACGTCACATTACAAGGGGTAAATAGTTACCATTGGCCCAAACGTCTCATTACAAGGTGTAAATAGTTACCATTGACCCAACCATCTCATTACACGGTGTAAATAGTTACCATTGGCCCAAGCGTCTCATTACAACGTGTGAATAGTTACCATTGGCCCAAACGTCTCATTACAAGGTGTAAATAGTTACCATTGGACAAAACGTCTCATTACAAGGTGTAAATAGTTACCATTGGCCCAAACGTCTCATTACAAGGTGTAAATAGTTACCATTGGCCAAAACGTCTCATTACAAGGTGTAAATAGTTACCATTGGCCCAAACGTCTCAATACAAGTTGTAAATAATTACCATTGGCCCAAACGTCTCATTACAAGGTGTAAATAGTTACCATTGGCCCAAACGTCTCATTACACGGTGTAAATAGTTACCATTGGCCCAAACGTCTCATTACAAGGTGTAAATAGTTACCATCGGCCCAAACGTCTCATTACAAGGTATAAATAGTTACCATTGGCCGAAACGTCTCATTACAAGGTGCAAATAGTTACCATTGACCCAAACGTCTCATTACAAGGTGTAAATAGTTACCATCGGCCCAAACGTCTCATTACAAGGTGTAAATGGTTACCATTGGCCCAAACGTCTCATTACAAGGTGTAAATAGTTACCATTGGCCCAAACGTCTCATTACAAGGTGTAAGTAGTTACCATCGGCCCAAACGTCTCATTACAAGGTATAAATAGTTACCATTGGCCCAAACGTCTCATTACATGGTGTAAATAGTTACCATTTGTCCCAAACGTCACATAACAAGGTGTAAATAGTTACCATTGGCCCAAACGTCTCATTACAAGGTGTAAATAATTACCATTGGCCCAAACGTCTCATTACACGGTGTAAATAGTTACCATTGGCCCAAACGTCTCATTACAAGGTGTAAATAGTTACCATCGGCCCAAACGTCTCATTACAAGGTATAAATAGTTACCATTGGCCGAAACGTCTCATTACAAGGTGCAAATACTTAGCATTGACCCAAACGTCTCATTACAAGGTGTAAATAGTTACCATCGGCCCAAACGTCTCATTACAAGGTGTAAATAGTTACCATCGGCCCAAACGTCTCATTACACGGTGTAAATAGTTACCATTGGCCCAAACGTCTCATTACAAGGTGTAAATAGTTACCATTGGCCCAAACGTCTCATTACAAGGTGTAAGTAGTTACCATCGGCCCAAACGTCTCATTACAAGGTATAAATAGTTACCATTGGCCCAAACGTCTCATTACATGGTGTAAATAGTTACCATTTGTCCCAAACGTCACATAACAAGGTGTAAATAGTTACCATTGGTCAAACGTCACATTACAGGGTTTAAATAGTTACCATTGGCCCAAATGTCTCATTACAAGGTGTAAATAGTTACCATTGGACCAAACGTCTCATTACACGGTGTAATTAGTTACCATTGGCCCAAACGTCTCATTACAAGGGGTAAATAGTTACCATTGGCCCAAACGTCTCATTACACGGTGTAAATAGTTACCATTGACCCAACCATCTCATTACACGGTGTAAATAGTTACCATTGGCCCAAACGTCTCATTATCAGGCGCAAATAGTTACCATTGGCCCAAACGTCTCAATACAAGGTGTAAATAGTTACCATTGGCCCAAACGTCTCATTACAAGGTGTAAGTAGCTACCATTAGCCCAAACGTCTCATTACACGGTGTAAATAGTTACCATTGGCCCAAACGTCTCATTACAAGGTGTAAATAGTTACCATTGGACAAAACGTCTCATTACAAGGTGTAAATAGTTACCATTGGCCCAAACGTCTCATTACAAGGTGTAAATAGTTACCATTGGCCAAAACGTCTCATTACAAGGTGTAAATAGTTACCATTGGCCCAAACGTCTCAATACAAGTTGTAAATAATTACCATTGGCCCAAACGTCTCATTACAAGGTGTAAATAGTTACCATTGGCCCAAACGTCTCATTACACGGTGTAAATAGTTACCATTGGCCCAAACGTCTCATTGCAAGGTGTAAATAGTTACCATCGGCCCAAACGTCTCATTACAAGGTATAAATAGTTACCATTGGCCGAAACGTCTCATTACAAGGTGCAAATAGTTACCATTGACCCAAACGTCTCATTACAAGGTGTAAATAGTTACCATTGGCCCAAACGTCTCATTACAAGGTGTGAATAGTTACCACTGGCCCAAACGTCTCATTACACGGTGTAAATAGTTACCATTGGCCCAAACGTCACATTACAAGGGGTAAATAGTTACCATTGGCCCAAACGTCTCATTACAAGGTGTAAATAGTTACCATTGACCCAACCATCTCATTACACGGTGTAAATAGTTACCATTGGCCCAAGCGTCTCATTACAACGTGTGAATAGTTACCATTGGCCCAAACGTCTCATTACAAGGTGTAAATAGTTACCATTGGACAAAACGTCTCATTACAAGGTGTAAATAGTTACCATTGGCCCAAACGTCTCATTACAAGGTGTAAATAGTTACCATTGGCCAAAACGTCTCATTACAAGGTGTAAATAGTTACCATTGGCCCAAACGTCTCAATACAAGTTGTAAATAATTACCATTGGCCCAAACGTCTCATTACAAGGTGTAAATAGTTACCATTGGCCCAAACGTCTCATTACACGGTGTAAATAGTTACCATTGGCCCAAACGTCTCATTACAAGGTGTAAATAGTTACCATCGGCCCAAACGTCTCATTACAAGGTATAAATAGTTACCATTGGCCGAAACGTCTCATTACAAGGTGCAAATAGTTACCATTGACCCAAACGTCTCATTACAAGGTGTAAATAGTTACCATCGGCCCAAACGTCTCATTACAAGGTGTAAATGGTTACCATTGGCCCAAACGTCTCATTACAAGGTGTAAATAGTTACCATTGGCCCAAACGTCTCATTACAAGGTGTAAGTAGTTACCATCGGCCCAAACGTCTCATTACAAGGTATAAATAGTTACCATTGGCCCAAACGTCTCATTACATGGTGTAAATAGTTACCATTTGTCCCAAACGTCACATAACAAGGTGTAAATAGTTACCATTGGCCCAAACGTCTCATTACAAGGTGTAAATAATTACCATTGGCCCAAACGTCTCATTACACGGTGTAAATAGTTACCATTGGCCCAAACGTCTCATTACAAGGTGTAAATAGTTACCATCGGCCCAAACGTCTCATTACAAGGTATAAATAGTTACCATTGGCCGAAACGTCTCATTACAAGGTGCAAATACTTAGCATTGACCCAAACGTCTCATTACAAGGTGTAAATAGTTACCATCGGCCCAAACGTCTCATTACACGGTGTAAATAGTTACCATTGGCCCAAACGTCTCATTACAAGGTGTAAATAGTTACCATTGGCCCAAACGTCTCATTACAAGGTGTAAGTAGTTACCATCGGCCCAAACGTCTCATTACAAGGTATAAATAGTTACCATTGGCCCAAACGTCTCATTACATGGTGTAAATAGTTACCATTTGTCCCAAACGTCACATAACAAGGTGTAAATAGTTACCATTGGCCAAACGTCACATTACAGGGTTTAAATAGTTACCATTGGCCCAAACGTCTCATTACAAGGTGTAAATAGTTACCATTGGACCAAACGTCTCATTACACGGTGTAATTAATTACCATTGGCCCAAACGTCTCATTACAAGGGGTAAATAGTTACCATTGGCCCAAACGTCTCATTACACGGTGTAAATAGTTACCATTGGCCAAAACGTCACATAATAAGGTGTAAATAGTTACCATTGGTCAAACGTCACATTACAAGGTTTAAATAGTTACCATTGGCCCAAATGTCTCATTACAAGGTGTAAATAGTTACCAATGGACCAAACGTCTCATTGCACCGTGTAAGTAGTTACCATTGGCCCAAACGTCTCATTACAAGGGGTAAATAGTTACCATTGGCCCAAACGTCTCATTACAAGGTGTAAATAGTTGCCATTGACCCAACCATCTCATTACACGGTGTAAATAGTTACCATTGGCCCAAACGTCTCATTACAAGGTGTAAATAGTTACCATTGGCCAAAACGTCTCAATACAAGGTGCAAATAGTTACCATTGGCCCAAACGTCTCATTACAAGGTGTAAATAGTTACCATTGGCCCAAACATCTCATTACACGGTATAAATAATTACCACTGGCCCAAACGTCTCATTACCAGGTGCAAATAGTTACCATTAGCCCAAACGTCTCATTACAAGGTGTAAATAGTTACCATTGGCCCAAACGTCTCAATACAAGGTGTAATTAGTTACCATTGGCCCAAGCGTCTCAATACAAGGTGTAAATAGTTACCATTGGCCCAAACGTCTCATTACAAGGTGTAATTAGTTACCATCGGCCCAAACGTCTCATTACAAGGTATAAATAGTTACCATTGGCCCAAACGTCTCATTACATGGTGTAAATAGTTACCATTGGCCCAAACGTCACATAACAAGGTATAAATAGTTACCATTGGCCCAAACGTCTCATTACAAGGTGTAAATAGTTACCACTGGCCCAAACGTCTCATTACACGGTGTAAATAGTTAACATTGGCCCAAACGTCACATTACAAGGGGTAAATAGTTACCATTGGCCCAAACGTCTCATTACAAGGTGTAAATAGTTACCATTGACCCAACCATCTCATTACGCGGTGTAAATAGTTACCATTGGCCCAAGCGTCTCATTACAACGTGTGAATAGTTACCATTGGCCCAAACGTCTCATTACAAGGTGTAAATAGTTACCATTGGACAAAACGTCTCATTACAAGGTGTAAATAGTTACCATTGGCCCAAATGTCTCATTACAAGGTGTAAATAGTTACCATTGGCCAAAACGTCTCAATACAAGGTGTAAATATTTACCATTGGCCCAAACGTCTCAATACAAGGTGTAAATAATTACCATTGGCCCAAACGTCTCATTACAAGGTGTAAATAGTTACCATTGGCCCAAACGTCTCATTACACGCTGTAAATAGTTACCATTGGCCCAAACGTCACATTACAAGGTATAAATAGTTACCATTGGCCCAAACGTCTCATTACAAAGTGTAAATAGTTACCATTGGCCCAAACGTCTCATTACAAGGTGTAAATAGTTACCATTGACCCAACCATCTCATTACACGGTGTAAATAGTTACCATTGGCCCAAGCGTCTCATTACAACGTGTGAATAGTTACCATTGGCCCAAACGTCTCATTACAAGGTGTAAATAGTTACCATTGGACAAAACGTCTCATTACAAGGTGTAAATAGTTACCATTGGCCCAAACGTCTCATTACAAGGTGTAAATAGTTACCTTTGGCCAAAACGTCTCATTACAAGGTGTAAATAGTTACCATTGGCCCAAACGTCTCAATACGAGTTGTAAATAATTACCATTGGCCCAAACGTCTCATTACAAGGTGTAAATAGTTACCATTGGCCCAAACGTCTCATTACACGGTGTAAGTAGTTACCATTGGCCCAAACGTCTCATTACAAGGTGTAAATAGTTACCATCGGCCCAAACGTCTCATTACAAGGTATAAATAGTTACCATTGGCCGAAACGTCTCATTACAAGGTGCAAATAGTTACCATTGACCCAAACGTCTCATTACAAGGTGTAAATAGTTACCATCGGCCCAAACGTCTCATTACACGGTGTAAATAGTTACCATTGGCCCAAACGTCTCATTACAAGGTGTAAATAGTTACCATTGGCCCAAACGTCTCATTACAAGGTGTAAGTAGTTACCATCGGCCCAAACGTCTCATTACAAGGTATAAATAGTTACCATTGGCCCAAACGTCTCATTACATGGTGTAAATAGTTACCATTTGTCCCAAACGTCACATAACAAGGTGTAAATAGTTACCATTGGTCAAACGTCACATTACAGGGTTTAAATAGTTACCATTGGCCCAAATGTCTCATTACAAGGTGTAAATAGTTACCATTGGACCAAACGTCTCATTACACGGTGTAATTAGTTACCATTGGCCCAAACGTCTCATTACAAGGGGTAAATAGTTACCATTGGCCCAAACGTCTCATTACACGGTGTAAATAGTTACCATTGACCCAACCATCTCATTACACGGTGTAAATAGTTACCATTGGCCCAAACGTCTCATTATCAGGCGCAAATAGTTACCATTGGCCCAAACGTCTCAATACAAGGTGTAAATAGTTACCATTGGCCCAAACGTCTCATTACAAGGTGTAAGTAGCTACCATTAGCCCAAACGTCTCATTACACGGTGTAAATAGTTACCATTGGCCCAAACGTCTCATTACAAGGTGTAAATAGTTACCATTGGACAAAACGTCTCATTACAAGGTGTAAATAGTTACCATTGGCCCAAACGTCTCATTACAAGGTGTAAATAGTTACCATTGGCCAAAACGTCTCATTACAAGGTGTAAATAGTTACCATTGGCCCAAACGTCTCAATACAAGTTGTAAATAATTACCATTGGCCCAAACGTCTCATTACAAGGTGTAAATAGTTACCATTGGCCCAAACGTCTCATTACACGGTGTAAATAGTTACCATTGGCCCAAACGTCTCATTGCAAGGTGTAAATAGTTACCATCGGCCCAAACGTCTCATTACAAGGTATAAATAGTTACCATTGGCCGAAACGTCTCATTACAAGGTGCAAATAGTTACCATTGACCCAAACGTCTCATTACAAGGTGTAAATAGTTACCATTGGCCCAAACGTCTCATTACAAGGTGTGAATAGTTACCACTGGCCCAAACGTCTCATTACACGGTGTAAATAGTTACCATTGGCCCAAACGTCACATTACAAGGGGTAAATAGTTACCATTGGCCCAAACGTCTCATTACAAGGTGTAAATAGTTACCATTGACCCAACCATCTCATTACACGGTGTAAATAGTTACCATTGGCCCAAGCGTCTCATTACAACGTGTGAATAGTTACCATTGGCCCAAACGTCTCATTACAAGGTGTAAATAGTTACCATTGGACAAAACGTCTCATTACAAGGTGTAAATAGTTACCATTGGCCCAAACGTCTCATTACAAGGTGTAAATAGTTACCATTGGCCAAAACGTCTCATTACAAGGTGTAAATAGTTACCATTGGCCCAAACGTCTCAATACAAGTTGTAAATAATTACCATTGGCCCAAACGTCTCATTACAAGGTGTAAATAGTTACCATTGGCCCAAACGTCTCATTACACGGTGTAAATAGTTACCATTGGCCCAAACGTCTCATTACAAGGTGTAAATAGTTACCATCGGCCCAAACGTCTCATTACAAGGTATAAATAGTTACCATTGGCCGAAACGTCTCATTACAAGGTGCAAATAGTTACCATTGACCCAAACGTCTCATTACAAGGTGTAAATAGTTACCATCGGCCCAAACGTCTCATTACACGGTGTAAATGGTTACCATTGGCCCAAACGTCTCATTACAAGGTGTAAATAGTTACCATTGGCCCAAACGTCTCATTACAAGGTGTAAGTAGTTACCATCGGCCCAAACGTCTCATTACAAGGTATAAATAGTTACCATTGGCCCAAACGTCTCATTACATGGTGTAAATAGTTACCATTTGTCCCAAACGTCACATAACAAGGTGTAAATAGTTACCATTGGCCCAAACGTCTCATTACAAGGTGTAAATAGTTACCATTGGCCCAAACGTCTCATTACACGGTGTAAATAGTTACCATTGGCCCAAACGTCTCATTACAAGGTGTAAATAGTTACCATCGGCCCAAACGTCTCATTACAAGGTATAAATAGTTACCATTGGCCGAAACGTCTCATTACAAGGTGCAAATAGTTAGCATTGACCCAAACGTCTCATTACAAGGTGTAAATAGTTACCATCGGCCCAAACGTCTCATTACACGGTGTAAATAGTTACCATTGGCCCAAACGTCTCATTACAAGGTGTAAATAGTTACCATTGGCCCAAACGTCTCATTACAAGGTGTAAGTAGTTACCATCGGCCCAAACGTCTCATTACAAGGTATAAATAGTTACCATTGGCCCAAACGTCTCATTACATGGTGTAAATAGTTACCATTTGTCCCAAACGTCACATAACAAGGTGTAAATAGTTACCATTGGTCAAACGTCACATTACAGGGTTTAAATAGTTACCATTGGCCCAAACGTCTCATTACAAGGTGTAAATAGTTACCATTGGACCAAACGTCTCATTACACGGTGTAATTAGTTACCATTGGCCCAAACGTCTCATTACAAGGGGTAAATAGTTACCATTGGCCCAAACGTCTCATTACACGGTGTAAATAGTTACCATTGACCCAACCATCTCATTACACGGTGTAAATAGTTACCATTGGCCCAAACGTCTCATTATCAGGCGTAAATAGTTACCATTGGCCCAAACGTCTCAATACAAGGTGTAAATAGTTACCATTGGCCCAAACGTCTCATTACAAGGTGTAAGTAGCTACCATTAGCCCAAACGTCTCATTACACGGTGTAAATAGTTACCATTGGCCCAAACGTCTCATTACACGGTGTAAATAGTTACCATTGGCCCAAACGTCTCATTACAAGGTGTAAGTAGTTACCATCGGCCCAAACGTCTCATTACAAGGTATAAATAGTTACCATTGGCCCAAACGTCTCATTACATGGTATAAATAGTTACCATTGGCCAAAACGTCACATAACAAGGTGTAAATAGTTACCATTGGTCAAACGTCACATTACAAGGTTTAAATAGTTACCATTGGCCCAAACGTCTCATTACAAGGTGTAAATAGTTACCATTGGACCAAACGTCTCATTGCACCGTGTAAGTAGTTACCATTGGCCCAAACGTCTCATTACAAGGGGTAAATAGTTACCATTGGCCCAAACGTCTCATTACAAAGTGTAAATAGTTCCCATTGACCCAACCATCTTATTACACGGTGTAAATAGTTACCATTGGCCCAAACGTCTCATTACAAGGTGTAAATAGTTACCATTGGCCAAAACGTCTCAATACAAGGTGCAAATAGTTACCATTGGCCCAAACGTCTCATTACAAGGTGTAAATAGTTACCATTGGCCCAAACATCTCATTACACGGTATAAATAATTACCACTGGCCCAAACGTCTCATTACCAGGTGCAAATAGTTACCATTGGCCCAAACGTCTCATTACACGGTGTAAATAGTTACCATTGGCCCAAACGTCTCATTACAAGGTGTAAATAGTTACCATTGGCGCAAACGTCTCATAACAAGGTGTAAATAGTTACAATTGGCCCAAACGTCACCTTACACGGTGTAAATAGTTACCATTGGCCCAAACGTCTCATTACAAGGTGTAAATAGTTACCATTGGCCCAAACGTCTCATTACAGGGTGTAAATATTTACCATTCGCCCAAACGTCTCATTGCACGGTGTAAATAGTTACCATTGGCCCAAACGTCTCATTACAAGGTGTAAATAGTTACCATTGGCCCAAACGTCTCATTACAAGGTGTAAATAGTTACCATCGGCCCAAACGTCTCATTACAAGGTATCAATAGTTACCATTGTCCCAAACGTCTCATTAAAAGGTGTAAATAGTTACCATTGGCCCAAACGTCTCATTACAATGTGTAATTAGTTACCATCGGCCCAAACGTCTCATTACAAGGTATAAATAGTTACCATTGGCCCAAACGTCTCATTACATGGTGTAAATAGTTACCATTTGTCCCAAACGTCACATAACAAGGTGTAAATAGTTACCATTGGTCAAACGTTACATTACAGGGTTTAAATAGTTACCATTGGCCCAAACGTCTCATTACAAGGTGTAAATAGTTACCATTGGACCAAACGTCTCATTACACGGTGTAATTAGTTACCATTGGCCCAAACGTCTCATTACAAGGGGTAAATAGTTACCATTGGCCCAAACGTCTCATTACACGGTGTAAATAGTTACCATTGACCCAACCATCTCATTACACGGTGTAAATAGTTACCATTGGCCCAAACGTCTCATTATCAGGCGTAAATAGTTACCATTGGCCCAAACGTCTCAATACAAGGTGTAAATAGTTACCATTGGCCCAAACGTCTCATTACAAGGTGTAAGTAGCTACCATTAGCCCAAACGTCTCATTACACGGTGTAAATAGTTACCATTGGCCCAAACGTCTCATTATACGGTGTAAATAGTTACCATTGGCCCAAACGTCTCATTACAAGGTGTAAGTAGTTACCATCGGCCCAAACGTCTCATTACAAGGTATAAATAGTTACCATTGGCCCAAACGTCTCATTACATGGTATAAATAGTTACCATTGGCCAAAACGTCACATAACAAGGTGTAAATAGTTACCATTGGTCAAACGTCACATTACAAGGTTTAAATAGTTACCATTGGCCCAAACGTCTCATTACAAGGTGTAAATAGTTACCATTGGACCAAACGTCTCATTGCACCGTGTAAGTAGTTACCATTGGCCCAAACGTCTCATTACAAGGGGTAAATAGTTACCATTGGCCCAAACGTCTCATTACAAGGTGTAAATAGTTGCCATTGACCCAACCATCTCATTACACGGTGTAAATAGTTACCATTGGCCCAAACGTCTCATTACAAGGTGTAAATAGTTACCATTGGCCAAAACGTCTCAATACAAGGTGCAAATAGTTACCATTGGCCCAAACGTCTCATTACAAGGTGTAAATAGTTACCATTGGCCCAAACATCTCATTACACGGTATAAATAATTACCACTGGCCCAAACGTCTCATTACCAGGTGCAAATAGTTACCATTGGCCCAAACGTCTCATTACACGGTGTAAATAGTTACCATTGGCCCAAACGTCTCATTACAAGGTGTAAATAGTTACCATCGGCCCAAACGTCTCATAACAAGGTGTAAATAGTTACAATTGGCCCAAACGTCACCTTACACGGTGTAAATAGTTACCATTGGCCCAAACGTCTCATTACAAGGTGTAAATAGTTACCATTGGCCCAAACGTCTCATTACAGGGTGTAAATATTTACCATTCGCCCAAACGTCTCATTGCACGGTGTAAATAGTTACCATTGGCCCAAACGTCTCATTACAAGGTGTAAATAGTTACCATTGGCCCAAACGTCTCATTACAAGGTGTAAATAGTTACCATCGGCCCAAACGTCTCATTACAAGGTATCAATAGTTACCATTGTCCCAAACGTCTCATTAAAAGGTGTAAATAGTTACCATTGGCCCAAACGTCTCATTACAATGTGTAATTAGTTACCATCGGCCCAAACGTCTCATTACAAGGTATAAATAGTTACCATTGGCCCAAACGTCTCATTACAAGGTATAAATAGTTACCATTGGCCCAAACGTCTCATTACACGGTGTAAATAGTTACCATTGGCCCAAACGTCTCATTACACGGTGTAAATAGTTACCATTGGCCCAAACGTCACATTACACGGTGTAAATAGTTACCATTGGCCCAAACGTCTCATTACACGGTGTAAGTAGTTACCATTGGCCCAAACGTCTCATTACAAGGTGTAAATAGTTACCATTGGCCCAAACGTCTCAATACAAGGTGTAAATAGATACCATTTTTTCCCAAACGTCTCATTACAAGGTGTAAATAGTTACCATTGGCCCAAACGTCTGATTACACGGTGTAAATGGTTACCATTTACCCAAACGTCTCATCACCCGGTGTAAATAGTTACCATTGACCCAAACGTCTCATTACAAGATGTAAATAGTTACCATTGGCCAACACGTCTCATCACAAGGTGTAAATAGTTACCATTGGCCCAAACGTCTCATTACATGGTATAAATAGTTACCATTGGCCAAAACGTCACATAACAAGGTGTAAATAGTTACCATTGGTCAAACGTCACATTACAAGGTTTAAATAGTTACCATTGGCCCAAACGTCTCATTACAAGGTGTAAATAGTTACCAATGGACCAAACGTCTCATTGCACCGTGTAAGTAGTTACCATTGGCCCAAACGTCTCATTACAAGGTATAAATAGTTACCATTGGCCCAAACGTCTCATTACACGGTGTAAATAGTTACCATTGGCCCAAACGTCTCATTACACGGTGTAAATAGTTACCATTGGCCCAAACGTCTCATTACACGGTGTAAATAGTTACCATTGGCCCAAACATCTCATTACACGGTGTAAGTAGTTACCATTGGCCCAAACGTCTCGTTACAAGGTGTAAATAGTTACCATTGGCCCAAACGTCTCAATACAAGGTGTAAATAGATACCATTTTTTCCCAAACGTCTCATTACAAGGTGTAAATAGTTACCATTGGCCCAAACGTCTCATTACACGGTGTAAATAGTTACCATTTACCTAAACGTCTCATCACACGGTGTAAATAGTTACCATTGACCCAAACGTCTCATTACAAGATGTAAATAGTTACCATTGGCCAACACGTCTCATCACAAGGTGTAAATAGTTACCATTGGCCCAAACGTCTCATTACATGGTATAAATAGTTACCATTGGCCAAAACGTCACATAACAAGGTGTAAATAGTTACCATTGGTCAAACGTCACATTACAAGGTTTAAATAGTTACCATTGGCCCAAACGTCTCATTACAAGGTGTAAATAGTTACCAATGGACCAAACGTCTCATTGCACCGTGTAAGTAGTTACCATTGGCCCAAACGTCTCATTACAAGGGGTAAATAGTTACCATTGGCCCAAACGTCTCATTACAAGGTGTAAATAGTTGCCATTGACCCAACCATCTCATTACACGGTGTAAATAGATACCATTGGCCCAAACGTCTCAATACAAGGTGTAAATAGATACCATTTTTTCCCAAACGTCTCATTACAAGGTGTAAATAGTTACCATTGGCCCAAACGTCTCATTACACGGTGTAAATAGTTACCATTTACCCAAACGTCTCATCACACGGTGTAAATAGTTACCATTGACCCAAACGTCTCATTACAAGATGTAAATAGTTACCATTGGCCAACACGTCTCATCACAAGGTGTAAATAGTTACCATTGGCCCAAACGTCTCATTACATGGTATAAATAGTTACCATTGGCCAAAACGTCACATAACAAGGTGTAAATAGTTACCATTGGTCAAACGTCACATTACAAGGTTTAAATAGTTACCATTGGCCCAAATGTCTCATTACAAGGTGTAAATAGTTACCAATGGACCAAACGTCTCATTGCACCGTGTAAGTAGTTACCATTGGCCCAAACGTCTCATTACAAGGGGTAAATAGTTACCATTGGCCCAAACGTCTCATTACAAGGTGTAAATAGTTGCCATTGACCCAACCATCTCATTACACGGTGTAAATAGTTACCATTGGCCCAAACGTCTCATTACAAGGTGTAAATAGTTACCATTGGCCAAAACGTCTCAATACAAGGTGCAAATAGTTACCATTGGCCCAAACGTCTCATTACAAGGTGTAAATAGTTACCATTGGCCCAAACATCTCATTACACGGTATAAATAATTACCACTGGCCCAAACGTCTCATTACCAGGTGCAAATAGTTACCATTAGCCCAAAGGTCTCATTACAAGGTGTAAATAGTTACCATTGGCCCAAACGTCTCAATACAAGGTGTAATTAGTTACCATTGGCCCAAGCGTCTCAATACAAGGTGTAAATAGTTACCATTGGCCCAAACGTCTCATTACAAGGTGTAATTAGTTACCATTGGCCCAAACGTCTCATTACAAGGTATAAATAGTTACCATTGGCCCAAACGTCTCATTACATGGTGTAAATAGTTACCATTGGCCCAAACGTCACATAACAAGGTATAAATAGTTACCATTGGCCCAAACGTCTCATTACAAGGTGTAAATAGTTACCACTGGCCCAAACGTCTCATTACACGGTGTAAATAGTTAACATTGGCCCAAACGTCACATTACAAGGGGTAAATAGTTACCATTGGCCCAAACGTCTCATTACAAGGTGTAAATAGTTACCATTGACCCAACCATCTCATTACACGGTGTAAATAGTTACCATTGGCCCAAGCGTCTCATTACAACGTGTGAATAGTTACCATTGGCCCAAACGTCTCATTACAAGGTGTAAATAGTTACCATTGGACAAAACGTCTCATTACAAGGTGTAAATAGTTACCATTGGCCCAAATGTCTCATTACAAGGTGTAAATAGTTACCATTGGCCAAAACGTCTCAATACAAGGTGTAAATATTTACCATTGGCCCAAACGTCTCAATACAAGGTGTAAATAATTACCATTGGCCCAAACGTCTCATTACAAGGTGTAAATAGTTACCATTGGCCCAAACGTCTCATTACACGCTGTAAATAGTTACCATTGGCCCAAACGTCACATTACAAGGTATAAATAGTTACCATTGGCCCAAACGTCTCATTACAAAGTGTAAATAGTTACCATTGGCCCAAACGTCTCATTACACGGTGTAAATAGTTACCATTGGCCCAAACGTCTCATTACAAGATGTAAATAGTTACCATAGGCCCAAACGTCTCATTACAAGGTATAAATAGTTACCATTGGCCGAAACGTCTCATTACAAGGTGTAAATAGTTACCATTGACCCAAACGTCTCATTACAAGGTGTAAATAGTTACCATCGGCCCAAACGTCTCATTACACGGTGTAAATAGTTACCATTGGCCCAAACGTCTCATTACAAGGTGTAAATAGTTACCATTGGCCCAAACGTCTCATTACAAGGTGTAAGTAGTTACCATCGGCCCAAACGTCTCATTACAAGGTATAAATAGTTACCATTGGCCCAAACGTCTCATTACATGGTGTAAATAGTTACCATTTGTCCCAAACGTCACATAACAAGGTGTAAATAGTTACCATTGGTCAAACGTCACATTACAAGGTTTAAATAGTTACCATTGGCCCAAACGTCTCATTACAAGGTGTAAATAGTTACCATTGGACCAAACGTCTCATTACAAGGTGTAAATAGTTACCATTGGCCCAAACGTCTCAATACAAGGTGTAAATAGATACCATTTTTTCCCAAACGTCTCATTACAAGGTGTAAATAGTTACCATTGGCCCAAACGTCTCATTACACGGTGTAAATAGTTACCATTTACCCAAACGTCTCATCACACGGTGTAAATAGTTATCATTGACCCAAACGTCTCATTACCAGATGTAAATAGTTACCATTGGCCAACACGTCTCATCACAAGGTGTAAATAGTTACCATTGGCCCAAACGTCTCATTACATGGTATAAATAGTTACCATTGGCCAAAAAGTCACATAACAAGGTGTAAATAGTTACCATTGGTCAAACGTCACATTACAAGGTTTAAATAGTTACCATTGGCCCAAACGTCTCATTACAAGGTGTAAATAGTTACCAATGGACCAAACGTCTCATTGCACCGTGTAAGTAGTTACCATTGGCCCAAACGTCTCATTACAAGGGGTAAATAGTTACCATTGGCCCAAACGTCTCATTACAAGGTGTAAATAGTTGCCATTGACCCAACCATCTCATTACACGGTGTAAATAGATACCATTGGCCCAAACGTCTCAATACAAGGTGTAAATAGATACCATTTTTTCCCAAACGTCTCATTACAAGGTGTAAATAGTTACCATTGGCCCAAACGTCTCATTACA
The DNA here is from genome assembly GCA_964019135.1 of Arenicola marina. Classification (NCBI taxonomy): domain Eukaryota; kingdom Metazoa; phylum Annelida; class Polychaeta; family Arenicolidae; genus Arenicola; species Arenicola marina. Next base: position 241,570 of record OZ025263.1, on the reverse strand, counting down.
CGGTGTAAATAGTTACCATTTACCCAAACGTCTCATCACACGGTGTAAATAGTTACCATTGGCCCAAACGTCTCATTACACGGTGTAAATAGTTACCATTGGCCCAAGCGCCTCAATACAAGGTGTAAATAGTTACCATTGGCCCAAACTTCTTATTACATGGTGTAAATAGTTACCATTGGCCAACACGTCTAATCACAAGGTGTACATAGTTACCATTGGCCCAAACGTCTCATTACAAGGTGTAAATAGTTACCATTTACCCAAACGTCTCATCACACGGTGTAAATAGTTACCATTGACCCAAACGTCTCATTACAAGATGTAAATAGTTACCATTGGCCAACACGTCTAATCACAAGGTGTACATAGTTACCATTGGCCCAAACGTCTCATTACAAGGTGTAAATAGTTACCATTGGCCCAAACGTCTCATTACAAGGCGTAAATAGTTACCATTGGCCCAAACGTCTCAATACAAGGTGTAAATAGTTACCATTGGCCCAAACTTCTTATTACACGGTGTAAATAGTTACCATTGGCCCAAACGTCTCATTACACGGTGTAAATAGTTACCATTGGCCCAAACGTCTCATTACAAGGCGTAAATAGTTACCATTGGCTCAAACGTCTCAATACAAGGTGTAAATAGTTACCATTGGCCCAAACTTCTTATTACACGGTGTAAATAGTTACCATTGGCCCAAACGTCTCATTACACGGTGTAAATAGTTACCATTGGCCCAACCATCTCATTACTCGTTGTAAATAGTTACCATTGGCCCAAACGTCTCATTACATGGTGTAAATAGTTACCATTGGCCCAAACGTCTCATTACACGGTGTAAATAGTTACCATTGGCCCAAACGTCTCATTACAAGGCGTAAATAGTTACCATTGGCCCAAACGTCTCATTACACGGTGTAAATAGTTACCATTGGCCCAAACGTCTCATTACACGGTGTAAATAGTTACCATTGGCCCAAACGTCTCATTACACGGTGTAAATAGTTACCATTGGCCCAAACGTCTCATTACACGGTGTAAATAGTTACCATTGGCCCAAACGTCTCATTACAAGGCGTAAATAGTTACCATTGGCCCAAACGTCTCATTACAAGGTGTAAATAGTTACCATTGGCGCAAACGTATCATTACAAAGTGTAAATAGTTACCATTGGCCCAAACGTCACATTACACGGTGTAAATAGTTACCATTGGCCCAAACGTCTCATTACAAGATGTAAATAGTTACCATTGGCCCAAACGTCTCATTACAAGGTGTAAATAGTTACCATCGGCCCAAACGTCTCATTACAAGGTGTAAATAGTTACCATTGGCCAAATCGTCTCATTACACGGTGTAAATAGTTACCATTGGCCCAAACGTCCCATTACAAGGCGTAAATAGTTACCATTGGCCCAAACGTCTCATTACAAGGCGTAAATAGTTACCATTGGCCCAAACGTCTCAATACAAGGTGTAAATAGTTACCATTGGCCCAAACTTCTTATTACACGGTGTAAATAGTTACCATTGGCCCAAACGTCTCATTACAAGGTGTAAATAGTTACCATTGACCCAAACGTCTCATTACAAGATGTAAATAGTTACCATTGGCCAACACGTCTAATCACAAGATGTACATAGTTACCATTGGCCCAAACGTCTCATTACAAGGTGTAAATAGTTACCATTGGCCCAAACGTCTCATTACAAGGCGTAAATAGTTACCATTGGCCCAAACGTCTCAATACAAGGTGTAAATAGTTACCATTGGCCCAAACTTCTTATTACACGGTGTAAATAGTTACCATTGGCCCAAACGTCTCATTACACGGTGTAAATAGTTACCATTGGCCCAAACGTCTCATTACAAGGCGTAAATAGTTACCATTGGCCCAAACGTCTCAATACAAGGTGTAAATAGTTACCATTGGCCCAAACTTCTTATTACACGGTGTAAATAGTTACCATTGGCCCAAACGTCTCATTACACGGTGTAAATAGTTACCATTGGCCCAACCATCTCATTACTCGTTGTAAATAGTTACCATTGGCCCAAACGTCTCATTACATGGTGTAAATAGTTACCATTGGCCCAAACGTCTCATTACACGGTGTAAATAGTTACCATTGGCCCAAACGTCTCATTACAAGGCGTAAATAGTTACCATTGGCCCAAACGTCTCATTACACGGTGTAAATAGTTACCATTGGCCCAAACGTCTCATTACACGGTGTAAATAGTTACCATTGGCCCAAGCGTCTCATTACAAGGCGTAAATAGTTACCATTGGCCAAAACGTCTCATTACACGATGTAGATAGTTACCATCGTCCCAAACGTCTCATTACAAGGCGTAAGTAGTTACCATTGGCCCAAACGTCTCATTACACGGTGTAAATAGTTACCATTGGCCCAAACGTCTCATTACACGGTGTAAATAGTTACCATTGGCCCAAACGTCTCATTACACGGTGTAAATAGTTACCATTGGCCCAAACGTCTCATTACACGGTGTAAATAGATACCATTGGCCCAAACGTCTCATTACAAGGCGTAAATAGTTACCATTGGCCCAAACGTCTCATTACAAGGTGTAAATAGTTACCATTGGCGCAAACGTCTCATTACAAAGTGTAAATAGTTACCATTGGCCCAAACGTCACATTACACGGTGTAAATAGTTACCATTGGCCCAAACGTCTCATTACAAGATGTAAATAGTTACCATTGGCCCAAACGTCTCATTACAAGGTGTAAATAGTTACCATTGGCCCAAACGTCTCAATACAAGGTGTAAATAGTTACCATTGGCCCAAACGTCTCATTACAAGGTGTAAATAGTTACCATCGGCCCAAACGTCTCATTACAAGGTGTAAATAATTACCATTGGCCCAATCGTCTCATTACACGGTGTAAATAGTTACCATTGGCCCAAACGTCTCATTACAAGGCGTAAATAGTTACCATTGGCCCAAACGTCTCATTACAAGGTGCAAATAGTTACCATTGGCGCAAACGTCTCATTACAAAGTGTAAATAGTTACCATGGGCCCAAACGTCTCATTACACGGCGTAAGTAGTTACCATTGGCCCAAACGTCTCATTACAAGGTGTAAATAGTTACCTTTGGCCCAAGCGTCTCATTACAAGGTGTAAATAGTTACCATTGGCCCAAACGTCACATTACACGGTGTAAATAGTTACCATTGGCCCAAACGTCTCATTACACGGTGTAAGTAGTTACCATTGGCCCAAACGTCTCATTACAAGGTGTAAATAGTTACCATTGGCCCAAACGTCTCAATACAAGGTGTAAATAGATACCATTTTTTCCCAAACGTCTCATTACAAGGTGTAAATAGTTACCATTGGCCCAAACGTCTGATTACACGGTGTAAATAGTTACCATTTACCCAAACGTCTCATCACACGGTGTAAATAGTTACCATTGACCCAAACGTCTCATTACAAGATGTAAATAGTTACCATTGGCCAACACGTCTCATCACAAGGTGTAAATAGTTACCATTGGCCCAAACGTTTCATTACAAGGTGTAAATAGTTACCAATGGACCAAACGTCTCATTGCACCGTGTAAGTAGTTACCATTGGCCCAAACGTCTCATTACAAGGTATAAATAGTTACCATTGGCCCAAACGTCTCATTACACGGTGTAAATAGTTACCATTGGCCCAAACGTCTCATTACAAGGTGTAAATAGTTACCATTGGCCCAAACGTCACATTACACGGTGTAAATAGTTACCATTGGCCCAAACGTCTCATTACACGGTGTAAGTAGTTACCATTGGCCCAAACGTCTCATTACAAGGTGTAAATAGTTACCATTGGCCCAAACGTCTCAATACAAGGTGTAAATAGATACCATTTTTTCCCAAACGTCTCATTACAAGGTGTAAATAGTTACCATTGGCCCAAACGTCTCATTACACGGTGTAAATAGTTACCATTCACCCAAACGTCTCATCACACGGTGTAAATAGTTATCATTGACCCAAACGTCTCATTACAAGATGTAAATAGTTACCATTGGCCAACACGTCTCATCACAAGGTGTAAATAGTTACCATTGGCCCAAACGTCTCATTACATGGTATAAATAGTTACCATTGGCCAAAACGTCACATAACAAGGTGTAAATAGTTACCATTGGTCAAACGTCACATTACAAGGTTTAAATAGTTACCATTGGCCCAAACGTCTCATTACAAGGTGTAAATAGTTACCAATGGACCAAACGTCTCATTGCACCGTGTAAGTAGTTACCATTGGCCCAAACGTCTCATTACAAGGGGTAAATAGTTACCATTGGCCCAAACGTCTCATTACAAGGTGTAAATAGTTGCCATTGACCCAACCATCTCATTACACGGTGTAAATAGATACCATTGGCCCAAACGTCTCAATACAAGGTGTAAATAGATGCCATTTTTTCCCAAACGTCTCATTACAAGGTGTAAATAGTTACCATTGGCCCAAACGTCTCATTACACGGTGTAAATAGTTACCATTTACCCAAACGTCTCATCACACGGTGTAAATAGTTACCATTGGCCCAAACGTCTCATTACACGGTGTAAATAGTTACCATTGGCCCAAGCGCCTCAATACAAGGTGTAAATAGTTACCATTGGCCCAAACTTCTTATTACATGGTGTAAATAGTTACCATTGGCCAACACGTCTAATCACAAGGTGTACATAGTTACCATTGGCCCAAACGTCTCATTACAAGGTGTAAATAGTTACCATTTACCCAAACGTCTCATCACACGGTGTAAATAGTTACCATTGACCCAAACGTCTCATTACAAGATGTAAATAGTTACCATTGGCCAACACGTCTAATCACAAGGTGTACATAGTTACCATTGGCCCAAACGTCTCATTACAAGGTGTAAATAGTTACCATTGGCCCAAACGTCTCATTACAAGGCGTAAATAGTTACCATTGGCCCAAACGTCTCAATACAAGGTGTAAATAGTTACCATTGGCCCAAACTTCTTATTACACGGTGTAAATAGTTACCATTGGCCCAAACGTCTCATTACACGGTGTAAATAGTTACCATTGGCCCAAACGTCTCATTACAAGGCGTAAATAGTTACCATTGGCCCAAACGTCTCAATACAAGGTGTAAATAGTTACCATTGGCCCAAACTTCTTATTACACGGTGTAAATAGTTACCAATGGCCCAAACGTCTCATTACACGGTGTAAATAGTTACCATTGGCCCAACCATCTCATTACTCGTTGTAAATAGTTACCATTGGCCCAAACGTCTCATTACATGTGTAAATAGTTACCATTGGCCCTAACGTCTCATTACACGGTGTAAATAGTTACCATTGGCGCAAACGTCTCATTACAAGGCGTAAATAGTTACCATTGGCCCAAACGTCTCATTACACGGTGTAAATAGTTACCATTGGCCCAAACGTCTCATTACACGGTGTAAATAGTTACCATTGGCCCAAACGTCTCATTACACGGTGTAAATAGTTACCATTGGCCCAAACGTCTCATTACACGGTGTAAATAGTTACCATTGGCCCAAACGTCTCATTACAAGGCGTAAATAGTTACCATTGGCCCAAACGTCTCATTACAAGGTGTAAATAGTTACCATTGGCGCAAACGTCTCATTACAAAGTGTAAATAGTTACCATTGGCCCAAACGTCTCAATACAAGGTGCAAATAGTTACCATTGGCCCAAACGTCTCATTACAAGGTGTAAATAGTTACCATTGGCCCAAACATCTCATTACACGGTATAAATAATTACCACTGGCCCAAACGTCTCATTACCAGGTGCAAATAGTTACCATTAGCCCAAACGTCTCATTACAAGGTGTAAATAGTTACCATTGGCCCAAACGTCTCAATACAAGGTGTAATTAGTTACCATTGGCCCAAGCGTCTCAATACAAGGTGTAAATAGTTACCATTGGCCCAAACGTCTCATTACAAGGTGTAATTAGTTACCATCGGCCCAAACGTCTCATTACAAGGTATAAATAGTTACCATTGGCCCAAACGTCTCATTACATGGTGTAAATAGTTACCATTGGCCCAAACGTCACATAACAAGGTATAAATAGTTACCATTGGCCCAAACGTCTCATTACAAGGTGTAAATAGTTACCACTGGCCCAAACGTCTCATTACACGGTGTAAATAGTTAACATTGGCCCAAACGTCACATTACAAGGGGTAAATAGTTACCATTGGCCCAAACGTCTCATTACAAGGTGTAAATAGTTACCATTGACCCAACCATCTCATTACGCGGTGTAAATAGTTACCATTGGCCCAAGCGTCTCATTACAACGTGTGAATAGTTACCATTGGCCCAAACGTCTCATTACAAGGTGTAAATAGTTACCATTGGACAAAACGTCTCATTACAAGGTGTAAATAGTTACCATTGGCCCAAATGTCTCATTACAAGGTGTAAATAGTTACCATTGGCCAAAACGTCTCAATACAAGGTGTAAATATTTACCATTGGCCCAAACGTCTCAATACAAGGTGTAAATAATTACCATTGGCCCAAACGTCTCATTACAAGGTGTAAATAGTTACCATTGGCCCAAACGTCTCATTACACGCTGTAAATAGTTACCATTGGCCCAAACGTCACATTACAAGGTATAAATAGTTACCATTGGCCCAAACGTCTCATTACAAAGTGTAAATAGTTACCATTGGCCCAAACGTCTCATTACAAGGTGTAAATAGTTACCATTGACCCAACCATCTCATTACACGGTGTAAATAGTTACCATTGGCCCAAGCGTCTCATTACAACGTGTGAATAGTTACCATTGGCCCAAACGTCTCATTACAAGGTGTAAATAGTTACCATTGGACAAAACGTCTCATTACAAGGTGTAAATAGTTACCATTGGCCCAAACGTCTCATTACAAGGTGTAAATAGTTACCTTTGGCCAAAACGTCTCATTACAAGGTGTAAATAGTTACCATTGGCCCAAACGTCTCAATACGAGTTGTAAATAATTACCATTGGCCCAAACGTCTCATTACAAGGTGTAAATAGTTACCATTGGCCCAAACGTCTCATTACACGGTGTAAGTAGTTACCATTGGCCCAAACGTCTCATTACAAGGTGTAAATAGTTACCATCGGCCCAAACGTCTCATTACAAGGTATAAATAGTTACCATTGGCCGAAACGTCTCATTACAAGGTGCAAATAGTTACCATTGACCCAAACGTCTCATTACAAGGTGTAAATAGTTACCATCGGCCCAAACGTCTCATTACACGGTGTAAATAGTTACCATTGGCCCAAACGTCTCATTACAAGGTGTAAATAGTTACCATTGGCCCAAACGTCTCATTACAAGGTGTAAGTAGTTACCATCGGCCCAAACGTCTCATTACAAGGTATAAATAGTTACCATTGGCCCAAACGTCTCATTACATGGTGTAAATAGTTACCATTTGTCCCAAACGTCACATAACAAGGTGTAAATAGTTACCATTGGTCAAACGTCACATTACAGGGTTTAAATAGTTACCATTGGCCCAAATGTCTCATTACAAGGTGTAAATAGTTACCATTGGACCAAACGTCTCATTACACGGTGTAATTAGTTACCATTGGCCCAAACGTCTCATTACAAGGGGTAAATAGTTACCATTGGCCCAAACGTCTCATTACACGGTGTAAATAGTTACCATTGACCCAACCATCTCATTACACGGTGTAAATAGTTACCATTGGCCCAAACGTCTCATTATCAGGCGCAAATAGTTACCATTGGCCCAAACGTCTCAATACAAGGTGTAAATAGTTACCATTGGCCCAAACGTCTCATTACAAGGTGTAAGTAGCTACCATTAGCCCAAACGTCTCATTACACGGTGTAAATAGTTACCATTGGCCCAAACGTCTCATTACAAGGTGTAAATAGTTACCATTGGACAAAACGTCTCATTACAAGGTGTAAATAGTTACCATTGGCCCAAACGTCTCATTACAAGGTGTAAATAGTTACCATTGGCCAAAACGTCTCATTACAAGGTGTAAATAGTTACCATTGGCCCAAACGTCTCAATACAAGTTGTAAATAATTACCATTGGCCCAAACGTCTCATTACAAGGTGTAAATAGTTACCATTGGCCCAAACGTCTCATTACACGGTGTAAATAGTTACCATTGGCCCAAACGTCTCATTGCAAGGTGTAAATAGTTACCATCGGCCCAAACGTCTCATTACAAGGTATAAATAGTTACCATTGGCCGAAACGTCTCATTACAAGGTGCAAATAGTTACCATTGACCCAAACGTCTCATTACAAGGTGTAAATAGTTACCATTGGCCCAAACGTCTCATTACAAGGTGTGAATAGTTACCACTGGCCCAAACGTCTCATTACACGGTGTAAATAGTTACCATTGGCCCAAACGTCACATTACAAGGGGTAAATAGTTACCATTGGCCCAAACGTCTCATTACAAGGTGTAAATAGTTACCATTGACCCAACCATCTCATTACACGGTGTAAATAGTTACCATTGGCCCAAGCGTCTCATTACAACGTGTGAATAGTTACCATTGGCCCAAACGTCTCATTACAAGGTGTAAATAGTTACCATTGGACAAAACGTCTCATTACAAGGTGTAAATAGTTACCATTGGCCCAAACGTCTCATTACAAGGTGTAAATAGTTACCATTGGCCAAAACGTCTCATTACAAGGTGTAAATAGTTACCATTGGCCCAAACGTCTCAATACAAGTTGTAAATAATTACCATTGGCCCAAACGTCTCATTACAAGGTGTAAATAGTTACCATTGGCCCAAACGTCTCATTACACGGTGTAAATAGTTACCATTGGCCCAAACGTCTCATTACAAGGTGTAAATAGTTACCATCGGCCCAAACGTCTCATTACAAGGTATAAATAGTTACCATTGGCCGAAACGTCTCATTACAAGGTGCAAATAGTTACCATTGACCCAAACGTCTCATTACAAGGTGTAAATAGTTACCATCGGCCCAAACGTCTCATTACACGGTGTAAATGGTTACCATTGGCCCAAACGTCTCATTACAAGGTGTAAATAGTTACCATTGGCCCAAACGTCTCATTACAAGGTGTAAGTAGTTACCATCGGCCCAAACGTCTCATTACAAGGTATAAATAGTTACCATTGGCCCAAACGTCTCATTACATGGTGTAAATAGTTACCATTTGTCCCAAACGTCACATAACAAGGTGTAAATAGTTACCATTGGCCCAAACGTCTCATTACAAGGTGTAAATAGTTACCATTGGCCCAAACGTCTCATTACACGGTGTAAATAGTTACCATTGGCCCAAACGTCTCATTACAAGGTGTAAATAGTTACCATCGGCCCAAACGTCTCATTACAAGGTATAAATAGTTACCATTGGCCGAAACGTCTCATTACAAGGTGCAAATAGTTAGCATTGACCCAAACGTCTCATTACAAGGTGTAAATAGTTACCATCGGCCCAAACGTCTCATTACACGGTGTAAATAGTTACCATTGGCCCAAACGTCTCATTACAAGGTGTAAATAGTTACCATTGGCCCAAACGTCTCATTACAAGGTGTAAGTAGTTACCATCGGCCCAAACGTCTCATTACAAGGTATAAATAGTTACCATTGGCCCAAACGTCTCATTACATGGTGTAAATAGTTACCATTTGTCCCAAACGTCACATAACAAGGTGTAAATAGTTACCATTGGTCAAACGTCACATTACAGGGTTTAAATAGTTACCATTGGCCCAAACGTCTCATTACAAGGTGTAAATAGTTACCATTGGACCAAACGTCTCATTACACGGTGTAATTAGTTACCATTGGCCCAAACGTCTCATTACAAGGGGTAAATAGTTACCATTGGCCCAAACGTCTCATTACACGGTGTAAATAGTTACCATTGACCCAACCATCTCATTACACGGTGTAAATAGTTACCATTGGCCCAAACGTCTCATTATCAGGCGTAAATAGTTACCATTGGCCCAAACGTCTCAATACAAGGTGTAAATAGTTACCATTGGCCCAAACGTCTCATTACAAGGTGTAAGTAGCTACCATTAGCCCAAACGTCTCATTACACGGTGTAAATAGTTACCATTGGCCCAAACGTCTCATTACACGGTGTAAATAGTTACCATTGGCCCAAACGTCTCATTACAAGGTGTAAGTAGTTACCATCGGCCCAAACGTCTCATTACAAGGTATAAATAGTTACCATTGGCCCAAACGTCTCATTACATGGTATAAATAGTTACCATTGGCCAAAACGTCACATAACAAGGTGTAAATAGTTACCATTGGTCAAACGTCACATTACAAGGTTTAAATAGTTACCATTGGCCCAAACGTCTCATTACAAGGTGTAAATAGTTACCATTGGACCAAACGTCTCATTGCACCGTGTAAGTAGTTACCATTGGCCCAAACGTCTCATTACAAGGGGTAAATAGTTACCATTGGCCCAAACGTCTCATTACAAAGTGTAAATAGTTCCCATTGACCCAACCATCTTATTACACGGTGTAAATAGTTACCATTGGCCCAAACGTCTCATTACAAGGTGTAAATAGTTACCATTGGCCAAAACGTCTCAATACAAGGTGCAAATAGTTACCATTGGCCCAAACGTCTCATTACAAGGTGTAAATAGTTACCATTGGCCCAAACATCTCATTACACGGTATAAATAATTACCACTGGCCCAAACGTCTCATTACCAGGTGCAAATAGTTACCATTGGCCCAAACGTCTCATTACACGGTGTAAATAGTTACCATTGGCCCAAACGTCTCATTACAAGGTGTAAATAGTTACCATTGGCGCAAACGTCTCATAACAAGGTGTAAATAGTTACAATTGGCCCAAACGTCACCTTACACGGTGTAAATAGTTACCATTGGCCCAAACGTCTCATTACAAGGTGTAAATAGTTACCATTGGCCCAAACGTCTCATTACAGGGTGTAAATATTTACCATTCGCCCAAACGTCTCATTGCACGGTGTAAATAGTTACCATTGGCCCAAACGTCTCATTACAAGGTGTAAATAGTTACCATTGGCCCAAACGTCTCATTACAAGGTGTAAATAGTTACCATCGGCCCAAACGTCTCATTACAAGGTATCAATAGTTACCATTGTCCCAAACGTCTCATTAAAAGGTGTAAATAGTTACCATTGGCCCAAACGTCTCATTACAATGTGTAATTAGTTACCATCGGCCCAAACGTCTCATTACAAGGTATAAATAGTTACCATTGGCCCAAACGTCTCATTACATGGTGTAAATAGTTACCATTTGTCCCAAACGTCACATAACAAGGTGTAAATAGTTACCATTGGTCAAACGTTACATTACAGGGTTTAAATAGTTACCATTGGCCCAAACGTCTCATTACAAGGTGTAAATAGTTACCATTGGACCAAACGTCTCATTACACGGTGTAATTAGTTACCATTGGCCCAAACGTCTCATTACAAGGGGTAAATAGTTACCATTGGCCCAAACGTCTCATTACACGGTGTAAATAGTTACCATTGACCCAACCATCTCATTACACGGTGTAAATAGTTACCATTGGCCCAAACGTCTCATTATCAGGCGTAAATAGTTACCATTGGCCCAAACGTCTCAATACAAGGTGTAAATAGTTACCATTGGCCCAAACGTCTCATTACAAGGTGTAAGTAGCTACCATTAGCCCAAACGTCTCATTACACGGTGTAAATAGTTACCATTGGCCCAAACGTCTCATTATACGGTGTAAATAGTTACCATTGGCCCAAACGTCTCATTACAAGGTGTAAGTAGTTACCATCGGCCCAAACGTCTCATTACAAGGTATAAATAGTTACCATTGGCCCAAACGTCTCATTACATGGTATAAATAGTTACCATTGGCCAAAACGTCACATAACAAGGTGTAAATAGTTACCATTGGTCAAACGTCACATTACAAGGTTTAAATAGTTACCATTGGCCCAAACGTCTCATTACAAGGTGTAAATAGTTACCATTGGACCAAACGTCTCATTGCACCGTGTAAGTAGTTACCATTGGCCCAAACGTCTCATTACAAGGGGTAAATAGTTACCATTGGCCCAAACGTCTCATTACAAGGTGTAAATAGTTGCCATTGACCCAACCATCTCATTACACGGTGTAAATAGTTACCATTGGCCCAAACGTCTCATTACAAGGTGTAAATAGTTACCATTGGCCAAAACGTCTCAATACAAGGTGCAAATAGTTACCATTGGCCCAAACGTCTCATTACAAGGTGTAAATAGTTACCATTGGCCCAAACATCTCATTACACGGTATAAATAATTACCACTGGCCCAAACGTCTCATTACCAGGTGCAAATAGTTACCATTGGCCCAAACGTCTCATTACACGGTGTAAATAGTTACCATTGGCCCAAACGTCTCATTACAAGGTGTAAATAGTTACCATCGGCCCAAACGTCTCATAACAAGGTGTAAATAGTTACAATTGGCCCAAACGTCACCTTACACGGTGTAAATAGTTACCATTGGCCCAAACGTCTCATTACAAGGTGTAAATAGTTACCATTGGCCCAAACGTCTCATTACAGGGTGTAAATATTTACCATTCGCCCAAACGTCTCATTGCACGGTGTAAATAGTTACCATTGGCCCAAACGTCTCATTACAAGGTGTAAATAGTTACCATTGGCCCAAACGTCTCATTACAAGGTGTAAATAGTTACCATCGGCCCAAACGTCTCATTACAAGGTATCAATAGTTACCATTGTCCCAAACGTCTCATTAAAAGGTGTAAATAGTTACCATTGGCCCAAACGTCTCATTACAATGTGTAATTAGTTACCATCGGCCCAAACGTCTCATTACAAGGTATAAATAGTTACCATTGGCCCAAACGTCTCATTACAAGGTATAAATAGTTACCATTGGCCCAAACGTCTCATTACACGGTGTAAATAGTTACCATTGGCCCAAACGTCTCATTACACGGTGTAAATAGTTACCATTGGCCCAAACGTCACATTACACGGTGTAAATAGTTACCATTGGCCCAAACGTCTCATTACACGGTGTAAGTAGTTACCATTGGCCCAAACGTCTCATTACAAGGTGTAAATAGTTACCATTGGCCCAAACGTCTCAATACAAGGTGTAAATAGATACCATTTTTTCCCAAACGTCTCATTACAAGGTGTAAATAGTTACCATTGGCCCAAACGTCTGATTACACGGTGTAAATGGTTACCATTTACCCAAACGTCTCATCACCCGGTGTAAATAGTTACCATTGACCCAAACGTCTCATTACAAGATGTAAATAGTTACCATTGGCCAACACGTCTCATCACAAGGTGTAAATAGTTACCATTGGCCCAAACGTCTCATTACATGGTATAAATAGTTACCATTGGCCAAAACGTCACATAACAAGGTGTAAATAGTTACCATTGGTCAAACGTCACATTACAAGGTTTAAATAGTTACCATTGGCCCAAACGTCTCATTACAAGGTGTAAATAGTTACCAATGGACCAAACGTCTCATTGCACCGTGTAAGTAGTTACCATTGGCCCAAACGTCTCATTACAAGGTATAAATAGTTACCATTGGCCCAAACGTCTCATTACACGGTGTAAATAGTTACCATTGGCCCAAACGTCTCATTACACGGTGTAAATAGTTACCATTGGCCCAAACGTCTCATTACACGGTGTAAATAGTTACCATTGGCCCAAACATCTCATTACACGGTGTAAGTAGTTACCATTGGCCCAAACGTCTCGTTACAAGGTGTAAATAGTTACCATTGGCCCAAACGTCTCAATACAAGGTGTAAATAGATACCATTTTTTCCCAAACGTCTCATTACAAGGTGTAAATAGTTACCATTGGCCCAAACGTCTCATTACACGGTGTAAATAGTTACCATTTACCTAAACGTCTCATCACACGGTGTAAATAGTTACCATTGACCCAAACGTCTCATTACAAGATGTAAATAGTTACCATTGGCCAACACGTCTCATCACAAGGTGTAAATAGTTACCATTGGCCCAAACGTCTCATTACATGGTATAAATAGTTACCATTGGCCAAAACGTCACATAACAAGGTGTAAATAGTTACCATTGGTCAAACGTCACATTACAAGGTTTAAATAGTTACCATTGGCCCAAACGTCTCATTACAAGGTGTAAATAGTTACCAATGGACCAAACGTCTCATTGCACCGTGTAAGTAGTTACCATTGGCCCAAACGTCTCATTACAAGGGGTAAATAGTTACCATTGGCCCAAACGTCTCATTACAAGGTGTAAATAGTTGCCATTGACCCAACCATCTCATTACACGGTGTAAATAGATACCATTGGCCCAAACGTCTCAATACAAGGTGTAAATAGATACCATTTTTTCCCAAACGTCTCATTACAAGGTGTAAATAGTTACCATTGGCCCAAACGTCTCATTACACGGTGTAAATAGTTACCATTTACCCAAACGTCTCATCACACGGTGTAAATAGTTACCATTGACCCAAACGTCTCATTACAAGATGTAAATAGTTACCATTGGCCAACACGTCTCATCACAAGGTGTAAATAGTTACCATTGGCCCAAACGTCTCATTACATGGTATAAATAGTTACCATTGGCCAAAACGTCACATAACAAGGTGTAAATAGTTACCATTGGTCAAACGTCACATTACAAGGTTTAAATAGTTACCATTGGCCCAAATGTCTCATTACAAGGTGTAAATAGTTACCAATGGACCAAACGTCTCATTGCACCGTGTAAGTAGTTACCATTGGCCCAAACGTCTCATTACAAGGGGTAAATAGTTACCATTGGCCCAAACGTCTCATTACAAGGTGTAAATAGTTGCCATTGACCCAACCATCTCATTACACGGTGTAAATAGTTACCATTGGCCCAAACGTCTCATTACAAGGTGTAAATAGTTACCATTGGCCAAAACGTCTCAATACAAGGTGCAAATAGTTACCATTGGCCCAAACGTCTCATTACAAGGTGTAAATAGTTACCATTGGCCCAAACATCTCATTACACGGTATAAATAATTACCACTGGCCCAAACGTCTCATTACCAGGTGCAAATAGTTACCATTAGCCCAAAGGTCTCATTACAAGGTGTAAATAGTTACCATTGGCCCAAACGTCTCAATACAAGGTGTAATTAGTTACCATTGGCCCAAGCGTCTCAATACAAGGTGTAAATAGTTACCATTGGCCCAAACGTCTCATTACAAGGTGTAATTAGTTACCATTGGCCCAAACGTCTCATTACAAGGTATAAATAGTTACCATTGGCCCAAACGTCTCATTACATGGTGTAAATAGTTACCATTGGCCCAAACGTCACATAACAAGGTATAAATAGTTACCATTGGCCCAAACGTCTCATTACAAGGTGTAAATAGTTACCACTGGCCCAAACGTCTCATTACACGGTGTAAATAGTTAACATTGGCCCAAACGTCACATTACAAGGGGTAAATAGTTACCATTGGCCCAAACGTCTCATTACAAGGTGTAAATAGTTACCATTGACCCAACCATCTCATTACACGGTGTAAATAGTTACCATTGGCCCAAGCGTCTCATTACAACGTGTGAATAGTTACCATTGGCCCAAACGTCTCATTACAAGGTGTAAATAGTTACCATTGGACAAAACGTCTCATTACAAGGTGTAAATAGTTACCATTGGCCCAAATGTCTCATTACAAGGTGTAAATAGTTACCATTGGCCAAAACGTCTCAATACAAGGTGTAAATATTTACCATTGGCCCAAACGTCTCAATACAAGGTGTAAATAATTACCATTGGCCCAAACGTCTCATTACAAGGTGTAAATAGTTACCATTGGCCCAAACGTCTCATTACACGCTGTAAATAGTTACCATTGGCCCAAACGTCACATTACAAGGTATAAATAGTTACCATTGGCCCAAACGTCTCATTACAAAGTGTAAATAGTTACCATTGGCCCAAACGTCTCATTACACGGTGTAAATAGTTACCATTGGCCCAAACGTCTCATTACAAGATGTAAATAGTTACCATAGGCCCAAACGTCTCATTACAAGGTATAAATAGTTACCATTGGCCGAAACGTCTCATTACAAGGTGTAAATAGTTACCATTGACCCAAACGTCTCATTACAAGGTGTAAATAGTTACCATCGGCCCAAACGTCTCATTACACGGTGTAAATAGTTACCATTGGCCCAAACGTCTCATTACAAGGTGTAAATAGTTACCATTGGCCCAAACGTCTCATTACAAGGTGTAAGTAGTTACCATCGGCCCAAACGTCTCATTACAAGGTATAAATAGTTACCATTGGCCCAAACGTCTCATTACATGGTGTAAATAGTTACCATTTGTCCCAAACGTCACATAACAAGGTGTAAATAGTTACCATTGGTCAAACGTCACATTACAAGGTTTAAATAGTTACCATTGGCCCAAACGTCTCATTACAAGGTGTAAATAGTTACCATTGGACCAAACGTCTCATTACAAGGTGTAAATAGTTACCATTGGCCCAAACGTCTCAATACAAGGTGTAAATAGATACCATTTTTTCCCAAACGTCTCATTACAAGGTGTAAATAGTTACCATTGGCCCAAACGTCTCATTACACGGTGTAAATAGTTACCATTTACCCAAACGTCTCATCACACGGTGTAAATAGTTATCATTGACCCAAACGTCTCATTACCAGATGTAAATAGTTACCATTGGCCAACACGTCTCATCACAAGGTGTAAATAGTTACCATTGGCCCAAACGTCTCATTACATGGTATAAATAGTTACCATTGGCCAAAAAGTCACATAACAAGGTGTAAATAGTTACCATTGGTCAAACGTCACATTACAAGGTTTAAATAGTTACCATTGGCCCAAACGTCTCATTACAAGGTGTAAATAGTTACCAATGGACCAAACGTCTCATTGCACCGTGTAAGTAGTTACCATTGGCCCAAACGTCTCATTACAAGGGGTAAATAGTTACCATTGGCCCAAACGTCTCATTACAAGGTGTAAATAGTTGCCATTGACCCAACCATCTCATTACACGGTGTAAATAGATACCATTGGCCCAAACGTCTCAATACAAGGTGTAAATAGATACCATTTTTTCCCAAACGTCTCATTACAAGGTGTAAATAGTTACCATTGGCCCAAACGTCTCATTACACGGTGTAAATAGTTACCATTTACCCAAACGTCTCATCACACGGTGTAAATAGTTACCATTGGCCCAAACGTCTCATTACACGGTGTAAATAGTTACCATTGGCCCAAGCGCCTCAATACAAGGTGTAAATAGTTACCATTGGCCCAAACTTCTTATTACATGGTGTAAATAGTTACCATTGGCCAACACGTCTAATCACAAGGTGTACATAGTTACCATTGGCCCAAACGTCTCATTACAAGGTGTAAATAGTTACCATTTACCCAAACGTCTCATCACACGGTGTAAATAGTTACCATTGACCCAAACGTCTCATTACAAGATGTAAATAGTTACCATTGGCCAACACGTCTAATCACAAGGTGTACATAGTTACCATTGGCCCAAACGTCTCATTACAAGGTGTAAATAGTTACCATTGGCCCAAACGTCTCATTACAAGGCGTAAATAGTTACCATTGGCCCAAACGTCTCAATACAAGGTGTAAATAGTTACCATTGGCCCAAACTTCTTATTACACGGTGTAAATAGTTACCATTGGCCCAAACGTCTCATTACACGGTGTAAATAGTTACCATTGGCCCAAACGTCTCATTACAAGGCGTAAATAGTTACCATTGGCTCAAACGTCTCAATACAAGGTGTAAATAGTTACCATTGGCCCAAACTTCTTATTACACGGTGTAAATAGTTACCATTGGCCCAAACGTCTCATTACACGGTGTAAATAGTTACCATTGGCCCAACCATCTCATTACTCGTTGTAAATAGTTACCATTGGCCCAAACGTCTCATTACATGGTGTAAATAGTTACCATTGGCCCAAACGTCTCATTACACGGTGTAAATAGTTACCATTGGCCCAAACGTCTCATTACAAGGCGTAAATAGTTACCATTGGCCCAAACGTCTCATTACACGGTGTAAATAGTTACCATTGGCCCAAACGTCTCATTACACGGTGTAAATAGTTACCATTGGCCCAAACGTCTCATTACACGGTGTAAATAGTTACCATTGGCCCAAACGTCTCATTACACGGTGTAAATAGTTACCATTGGCCCAAACGTCTCATTACAAGGCGTAAATAGTTACCATTGGCCCAAACGTCTCATTACAAGGTGTAAATAGTTACCATTGGCGCAAACGTATCATTACAAAGTGTAAATAGTTACCATTGGCCCAAACGTCACATTACACGGTGTAAATAGTTACCATTGGCCCAAACGTCTCATTACAAGATGTAAATAGTTACCATTGGCCCAAACGTCTCATTACAAGGTGTAAATAGTTACCATCGGCCCAAACGTCTCATTACAAGGTGTAAATAGTTACCATTGGCCAAATCGTCTCATTACACGGTGTAAATAGTTACCATTGGCCCAAACGTCCCATTACAAGGCGTAAATAGTTACCATTGGCCCAAACGTCTCATTACAAGGCGTAAATAGTTACCATTGGCCCAAACGTCTCAATACAAGGTGTAAATAGTTACCATTGGCCCAAACTTCTTATTACACGGTGTAAATAGTTACCATTGGCCCAAACGTCTCATTACAAGGTGTAAATAGTTACCATTGACCCAAACGTCTCATTACAAGATGTAAATAGTTACCATTGGCCAACACGTCTAATCACAAGATGTACATAGTTACCATTGGCCCAAACGTCTCATTACAAGGTGTAAATAGTTACCATTGGCCCAAACGTCTCATTACAAGGCGTAAATAGTTACCATTGGCCCAAACGTCTCAATACAAGGTGTAAATAGTTACCATTGGCCCAAACTTCTTATTACACGGTGTAAATAGTTACCATTGGCCCAAACGTCTCATTACACGGTGTAAATAGTTACCATTGGCCCAAACGTCTCATTACAAGGCGTAAATAGTTACCATTGGCCCAAACGTCTCAATACAAGGTGTAAATAGTTACCATTGGCCCAAACTTCTTATTACACGGTGTAAATAGTTACCATTGGCCCAAACGTCTCATTACACGGTGTAAATAGTTACCATTGGCCCAACCATCTCATTACTCGTTGTAAATAGTTACCATTGGCCCAAACGTCTCATTACATGGTGTAAATAGTTACCATTGGCCCAAACGTCTCATTACACGGTGTAAATAGTTACCATTGGCCCAAACGTCTCATTACAAGGCGTAAATAGTTACCATTGGCCCAAACGTCTCATTACACGGTGTAAATAGTTACCATTGGCCCAAACGTCTCATTACACGGTGTAAATAGTTACCATTGGCCCAAGCGTCTCATTACAAGGCGTAAATAGTTACCATTGGCCAAAACGTCTCATTACACGATGTAGATAGTTACCATCGTCCCAAACGTCTCATTACAAGGCGTAAGTAGTTACCATTGGCCCAAACGTCTCATTACACGGTGTAAATAGTTACCATTGGCCCAAACGTCTCATTACACGGTGTAAATAGTTACCATTGGCCCAAACGTCTCATTACACGGTGTAAATAGTTACCATTGGCCCAAACGTCTCATTACACGGTGTAAATAGATACCATTGGCCCAAACGTCTCATTACAAGGCGTAAATAGTTACCATTGGCCCAAACGTCTCATTACAAGGTGTAAATAGTTACCATTGGCGCAAACGTCTCATTACAAAGTGTAAATAGTTACCATTGGCCCAAACGTCACATTACACGGTGTAAATAGTTACCATTGGCCCAAACGTCTCATTACAAGATGTAAATAGTTACCATTGGCCCAAACGTCTCATTACAAGGTGTAAATAGTTACCATTGGCCCAAACGTCTCAATACAAGGTGTAAATAGTTACCATTGGCCCAAACGTCTCATTACAAGGTGTAAATAGTTACCATCGGCCCAAACGTCTCATTACAAGGTGTAAATAATTACCATTGGCCCAATCGTCTCATTACACGGTGTAAATAGTTACCATTGGCCCAAACGTCTCATTACAAGGCGTAAATAGTTACCATTGGCCCAAACGTCTCATTACAAGGTGCAAATAGTTACCATTGGCGCAAACGTCTCATTACAAAGTGTAAATAGTTACCATGGGCCCAAACGTCTCATTACACGGCGTAAGTAGTTACCATTGGCCCAAACGTCTCATTACAAGGTGTAAATAGTTACCTTTGGCCCAAGCGTCTCATTACAAGGTGTAAATAGTTACCATTGGCCCAAACGTCACATTACACGGTGTAAATAGTTACCATTGGCCCAAACGTCTCATTACACGGTGTAAGTAGTTACCATTGGCCCAAACGTCTCATTACAAGGTGTAAATAGTTACCATTGGCCCAAACGTCTCAATACAAGGTGTAAATAGATACCATTTTTTCCCAAACGTCTCATTACAAGGTGTAAATAGTTACCATTGGCCCAAACGTCTGATTACACGGTGTAAATAGTTACCATTTACCCAAACGTCTCATCACACGGTGTAAATAGTTACCATTGACCCAAACGTCTCATTACAAGATGTAAATAGTTACCATTGGCCAACACGTCTCATCACAAGGTGTAAATAGTTACCATTGGCCCAAACGTTTCATTACAAGGTGTAAATAGTTACCAATGGACCAAACGTCTCATTGCACCGTGTAAGTAGTTACCATTGGCCCAAACGTCTCATTACAAGGTATAAATAGTTACCATTGGCCCAAACGTCTCATTACACGGTGTAAATAGTTACCATTGGCCCAAACGTCTCATTACAAGGTGTAAATAGTTACCATTGGCCCAAACGTCACATTACACGGTGTAAATAGTTACCATTGGCCCAAACGTCTCATTACACGGTGTAAGTAGTTACCATTGGCCCAAACGTCTCATTACAAGGTGTAAATAGTTACCATTGGCCCAAACGTCTCAATACAAGGTGTAAATAGATACCATTTTTTCCCAAACGTCTCATTACAAGGTGTAAATAGTTACCATTGGCCCAAACGTCTCATTACACGGTGTAAATAGTTACCATTCACCCAAACGTCTCATCACACGGTGTAAATAGTTATCATTGACCCAAACGTCTCATTACAAGATGTAAATAGTTACCATTGGCCAACACGTCTCATCACAAGGTGTAAATAGTTACCATTGGCCCAAACGTCTCATTACATGGTATAAATAGTTACCATTGGCCAAAACGTCACATAACAAGGTGTAAATAGTTACCATTGGTCAAACGTCACATTACAAGGTTTAAATAGTTACCATTGGCCCAAACGTCTCATTACAAGGTGTAAATAGTTACCAATGGACCAAACGTCTCATTGCACCGTGTAAGTAGTTACCATTGGCCCAAACGTCTCATTACAAGGGGTAAATAGTTACCATTGGCCCAAACGTCTCATTACAAGGTGTAAATAGTTGCCATTGACCCAACCATCTCATTACACGGTGTAAATAGATACCATTGGCCCAAACGTCTCAATACAAGGTGTAAATAGATGCCATTTTTTCCCAAACGTCTCATTACAAGGTGTAAATAGTTACCATTGGCCCAAACGTCTCATTACACGGTGTAAATAGTTACCATTTACCCAAACGTCTCATCACACGGTGTAAATAGTTACCATTGGCCCAAACGTCTCATTACACGGTGTAAATAGTTACCATTGGCCCAAGCGCCTCAATACAAGGTGTAAATAGTTACCATTGGCCCAAACTTCTTATTACATGGTGTAAATAGTTACCATTGGCCAACACGTCTAATCACAAGGTGTACATAGTTACCATTGGCCCAAACGTCTCATTACAAGGTGTAAATAGTTACCATTTACCCAAACGTCTCATCACACGGTGTAAATAGTTACCATTGACCCAAACGTCTCATTACAAGATGTAAATAGTTACCATTGGCCAACACGTCTAATCACAAGGTGTACATAGTTACCATTGGCCCAAACGTCTCATTACAAGGTGTAAATAGTTACCATTGGCCCAAACGTCTCATTACAAGGCGTAAATAGTTACCATTGGCCCAAACGTCTCAATACAAGGTGTAAATAGTTACCATTGGCCCAAACTTCTTATTACACGGTGTAAATAGTTACCATTGGCCCAAACGTCTCATTACACGGTGTAAATAGTTACCATTGGCCCAAACGTCTCATTACAAGGCGTAAATAGTTACCATTGGCCCAAACGTCTCAATACAAGGTGTAAATAGTTACCATTGGCCCAAACTTCTTATTACACGGTGTAAATAGTTACCAATGGCCCAAACGTCTCATTACACGGTGTAAATAGTTACCATTGGCCCAACCATCTCATTACTCGTTGTAAATAGTTACCATTGGCCCAAACGTCTCATTACATGTGTAAATAGTTACCATTGGCCCTAACGTCTCATTACACGGTGTAAATAGTTACCATTGGCGCAAACGTCTCATTACAAGGCGTAAATAGTTACCATTGGCCCAAACGTCTCATTACACGGTGTAAATAGTTACCATTGGCCCAAACGTCTCATTACACGGTGTAAATAGTTACCATTGGCCCAAACGTCTCATTACACGGTGTAAATAGTTACCATTGGCCCAAACGTCTCATTACACGGTGTAAATAGTTACCATTGGCCCAAACGTCTCATTACAAGGCGTAAATAGTTACCATTGGCCCAAACGTCTCATTACAAGGTGTAAATAGTTACCATTGGCGCAAACGTCTCATTACAAAGTGTAAATAGTTACCATTGGCCCAAACGTCACATTACACGGTGTAAATAGTTACCATTGGCCCAAACGTCTCATTACAAGATGTAAATAGTTACCATTGGCCCAAACATCTCATTACAAGGTGTAAATAGTTACCATTGGCCCAAACGTCTCAATACAAGGTGTAAATAGTTACCATTGGCCCAAACGTCTCATTACAAGGTGTAAATAGTTACCATCGGCCCAAACGTCTCATTACAAGGTGTAAATAGTTACCATTGGCCCAATCGTCTCATTACACGGTGTAAATAGTTACCATTGGCCCAAACGTCCCATTACAAGGCGTAAATAGTTACCATTGGCCCAAACGTCTCATTACAAGGCGTAAATAGTTACCATTGGCCCAAACGTCTCAATACAAGGTGTAAATAGTTACCATTGGCCCAAACTTCTTATTACACGGTGTAAATAGTTACCATTGGCCCAAACGTCTCATTACAAGGTGTAAATAGTTACCATTGACCCAAACGTCTCATTACAAGATGTAAATAGTTACCATTGGCCAACACGTCTAATCACAAGGTGTACATAGTTACCATTGGCCCAAACGTCTCATTACAAGGTGTAAATAGTTACCATTGGCCCAAACGTCTCATTACAAGGCGTAAATAGTTACCATTGGCCCAAACGACTCAATACAAGGTGTAAATAGTTACCATTGGCCCAAACTTCTTATTACACGGTGTAAATAGTTACCATTGCCCAAACGTCTCATTACACGGTGTAAATAGTTACCATTGGCCCAAACGTCTCATTACAAGGCGTAAATAGTTACCATTGGCCCAAACGTATCAATACAAGGTGTAAATAGTTACCATTGGCCCAAACTTCTTATTACACGGTGTAAATAGTTACCATTGGCCCAAACGTCTCATTACACGGTGTAAATAGTTACCATTGGCCCAACCATCTCATTACTCGTTGTAAATAGTTACCATTGGCCCAAACGTCTCATTACATGGTGTAAATAGTTACCATTGGCCCAAACGTCTCATTACACGGTGTAAATAGTTACCATTGGCCAAAACGTCTCATTACAAGGCGTAAATAGTTACCATTGGCCCAAACGTCTCATTACACGGTGTAAATAGTTACCATTGGCCCAAACGTCTCATTACACGGTGTAAATAGTTACCATTGGCCCAAGCGTCTCATTACAAGGCGTAAATAGTTACCATTGGCCAAAACGTCTCATTACACGATGTAGATAGTTACCATCGTCCCAAACGTCTCATTACAAGGCGTAAGTAGTTACCATTGGCCCAAACGTCTCATTACACGGTGTAAATAGTTACCATTGGCCCAAACGTCTCATTACACGGTGTAAATAGTTACCATTGGCCCAAACGTCTCATTACACGGTGTAAATAGTTACCATTGGCCCAAACGTCTCATTACACGGTGTAAATAGATACCATTGGCCCAAACGTCTCATTACAAGGCGTAAATAGTTACCATTGGCCCAAACGTCTCATTACAAGGTGTAAATAGTTACCATTGGCGCAAACGTCTCATTACAAAGTGTAAATAGTTACCATTGGCCCAAACGTCACATTACACGGTGTAAATAGTTACCATTGGCCCAAACGTTTCATTACAAGATGTAAATAGTTACCATTGGCCCAAACGTCTCATTACACGGTGTAAATAGTTACCATTGGCCCAAACGTCTCAATACAAGGTGTAAATAGTTACCATTGGCCCAAACGTCTCATTACAAGGTGTAAATAGTTACCATCGGCCCAAACGTCTCATTACAAGGTGTAAATAGTTACCATTGGCCCAATCGTCTCATTACACGGTGTAAATAGTTACCATTGGCCCAAACGTCTCATTACAAGGCGTAAATAGTTACCATTGGCCCAAACGTCTCATTACAAGGTGCAAATAGTTACCATTGGCGCAAACGTCTCATTACAAAGTGTAAATAGTTACCATGGGCCCAAACGTCTCATTACACGGCGTAAGTAGTTACCATTGGCCCAAACGTCTCATTACAAGGTGTAAATAGTTACCTTTGGCCCAAGCGTCTCATTACCAGGTGTAAATAGTTACCATTGGCCCAAACGTCTCATTACACGGTGTAAATAGTTACCATTGACCCAAACGTCTCATTACAAGGCGTAAATACTTACCATTGGCCCAAACGTCTCATTACACGGTGTAAATAGTTACCATTGGCGCAAACGTCTCATTACAAGGTGTAAATAGTTACCTTTAGCGCAAACGTCGCATTACAAAGTGTAAATAGTTACCATTGGCCCAAACGTCTCATTACAAGGCGTAAATAGTTACCATTGGCCCAAACGTCTCATTACACGGTGTAAATAGTTACCATTTACCCAAACGTCTCATCACACGGTGTAAATAGTTACCATTGACCCAAACGTCTCATTACAAGATGTAAATAGTTACCATTGGCCAACACGTCTAATCACAAGGTGTACATAGTTACCATTGGCCCAAACGTCTCATTACAAGGTGTAAATAGTTACCATTGGCCCAAACGTCTTATTACAAGGCGTAAATAGTTACCATTGGCCCAAACGTCTCATTACAAGGTGTAAATAGTTACCATTGGCCCAAACTTCTTATTACACGGTGTAAATAGTTACCATTGGCCCAAACGTCTCATTACACGGTGTAAATAGTTACCATTGGCCCAAACGTCTCATTACACGGTGTAAATATTTACCATTGGCCCAAACGTCTCATTACACGGTGTAAATAGTTACCATTGGCCCAAACGTCTCATTACAAGGCGTAAATAGTTACCATTGGCCCAAACGTCTCACTACAAGGTGTAAATAGTTACCATTGGCCCAACCATCTCATTACTCGTTGTAAATAGTTACCATTGGCCCAAACGTCTCATTACATGGTGTAAATAGTTACCATTGGCCCAAACGTCTCATTACACGGTGTAAATAGTTACCATTGGCCCAAACGTCTCATTACAAGACGTAAATAGTTACCATTGGCCCAAACGTCTCATTACACGGTGTAAATAGTTACCATTGGCCCAAACGTCTCATTACATGGTGTAAATAGTTACCATTGGCCAAAACGTCACATGACAAGGTGTAAATAATTACCATTGGTCACACGTCACATTACAAGGTTTAAATAGTTACCATTGGCCCAAACGTCTCATTACACGGTGTAAATAGTTACCATTGGCCCAAGCGCCTCAATACAAGGTGTAAATAGTTACCATTGGCCCAAACTTCTGATTACATGGTGTAAATAGTTACCATTGGCCCAAACGTCTCATTACAAGGCGTAAATAGTTACCATTGGCCCAAACGTCTCACTACAATCTGTAAATAGTTACCATTGGCCCAACCATCTCATTACTCGTTGTAAATAGTTATAATTGGCCCAAACGTCTCATTACACGGTGTAAATAGTTACCATTGGCCCAAACGTCTCATTACAAGACGTAAATAGTTACCATTGGCCCAAACGTCTCATTACAAGGTGTAAATAGTTACCAATGGACCAAACGTCTCATTGCACCGTGTAAGTAGTTACCATTGGCCCAAACGTCTCATTACAAGGTATAAATAGTTACCATTGGCCCAAACGTCTCATTACACGGTGTAAATAGTTACCATTGGCCCAAACGTCTCATTACACGGTGTAAATAGTTACCATTGGCCAACACGTCTAATCACAAGGTGTACATAGTTACCATTGGCCCAAACGTCTCATTACAAGGTGTAAATAGTTACCATTGGCCCAAACGTCTTATTACAAGGCGTAAATAGTTACCATTGGCCCAAACGTCTCATTACAAGGTGTAAATAGTTACCATTGGCCCAAACTTCTTATTACACGGTGTAAATAGTTACCATTGGCCCAAACGTCTCATTACACGGTGTAAATAGTTACCATTGGCCCAAACGTCTCATTACACGGTGTAAATATTTACCATTGGCCCAAACGTCTCATTACACGGTGTAAATAGTTACCATTGGCCCAAACGTCTCATTACAAGGCGTAAATAGTTACCATTGGCCCAAACGTCTCACTACAAGGTGTAAATAGTTACCATTGGCCCAACCATCTCATTACTCGTTGTAAATAGTTACCATTGGCCCAAACGTCTCATTACATGGTGTAAATAGTTACCATTGGCCCAAACGTCTCATTACACGGTGTAAATAGTTACCATTGGCCCAAACGTCTCATTACAAGACGTAAATAGTTACCATTGGCCCAAACGTCTCATTACACGGTGTAAATAGTTACCATTGGCCCAAACGTCTCATTACATGGTGTAAATAGTTACCATTGGCCAAAACGTCACATGACAAGGTGTAAATAATTACCATTGGTCACACGTCACATTACAAGGTTTAAATAGTTACCATTGGCCCAAACGTCTCATTACACGGTGTAAATAGTTACCATTGGCCCAAGCGCCTCAATACAAGGTGTAAATAGTTACCATTGGCCCAAACTTCTTATTACATGGTGTAAATAGTTACCATTGGCCCAAACGTCTCATTACAAGGCGTAAATAGTTACCATTGGCCCAAACGTCTCACTACAATCTGTAAATAGTTACCATTGGCCCAACCATCTCATTACTCGTTGTAAATAGTTATCATTGGCCCAAACGTCTCATTACACGGTGTAAATAGTTACCATTGGCCCAAACGTCTCATTACAAGACGTAAATAGTTACCATTGGCCCAAACGTCTCATTACAAGGTGTAAATAGTTACCAATGGACCAAACGTCTCATTGCACCGTGTAAGTAGTTACCATTGGCCCAAACGTCTCATTACAAGGTATAAATAGTTACCATTGGCCCAAACGTCTCATTACACGGTGTAAATAGTTACCATTGGCCCAAACGTCTCATTACACGGTGTAAATAGTTACCATTGGCCCAAACGTCACATTACACGGTGTAAATAGTTACCATTGGCCCAAACGTCTCATTACACGGTGCAAGTAGTTACCATTGGCCCAAACGTCTCATTACAAGGTGTAAATAGTTACCATTGGCCCAAACGTCTCAATACAAGGTGTAAATAGATACCATTTTTTCCCAAACGTCTCATTACAAGGTGTAAATAGTTACCATTGGCCCAAACGTCTCATTACACGGTGTAAATAGTTACCATTTACCCAAACGTCTCATCACACGGTGTAAATAGTTACCATTGACCCAAACGTCTCATTACAAGATGTAAATAGTTACCATTGGCCAACACGTCTCATCACAAGGTGCAAATAGTTACCATTGGCCCAAACGTCTCATTACATGGTATAAATAGTTACCATTGGCCAAAACGTCACATAACAAGGTGTAAATAGTTACCATTGGTCAAACGTCACATTACAAGGTTTAAATAGTTACCATTGGCCCAAAGGTCTCATTACAAGGTGTAAATAGTTACCAATGGACCAAACGTCTCATTGCACCGTGTAAGTAGTTACCATTGGCCCAATCGTCTCATTACAAGGGGTAAATAGTTACCATTGGCCCAAACGTCTCATTACAAGGTGTAAATAGTTGCCATTGACCCAACCATCTCATTACACGGTGTAAATAGATACCATTGGCCCAAACGTCTCAATACAAGGTGTAAATAGATACCATTTTTTCCCAAACGTCTCATTACAAGGTGTAAATAGTTACCATTGGCCCAAACGTCTCATTACACGGTGTAAATAGTTACCATTTACCCAAACGTCTCATCACACGGTGTAAATAGTTACCATTGGCCCAAACGTCTCATTACACGGTGTAAATAGTTACCATTGGCCCAAGCGCCTCAATACAAGGTGTAAATAGTTACCATTGGCCCAAACTTCTTATTACATGGTGTAAATAGTTACCATTGGCCCAAACGTCTCATTACACGGTGTAAATAGTTACCATTTACCCAAACGTCTCATCACACGGTGTAAATAGTTACCATTGACCCAAACGTCTCATTACAAGATGTAAATAGTTACCATTGGCCAACACGTCTAATCACAAGGTGTACATAGTTACCATTGGCCCAAACGTCTCATTACAAGGTGTAAATAGTTACCATTGGCCCAAACGTCTCATTACAAGGCGTAAATAGTTACCATTGGCCCAAACGTCTCAATACAAGGTGTAAATAGTTACCATTGGCCCAAACGTCTCATTACACGGTGTAAATAGTTACCATTGGCCCAAACGTCTCATTACAAGGCGTAAATAGTTACCATTGGCCCAAACGTCTCATTACAAGGTGCAAATAGTTACCATTGGCGCAAACGTCTCATTACCAAGTGTAAATAGTTACCATGGGCCCAAACGTCTCATTACACGGCGTAAGTAGTTACCATTGGCCCAAACGTCTCATTACAAGGTGTAAATAGTTACCTTTGGCCCAAGCGTCTCATTACAAGGTGTAAATAGTTACCATTGGCCCAAACGTCTCATTACACGGTGTAAATAGTTACCATTGACCCAAACGTCTCATTACAAGGCGTAAATACTTACCATTGGCCCAAACGTCTCATTACACGGTGTAAATAGTTACCATTGGCGCAAACGTCTCATTACAAGGTGTAAATAGTTACCTTTAGCGCAAACGTCTCATTACAAAGTGTAAATAGTTACCATTGGCCCAAACGTCTCATTACAAGGCGTAAATAGTTACCATTGGCCCAAACGTCTCATTACACGGTGTAAATAGTTACCATTTACCCAAACGTCTCATCACACGGTGTAAATAGTTACCATTGACCCAAACGTCTCATTACAAGATGTAAATAGTTACCATTGGCCAACACGTCTAATCACAAGGTGTACATAGTTACCATTGGCCCAAACGTCTCATTACAAGGTGTAAATAGTTACCATTGGCCCAAACGTCTCATTACAAGGCGTAAATAGTTACCATTGGCCCAAACGTCTCATTACAAGGTGTAAATAGTTACCATTGGCCCAAACTTCTTATTACACGGTGTAAATAGTTACCATTGGCCCAAACGTCTCATTACACGGTGTAAATAGTTACCATTGGCCCAAACGTCTCATTACACGGTGTAAATATTTACCATTGGCCCAAACGTCTCATTACACGGTGTAAATAGTTACCATTGGCCCAAACGTCTCATTACAAGGCGTAAATAGTTACCATTGGCCCAAACGTCTCACTACAAGGTGTAAATAGTTACCATTGGCCCAACCATCTCATTACTCGTTGTAAATAGTTACCATTGGCCCAAACGTCTCATTACATGTTGTAAATAGTTACCATTGGCCCAAACGTCTCATTACACGGTGTAAATAGTTACCATTGGCCCAAACGTCTCATTACAAGACGTAAATAGTTACCATTGGCCCAAACGTCTCATTACACGGTGTAAATAGTTACCATTGGCCCAAACGTCTCATTACATGGTGTAAATAGTTACCATTGGCCAAAACGTCACATAACAAGGTGTAAATAATTACCATTGGTCACACGTCACATTACAAGGTTTAAATAGTTACCATTGGCCCAAACGTCTCATTACACGGTGTAAATAGTTACCATTGGCCCAAGCGCCTCAATACAAGGTGTAAATAGTTACCATTGGCCCAACCATCTCATTACTCGTTGTAAATAGTTACCATTGGCCCAAACGTCTCATTACATGGTGTAAATAGTTACCATTGGCCCAAACGTCTCATTACACGGTGTAAATAGTTACCATTGGCCCAAACGTCTCATTACAAGACGTAAATAGTTACCATTGGCCCAAACGTCTCATTACAAGGTGTAAATAGTTACCAATGGACCAAACGTCTCATTGCACCGTGTAAGTAGTTACCATTGGCCCAAACGTCTCATTACAAGGCATAAATAGTTACCATTGGCCCAAACGTCTCATTACACGGTGTAAATAGATACCATTGGCCCAAACGTCTCATTACAAGGCGTAAATAGTTACCATTGGCCCAAACGTCTCATTACAAGGTGCAAATAGTTACCATTGGCGCAAACGTCTCATTACAAAGTGTAAATAGTTACCATTGGCCCAAACGTCACATTACACGGTGTAAATAGTTACCATTGGCCCAAACGTCTCATTACAAGATGTAAATAGTTACCATTGGCCCAAACGTCTCATTACAAGGTGTAAATAGTTACCATTGGCCCAAACGTCTCAATACAAGGTGTAAATAGTTACCATTGGCCCAAACGTCTCATTACAAGGTGTAAATAGTTACCATTGGCCCAAACGTCTCATTACAAGGTGTAAATAGTTACCATTGGCCCAATCGTCTCATTACACGGTGTAAATAGTTACCATTGGCCCAAACGTCTCATTACAAGGCGTAAATAGTCACCATTGGCCCAAACGTCTCATTACAAGGTGCAAATAGTTACCATTGGCGCAAACGTCTCATTACAAAGTGTAAATAGTTACCATGGGCCCAAACGTCTCATTACACGGCGTAAGTAGTTACCATTGGCCCAAACGTCTCATTACAAGGTGTAAATAGTTACCTTTGGCCCAAGCGTCTCATTACAAGGTGTAAATAGTTACCATTGGCCCAAACGTCTCATTACACGGTGTAAATAGTTACCATTGACCCAAACGTCTCATTACAAGGCGTAAATACTTACCATTGGCCCAAACGTCTCATTACACGGTGTAAATAGTTACCATTGGCGCAAACGTCCCATTACCAAGTGTAAATAGTTACCTTTAGCGCAAACGTCGCATTACAAAGTGTAAATAGTTACCATTGGCCCAAACGTCTCATTACAAGGCGTAAACAGTTACCATTGGCCCAAACGTCTCATTACACGGTGTAAATAGTTACCATTTACCCAAACGTCTCATCACACGGTGTAAATAGTTACCATTGACCCAAACGTCTCATTACAAGATGTAAATAGTTACCATTGGCCAACACGTCTAATCACAAGGTGTACATAGTTACCATTGGCCCAAACGTCTCATTACAAGGTGTAAATAGTTACCATTGGCCCAAACGTCTTATTACAAGGCGTAAATAGTTACCATTGGCCCAAACGTCTCATTACAAGGTGTAAATAGTTACCATTGGCCCAAACTTCTTATTACACGGTGTAAATAGTTACCATTGGCCCAAACGTCTCATTACACGGTGTAAATAGTTACCATTGGCCCAAACGTCTCATTACACGGTGTAAATATTTACCATTGGCCCAAACGTCTCATTACACGGTGTAAATAGTTACCATTGGCCCAAACGTCTCATTACAAGGCGTAAATAGTTACCATTGGCCCAAACGTCTCACTACAAGGTGTAAATAGTTACCATTGGCCCAACCATCTCATTACTCGTTGTAAATAGTTACCATTGGCCCAAACGTCTCATTACATGGTGTAAATAGTTACCATTGGCCCAAACGTCTCATTACACGGTGTAAATAGTTACCATTGGCCCAAACGTCTCATTACAAGACGTAAATAGTTACCATTGGCCCAAACGTCTCATTACACGGTGTAAATAGTTACCATTGGCCCAAACGTCTCATTACATGGTGTAAATAGTTACCATTGGCCAAAACGTCACATAACAAGGCGTAAATAATTACCATTGGTCACACGTCACATTACAAGGTTTAAATAGTTACCATTGGCCCAAACGTCTCATTACACGGTGTAAATAGTTACCATTGGCCCAAGCGCCTCAATACAAGGTGTAAATAGTTACCATTGGCCCAAACTTCTTATTACATGGTGTAAATAGTTACCATTGGCCCAAACGTCTCATTACAAGGCGTAAATAGTTACCATTGGCCCAAACGTCTCACTACAATCTGTAAATAGTTACCATTGGCCCAACCATCTCATTACTCGTTGTAAATAGTTATCATTGGCCCAAACGTCTCATTACATGGTGTAAATAGTTACCATTGGCCCAAACGTCTCATTACACGGTGTAAATAGTTACCATTGGCCCAAACGTCTCATTACAAGACGTAAATAGTTACCATTGGCCCAAACGTCTCATTACAAGGTGTAAATAGTTACCAATGGACCAAACGTCTCATTGCACCGTGTAAGTAGTTACCATTGGCCCAAACGTCTCATTACAAGGTATAAATAGTTACCATTGGCCCAAACGTCTCATTACACGGTGTAAATAGTTACCATTGGCCCAAACGTCTCATTACACGGTGTAAATAGTTACCATTGGCCCAAACGTCACATTACACGGTGTAAATAGTTACCATTGGCCCAAACGTCTCATTACACGGTGTAAGTAGTTACCATTGGCCCAAACGTCTCATTACAAGGTGTAAATAGTTACCATTGGCCCAAACGTCTCAATACAAGGTGTAAATAGATACCATTTTTTCCCAAACGTCTCATTACAAGGTGTAAATAGTTACCATTGGCCCAAACGTCTCATTACACGGTGTAAATAGTTACCATTTACCCAAAAGTCTCATCACACGGTGTAAATAGTTACCATTGACCCAAACGTCTCATTACAAGATGTAAATAGTTACCATTGGCCAACACGTCTCATCACAAGGTGTAAATAGTTACCATTGGCCCAAACGTCTCATTACATGGTATAAATAGTTACCATTGGCCAAAACGTCACATAACAAGGTGTAAATAGTTACCATTGGTCAAACGTCACATTACAAGGTTTAAATAGTTACCATTGGCCCAAAGGTCTCATTACAAGGTGTAAATAGTTACCAATGGACCAAACGTCTCATTGCACCGTGTAAGTAGTTACCATTGGCCCAAACGTCTCATTACAAGGGGTAAATAGTTACCATTGGCCCAAACGTCTCATCACAAGGTGTAAATAGTTGCCATTGACCCAACCATCTCATTACACGGTGTAAATAGATACCATTGGCCCAAACGTCTCAATACAAGGTGTAAATAGATACCATTTTTTCCCAAACGTCTCATTACAAGGTGTAAATAGTTACCATTGGCCCAAACGTCTCATTACACGGTGTAAATAGTTACCATTTACCCAAACGTCTCATCACACGGTGTAAATAGTTACCATTGGCCCAAACGTCTCATTACACGGTGTAAATAGTTACCATTGGCCCAAGCGCCTCAATACAAGGTGTAAATAGTTACCATTGGCCCAAACTTCTTATTACATGGTGTAAATACTTACCATTGGCCCAAACGTCTCATTACACGGTGTAAATAGTTACCATTTACCCAAACGTCTCATCACACGGTGTAAATAGTTACCATTGACCCAAACGTCTCATTACAAGATGTAAATAGTTACCATTGGCCAACACGTCTAATCACAAGGTGTACATAGTTACCATTGGCCCAAACGTCTCATTACAAGGTGTAAATAGTTACCATTGGCCCAAACGTCTCATTACAAGGCGTAAATAGTTACCATTGGCCCAAACGTCTCAATACAAGGTGTAAATAGTTACCATTGGCCCAAACGTCTCATTACACGGTGTAAATAGTTACCATTGGCCCAAACGTCTCATTACAAGGCGTAAATAGTTACCATTGGCCCAAACGTCTCATTACAAGGTGCAAATAGTTACCATTGGCGCAAACGTCTCATTACAAAGTGTAAATAGTTACCATGGGCCCAAACGTCTCATTACACGGCGTAAGTAGTTACCATTGGCCCAAACGTCTCATTACAAGGTGTAAATAGTTACCTTTGGCCCAAGCGTCTCATTACAAGATGTAAATAGTTATCATTGGCCCAAACGTCTCATTACACGGTGTAAATAGTTACCATTGACCCAAACGTCTCATCACACGGTGTAAATAGTTACCATTGACCCAAACGTCTCATTACAAAGTGTAAATAGTTACCATAGGCGCAAACGTCTCATTACAAGGTGTAAATAGTTACCTTTAGCGCAAACGTCTCATTACAAAGTGTAAATAGTTACCATTGGCCCAAACGTCTCATTACAAGGCGTAAATAGTTACCATTGGCCCAAACGTCTCATTACACAGTGTAAATAGTTACCATTTACCCAAACGTCTCATCACACGGTGTAAATAGTTACCATTGACCCAAACGTCTCATTACAAGATGTAAATACTTACCATTGGCCAACACGTCTAATCACAAGGTGTACATAGTTACCATTGGCCCAAACGTCTCATTACAAGGTGTAAATAGTTACCATTGGCCCAAACGTCTCATTACAAGGCGTAAATAGTTACCATTGGCCCAAACGTCTCATTACAAGGTGTAAATAGTTACCATTGGCCCAAACTTCTTATTACACGGTGTAAATAGTTACCATTGGCCCAAACGTCTCATTACACGGTGTAAATAGTTACCATTGGCCCAAACGTCTCATTACACGGTGTAAATATTTACCATTGGCCCAAACGTCTCATTACACGGTGTAAATAGTTACCATTTCCCCAAACGTCTCATTACAAGGCGTAAATAGTTACCATTGGCCCAAACGTCTCACTACAAGGTGTAAATAGTTACCATTGGCCCAACCATCTCATTACTCGTTGTAAATAGTTACCATTGGCCCAAACGTCTCATTACATGTTGTAAATAGTTACCATTGGCCCAAACGTCTCATTCCACGGTGTAAATAGTTACCATTGGCCCAAACGTCTCATTACAAGACGTAAATAGTTACCATTGGCCCAAACGTCTCATTACACGGTGTAAATAGTTACCATTGGCCCAAACGTCTCATTACATGGTGTAAATAGTTACCATTGGCCAAAACGTCACATAACAAGGTGTAAATAATTACCATTGGTCACACGTCACATTACAAGGTTTAAATAGTTACCATTGGCCCAAACGTCTCATTACACGGTGTAAATAGTTACCATTGGCCCAAGCGCCTCAATACAAGGTGTAAATAGTTACCATTGGCCCAAACTTCTTATTACATGGTGTAAATAGTTACCATTGGCCCAAACGTCTCATTACAAGGCGTAAATAGTTACCATTGGCCCAAACGTCTCACTACAAGGTGTAAATAGTTACCATTGGCCCAACCATCTCATTACTCGTTGTAAATAGTTACCATTGGCCCAAACGTCTCATTACATGGTGTAAATAGTTACCATTGGCCCAAACGTCTCATTACACGGTGTAAATAGTTACCATTGGCCCAAACGTCTCATTACAAGACGTAAATAGTTACCATTGGCCCAAACGTCTCATTAGAAGGTGTAAATAGTTACCAATGGACCAAACGTCTCATTGCACCGTGTAAGTAGTTACCATTGGCCCAAACGTCTCATTACAAGGCATAAATAGTTACCATTGGCCCAAACGTCTCATTACACGGTGTAAATATTTACCATTGGCCCAAACGTCTCATTACACGGTGTAAATAGTTACCATTGGCCCAAACGTCACATTACACGGTGTAAATAGTGACCATTGGCCCAAACGTCTCATTACACGGTGTAAATAGTTACCATTGACCCAAACGTCTCATTACAAGGCGTAAACACTTACCATTGGCCCAAACGTCTCATTACACGGTGTAAATAGTTACCATTGGCGCAAACGTCTCATTACAAGGTGTAAATAGTTACCTTTAGCGCAAACGTCTCATTACAAAGTGTAAATAGTTACCATTGGCCCAAACGTCTCATTACAAGGCGTAAATAGTTACCATTGGCCCAAACGTCTCATTACACGGTGTAAATAATTACCATTTACCCAAACGCCTCATCACACGGTGTAAATAGTTACCATTGACCCAAACGTCTCATTACAAGATGTAAATAGTTACCATTGGCCAACACGTCTAATCACAAGGTGTACATAGTTACCATTGGCCCAAACGTCTCATTACAAGGTGTAAATAGTTACCATTGGCCCAAACGTCTCATTACAAGGCGTAAATAGTTACCATTGGCCCAAACGTCTCATTACAAGGTGTAAATAGTTACCATTGGCCCAAACTTCTTATTACACGGTGTAAATAGTTACCATTGGCCCAAACGTCTCATTACACGGTGTAAATAGTTACCATTGGCCCAAACGTCTCATTACCCGGTGTAAATATTTACCATTGGCCCAAACGTCTCATTACACGGTGTAAATAGTTACCATTGGCCCAAACGTCTCATTACAAGGCGTAAATAGTTACCATTGGCCCAAACGTCTCACTACAAGGTGTAAATAGTTACCATTGGCCCAACCATCTCATTACTCGTTGTAAATAGTTACCATTGGCCCAAACGTCTCATTACATGGTGTAAATAGTTACCATTGGCCCAAACGTCTCATTACACGGTGTAAATAGTTACCATTGGCCCAAACGTCTCATTACAAGACGTAAATAGTTACCATTGGCCCAAACGTCTCATTACACGGTGTAAATAGTTACCATTGGCCCAAACGTCTCATTACATGGTGTAAATAGTTACCATTGGCCAAAACGTCACATAACAAGGTGTAAATAATTAACATTGGTCACACGTCACATTACAAGGTTTAAATAGTTACCATTGGCCCAAACGTCTCATTACACGGTGTAAATAGTTACCATTGGCCCAAGCGCCTCAATACAAGGTGTAAATAGTTACCATTGGCCCAAACTTCTTATTACATTTTGTAAATAGTTACCATTGGCCCAAACGTCTCATTACAAGGCGTAAATAGTTACCATTGGCCCAAACGTCTCACTACAAGGTGTAAATAGTTACCATTGGCCCAACCATCTCATTACTCGTTGTAAATAGTTATCATTGGCCCAAACGTCTCATTACATGGTGTAAATAGTTACCATTGGCCCAAACGTCTCATTACACGGTGTAAATAGTTACCATTGGCCCAAACGTCTCATTACAAGACGTAAATAGTTACCATTGGCCCAAACGTCTCATTACAAGGTGTAAATAGTTACCAATGGACCAAACGTCTCATTGCACCGTGTAAGTAGTTACCATTGGCCCAAACGTCTCATTACAAGGTATAAATAGTTACCATTGGCCCAAACGTCTCATTACACGGTGTAAATAGTTACCATTGGCCCAAACGTCTCATTACACGGTGTAAGTAGTTATCATTGGCCCAAGCGTCACATTACACGGTGTAAATAGTTACCATTGGCCCAAACGTCTCATTACACGGTGTAAGTAGTTACCATTGGCCCAAACGTCTCATTACAAGGTGTAAATAGTTACCATTGGCCCAAACGTCTCAATACAAGGTGTAAATAGATACCATTTTTTCCCAAACGTCTCATTACAAGGTGTAAATAGTTACCATTGGCCCAAACGTCTCATTACACGGTGTAAATAGTTACCATTTACCCAAACGTCTCATCACACGGTGTAAATAGTTACCATTGACCCAAACGTCTCATTACAAGATGTAAATGGTTACCATTGGCCAACACGTCTCATCACAAGGTGTAAATAGTTACCATTGGCCCAAACGTCTCATTACATGGTATAAATAGTTACCATTGGCCAAAACGTCACATAACAAGGTGTAAATAGTTACCATTGGTCAAACGTCACATTACAAGGTTTAAATAGTTACCATTGGCCCAAACGTCTCATTACAAGGGGTAAATAGTTACCATTGGCCCAAACGTCTCATTACAAGGTGTAAATAGTTGCCATTGACCCAACCATCTCA
Organism: Arenicola marina; assembly: GCA_964019135.1. Taxonomy (NCBI): domain Eukaryota; kingdom Metazoa; phylum Annelida; class Polychaeta; family Arenicolidae; genus Arenicola; species Arenicola marina. The sequence goes on along the minus strand of OZ025263.1, from coordinate 202,922 downwards.
TTACACGGTGTAAATAGATACCATTGGCCCAAACGTCTCAATACAAGGTGTAAATAGATACCATTTTTTGCCAAACGTCTCATTACAAGGTGTAAATAGTTACCATTGGCCCAAACGTCTCATTACATGGTGTAAATAGTTACCATTGGCCAAAACGTCACATAACAAGGTGTAAATAATTACCATTGGTCACACGTCACATTACAAGGTTTAAATAGTTACCATTGGCCCAAACGTCTCATTACACGGTGTAAATAGTTACCATTGGCCCAAGCGCCTCAATACAAGGTGTAAATAGTTACCATTGGCCCAAACTTCTTATTACATGGTGTAAATAGTTACCATTGGCCCAAACGTCTCATTACAAGGCGTAAATAGTTACCATTGGCCCAAACGTCTCACTACAAGGTGTAAATAGTTACCATTGGCCCAACCATCTCATTACTCGTTGTAAGTAGTTATCATTGGCCCAAATGTCTCATTACATGGTGTAAATAGTTACCATTGGCCCAAACGTCTCATTACACGGTGTAAATAGTTACCATTGGCCCAAACGTCTCATTACAAGACGTAAATAGTTACCATTGGCCCAAACGTCTCATTACAAGGTGTAAATAGTTACCAATGGACCAAACGTCTCATTGCACCGTGTAAGTAGTTACCATTGGCCCAAACGTCTCATTACAAGGTATAAATAGTTACCATTGGCCCAAACGTCTCATTACACGGTGTAAATAGTTACCATTGGCCCAAACGTCTCATTACACGGTGTAAATAGTTACCATTGGCCCAAACGTCACATTACACGGTGTAAATAGTTACCATTGGCCCAAACGTCTCATTACACGGTGTAAGTAGTTACCATTGGCCCAAACGTCTCATTACAAGGTGTAAATAGTTACCATTGGCCCAAACGTCTCAATACAAGGTGTAAATAGATACCATTTTTTCCCAAACGTCTCATTACAAGGTGTAAATAGTTACCATTGGCCCAAACGTCTCATTACACGGTGTAAATAGTTACCATTTACCCAAACGTCTCATCACACGGTGTAAATAGTTACCATTGACCCAAACGTCTCATTACAAGATGTAAATGGTTACCATTGGCCAACACGTCTCATCACAAGGTGTAAATAGTTACCATTGGCCCAAACGTCTCATTACATGGTATAAATAGTTACCATTGGCCAAAACGTCACATAACAAGGTGTAAATAGTTACCATTGGTCAAACGTCACATTACAAGGTTTAAATAGTTACCATTGGCCCAAACGTCTCATTACAAGGTGTAAATAGTTACCAATGGACCAAACGTCTCATTGCACCGTGTAAGTAGTTACCATTGGCCCAAACGTCTCATTACAAGGGGTAAATAGTTACCATTGGCCCAAACGTCTCATTACAAGGTGTAAATAGTTGCCATTGACCCAACCATCTCATTACACGGTGTAAATAGATACCATTGGCCCAAACGTCTCAATACAAGGTGTAAATAGATACCATTTTTTGCCAAACGTCTCATTACAAGGTGTAAATAGTTACCATTGGCCCAAACGTCTCATTACACGGTGTAAATAGTTACCATTTACCCAAACGTCTCATCACACGGTGTAAACAGTTACCATTGGCCCAAACGTCTCATTACACGGTGTAAATAGTTACCATTGGCCCAAGCGCCTCAATACAAGGTGTAAATAGTTACCATTGGCCCAAACTTCTTATTACATGGTGTAAATACTTACCATTGGCCCAAACGTCTCATTACACGGTGTAAATAGTTACCATTTACCCAAACGTCTCATCACACGGTGTAAATAGTTACCATTGACCCAAACGTCTCATTACAAGATGTAAATAGTTACCATTGGCCAACACGTCTAATCACAAGGTGTACATAGTTACCATTGGCCCAAACGTCTCATTACAAGGTGTAAATAGTTACCATTGGCCCAAACGTCTCATTACAAGGCGTAAATAGTTACCATTGGCCCAAACGTCTCAATACAAGGTGTAAATAGTTACCATTGGCCCAAACGTCTCATTACACGGTGTAAATAGTTACCATTGGCCCAAACGTCTCATTACAAGGCGTAAATAGTTACCATTGGCCCAAACGTCTCATTACAAGGTGCAAATAGTTACCATTGGCGCAAACGTCTCATTACAAAGTGTAAATAGTTACCATGGGCCCAAACGTCTCATTACACGGCGTAAGTAGTTACCATTGGCCCAAACGTCTCATTACAAGGTGTAAATAGTTACCTTTGGCCCAAGCGTCTCATTACAAGGTGTAAATAGTTATCATTGGCCCAAACGTCTCATTACACGGTGTAAATAGTTACCATTGACCCAAACGTCTCATCACACGGTGTAAATAGTTACCATTGACCCAAACGTCTCATTACAAAGTGTAAATAGTTACCATAGGCGCAAACGTCTCATTACAAGGTGTAAATAGTTACCTTTAGCGCAAACGTCTCATTACAAAGTGTAAATAGTTACCATTGGCCCAAACGTCTCATTACAAGGCGTAAATAGTTACCATTGGCCCAAACGTCTCATTACACGGTGTAAATAGTTACCATTTACCCAAACGTCTCATCACACGGTGTAAATAGTTACCATTGACCCAAACGTCTCATTACAAGATGTAAATAGTTACCATTGGCCAACACGTCTAATCACAAGGTGTACATAGTTACCATTGGCCCAAACGTCTCATTACAAGGTGTAAATAGTTACCATTGGCCCAAACGTCTCATTACAAGGCGTAAATAGTTACCATTGGCCCAAACGTCTCATTACAAGGTGTAAATAGTTACCATTGGCCCAAACTTCTTATTACACGGTGTAAATAGTTACCATTGGCCCAAACGTCTCATTACACGGTGTAAATAGTTACCATTGGCCCAAACGTCTCATTACACGGTGTAAATATTTACCATTGGCCCAAACGTCTCATTACACGGTGTAAATAGTTACCATTTCCCCAAACGTCTCATTACAAGGCGTAAATAGTTACCATTGGCCCAAACGTCTCACTACAAGGTGTAAATAGTTACCATTGGCCCAACCATCTCATTACTCGTTGTAAATAGTTACCATTGGCCCAAACGTCTCATTACATGTTGTAAATAGTTACCATTGGCCCAAACGTCTCATTCCACGGTGTAAATAGTTACCATTGGCCCAAACGTCTCATTACAAGACGTAAATAGTTACCATTGGCCCAAACGTCTCATTACACGGTGTAAATAGTTACCATTGGCCCAAACGTCTCATTACATGGTGTAAATAGTTACCATTGGCCAAAACGTCACATAACAAGGTGTAAATAATTACCATTGGTCACACGTCACATTACAAGGTTTAAATAGTTACCATTGGCCCAAACGTCTCATTACACGGTGTAAATAGTTACCATTGGCCCAAGCGCCTCAATACAAGGTGTAAATAGTTACCATTGGCCCAAACTTCTTATTACATGGTGTAAATAGTTACCATTGGCCCAAACGTCTCATTACAAGGCGTAAATAGTTACCATTGGCCCAAACGTCTCACTACAAGGTGTAAATAGTTACCATTGGCCCAACCATCTCATTACTCGTTGTAAATAGTTACCATTGGCCCAAACGTCTCATTACATGGTGTAAATAGTTACCATTGGCCCAAACGTCTCATTACACGGTGTAAATAGTTACCATTGGCCCAAACGTCTCATTACAAGACGTAAATAGTTACCATTGGCCCAAACGTCTCATTAGAAGGTGTAAATAGTTACCAATGGACCAAACGTCTCATTGCACCGTGTAAGTAGTTACCATTGGCCCAAACGTCTCATTACAAGGCATAAATAGTTACCATTGGCCCAAACGTCTCATTACACGGTGTAAATATTTACCATTGGCCCAAACGTCTCATTACACGGTGTAAATAGTTACCATTGGCCCAAACGTCACATTACACGGTGTAAATAGTGACCATTGGCCCAAACGTCTCATTACACGGTGTAAATAGTTACCATTGACCCAAACGTCTCATTACAAGGCGTAAACACTTACCATTGGCCCAAACGTCTCATTACACGGTGTAAATAGTTACCATTGGCGCAAACGTCTCATTACAAGGTGTAAATAGTTACCTTTAGCGCAAACGTCTCATTACAAAGTGTAAATAGTTACCATTGGCCCAAACGTCTCATTACAAGGCGTAAATAGTTACCATTGGCCCAAACGTCTCATTACACGGTGTAAATAATTACCATTTACCCAAACGCCTCATCACACGGTGTAAATAGTTACCATTGACCCAAACGTCTCATTACAAGATGTAAATAGTTACCATTGGCCAACACGTCTAATCACAAGGTGTACATAGTTACCATTGGCCCAAACGTCTCATTACAAGGTGTAAATAGTTACCATTGGCCCAAACGTCTCATTACAAGGCGTAAATAGTTACCATTGGCCCAAACGTCTCATTACAAGGTGTAAATAGTTACCATTGGCCCAAACTTCTTATTACACGGTGTAAATAGTTACCATTGGCCCAAACGTCTCATTACACGGTGTAAATAGTTACCATTGGCCCAAACGTCTCATTACCCGGTGTAAATATTTACCATTGGCCCAAACGTCTCATTACACGGTGTAAATAGTTACCATTGGCCCAAACGTCTCATTACAAGGCGTAAATAGTTACCATTGGCCCAAACGTCTCACTACAAGGTGTAAATAGTTACCATTGGCCCAACCATCTCATTACTCGTTGTAAATAGTTACCGTTGGCCCAAACGTCTCATTACATGGTGTAAATAGTTACCATTGGCCCAAACGTCTCATTACACGGTGTAAATAGTTACCATTGGCCCAAACGTCTCATTACAAGACGTAAATAGTTACCATTGGCCCAAACGTCTCATTACACGGTGTAAATAGTTACCATTGGCCCAAACGTCTCATTACATGGTGTAAATAGTTACCATTGGCCAAAACGTCACATAACAAGGTGTAAATAATTAACATTGGTCACACGTCACATTACAAGGTTTAAATAGTTACCATTGGCCCAAACGTCTCATTACACGGTGTAAATAGTTACCATTGGCCCAAGCGCCTCAATACAAGGTGTAAATAGTTACCATTGGCCCAAACTTCTTATTACATGGTGTAAATAGTTACCATTGGCCCAAACGTCTCATTACAAGGCGTAAATAGTTACCATTGGCCCAAACGTCTCACTACAAGGTGTAAATAGTTACCATTGGCCCAACCATCTCATTACTCGTTGTAAATAGTTATCATTGGCCCAAACGTCTCATTACATGGTGTAAATAGTTACCATTGGCCCAAACGTCTCATTACACGGTGTAAATAGTTACCATTGGCCCAAACGTCTCATTACAAGACGTAAATAGTTACCATTGGCCCAAACGTCTCATTACAAGGTGTAAATAGTTACCAATGGACCAAACGTCTCATTGCACCGTGTAAGTAGTTACCATTGGCCCAAACGTCTCATTACAAGGTATAAATAGTTACCATTGGCCCAAACGTCTCATTACACGGTGTAAATAGTTACCATTGGCCCAAACGTCTCATTACACGGTGTAAATAGTTATCATTGGCCCAAGCGTCACATTACACGGTGTAAATAGTTACCATTGGCCCAAACGTCTCATTACACGGTGTAAGTAGTTACCATTGGCCCAAACGTCTCATTACAAGGTGTAAATAGTTACCATTGGCCCAAACGTCTCAATACAAGGTGTAAATAGATACCATTTTTTCCCAAACGTCTCATTACAAGGTGTAAATAGTTACCATTGGCCCAAACGTCTCATTACACGGTGTAAATAGTTACCATTTACCCAAACGTCTCATCACACGGTGTAAATAGTTACCATTGACCCAAACGTCTCATTACAAGATGTAAATGGTTACCATTGGCCAACACGTCTCATCACAAGGTGTAAATAGTTACCATTGGCCCAAACGTCTCATTACATGGTATAAATAGTTACCATTGGCCAAAACGTCACATAACAAGGTGTAAATAGTTACCATTGGTCAAACGTCACATTACAAGGTTTAAATAGTTACCATTGGCCCAAACGTCTCATTACAAGGGGTAAATAGTTACCATTGGCCCAAACGTCTCATTACAAGGTGTAAATAGTTGCCATTGACCCAACCATCTCATTACACGGTGTAAATAGATACCATTGGCCCAAACGTCTCAATACAAGGTGTAAATAGATACCATTTTTTGCCAAACGTCTCATTACAAGGTGTAAATAGTTACCATTGGCCCAAACGTCTCATTACATGGTGTAAATAGTTACCATTGGCCAAAACGTCACATAACAAGGTGTAAATAATTACCATTGGTCACACGTCACATTACAAGGTTTAAATAGTTACCATTGGCCCAAACGTCTCATTACACGGTGTAAATAGTTACCATTGGCCCAAGCGCCTCAATACAAGGTGTAAATAGTTACCATTGGCCCAAACTTCTTATTACATGGTGTAAATAGTTACCATTGGCCCAAACGTCTCATTACAAGGCGTAAATAGTTACCATTGGCCCAAACGTCTCACTACAAGGTGTAAATAGTTACCATTGGCCCAACCATCTCATTACTCGTTGTAAGTAGTTATCATTGGCCCAAATGTCTCATTACATGGTGTAAATAGTTACCATTGGCCCAAACGTCTCATTACACGGTGTAAATAGTTACCATTGGCCCAAACGTCTCATTACAAGACGTAAATAGTTACCATTGGCCCAAACGTCTCATTACAAGGTGTAAATAGTTACCAATGGACCAAACGTCTCATTGCACCGTGTAAGTAGTTACCATTGGCCCAAACGTCTCATTACAAGGTATAAATAGTTACCATTGGCCCAAACGTCTCATTACACGGTGTAAATAGTTACCATTGGCCCAAACGTCTCATTACACGGTGTAAATAGTTACCATTGGCCCAAACGTCACATTACACGGTGTAAATAGTTACCATTGGCCCAAACGTCTCATTACACGGTGTAAGTAGTTACCATTGGCCCAAACGTCTCATTACAAGGTGTAAATAGTTACCATTGGCCCAAACGTCTCAATACAAGGTGTAAATAGATACCATTTTTTCCCAAACGTCTCATTACAAGGTGTAAATAGTTACCATTGGCCCAAACGTCTCATTACACGGTGTAAATAGTTACCATTTACCCAAACGTCTCATCACACGGTGTAAATAGTTACCATTGACCCAAACGTCTCATTACAAGATGTAAATGGTTACCATTGGCCAACACGTCTCATCACAAGGTGTAAATAGTTACCATTGGCCCAAACGTCTCATTACATGGTATAAATAGTTACCATTGGCCAAAACGTCACATAACAAGGTGTAAATAGTTACCATTGGTCAAACGTCACATTACAAGGTTTAAATAGTTACCATTGGCCCAAACGTCTCATTACAAGGTGTAAATAGTTACCAATGGACCAAACGTCTCATTGCACCGTGTAAGTAGTTACCATTGGCCCAAACGTCTCATTACAAGGGGTAAATAGTTACCATTGGCCCAAACGTCTCATTACAAGGTGTAAATAGTTGCCATTGACCCAACCATCTCATTACACGGTGTAAATAGATACCATTGGCCCAAACGTCTCAATACAAGGTGTAAATAGATACCATTTTTTGCCAAACGTCTCATTACAAGGTGTAAATAGTTACCATTGGCCCAAACGTCTCATTACACGGTGTAAATAGTTACCATTTACCCAAACGTCTCATCACACGGTGTAAATAGTTACCATTGGCCCAAACGTCTCATTACACGGTGTAAATAGTTACCATTGGCCCAAGCGCCTCAATACAAGGTGTAAATAGTTACCATTGGCCCAAACTTCTTATTACATGGTGTAAATAGTTACCATTGGCCCAAACGTCTCATTACACGGTGTAAATAGTTACCATTTACCCAAACGTCTCATCACACGGTGTAAATAGTTACCATTGACCCAAACGTCTCATTACAAGATGTAAATAGTTACCATTGGCCAACACGTCTAATCACAAGGTGTACATAGTTACCATTGGCCCAAACGTCTCATTACAAGGTGTAAATAGTTACCATTGGCCCAAACGTCTCATTACAAGGCGTAAATAGTTACCGTTGGCCCAAACGTCTCAATACAAGGTGTAAATAGTTACCATTGGCCCAAACGTCTCATTACACGGTGTAAATAGTTACCATTGGCCCAAACGTCTCATTACAAGGCGTAAATAGTTACCATTGGCCCAAACGTCTCATTACAAGGTGCAAATAGTTACCATTGGCGCAAACGTCTCATTACAAAGTGTAAATAGTTACCATGGGCCCAAACGTCTCATTACACGGCGTAAGTAGTTACCATTGGCCCAAACGTCTCATTACAAGGTGTAAATAGTTACCTTTGGCCCAAGCGTCTCATTACAAGGTGTAAATAGTTACCATTGGCCCAAACGTCTCATTACACGGTGTAAATAGTTACCATTGACCCAAACATCTCATTACAAGGCGTAAATACTTACCATTGGCCCAAACGTCTCATTACACGGTGTAAATAGTTACCATTGGCGCAAACGTCTCATTACAAGGTGTAAATAGTTACCTTTAGCGCAAACGTCTCATTACAAAGTGTAAATAGTTACCATTGGCCCAAACGTCTCATTACAAGGCGTAAATAGTTACCATTGGCCCAAACGTCTCATTACACGGTGTAAATAGTTACCATTTACCCAAACGTCTCATCACACGGTGTAAATAGTTACCATTGACCCAAACGTCTCATTACAAGATGTAAATAGTTACCATTGGCCAACACGTCTAATCACAAGGTGTACATAGTTACCATTGGCCCAAACGTCTCATTACAAGGTGTAAATAGTTACCATTGGCCCAAACGTCTCATTACAAGGCGTAAATAGTTACCATTGGCCCAAACGTCTCATTACAAGGTGTAAATAGTTACCATTGGCCCAAACTTCTTATTACACGGTGTAAATAGTTACCATTGGCCCAAACGTCTCATTACACGGTGTAAATAGTTACCATTGGCCCAAACGTCTCATTACACGGTGTAAATATTTACCATTGGCCCAAACGTCTCATTACACGGTGTAAATAGTTACCATTGGCCCAAACGTCTCATTACAAGGCGTAAATAGTTACCATTGGCCCAAACGTCTCACTACAAGGTGTAAATAGTTACCATTGGCCCAACCATCTCATTACTCGTTGTAAATAGTTACCATTGGCCCAAACGTCTCATTACATGGTGTAAATAGTTACCATTGGCCCAAACGTCTCATTACACGGTTTAAATAGTTACCATTGGCCCAAACGTCTCATTACAAGACGTAAATAGTTACCATTGGCCCAAACGTCTCATTACACGGTGTAAATAGTTACCATTGGCCCAAACGTCTCATTACATGGTGTAAATAGTTACCATTGGCCAAAACGTCACATAACAAGGTGTAAATAATTACCATTGGTCACACGTCACATTACAAGGTTTAAATAGTTACCATTGGCCCAAACGTCTCATTACACGGTGTAAATAGTTACCATTGGCCCAAGCGCCTCAATACAAGGTGTAAATAGTTACCATTGGCCCAAACTTCTTATTACATGGTGTAAATAGTTACCATTGGCCCAAACGTCTCATTACAAGGCGTAAATAGTTACCATTGGCCCAAACGTCTCACTACAAGGTGTAAATAGTTACCATTGGCCCAACCATCTCATTACTCGTTGTAAATAGTTACCATTGGCCCAAACGTCTCATTACATGGTGTAAATAGTTACCATTGGCCCAAACGTCTCATTACACGGTGTAAATAGTTACCATTGGCCCAAACGTCTCATTACAAGACGTAAATAGTTACCATTGGCCCAAACGTCTCATTACAAGGTGTAAATAGTTACCAATGGACCAAACGTCTCATTGCACCGTGTAAGTAGTTACCATTGGCCCAAACGTCTCATTACAAGGTATAAATAGTTACCATTGGCCCAAACGTCTCATTACACGGTGTAAATAGTTACCATTGGCCCAAACGTCTCATTACACGGTGTAAATAGTTACCATTGGCCCAAACGTCACATTACACGGTGTAAATAGTTACCATTGGCCCAAACGTCTCATTACACGGTGTAAGTAGTTACCATTGGCCCAAACGTCTCATTACAAGGTGTAAATAGTTACCATTGGCCCAAACGTCTCAATACAAGGTGTAAATAGATAACATTTTTTCCCAAACGTCTCATTACAAGGTGTAAATAGTTACCATTGGCCCAAACGTCTGATTACACGGTGTAAATAGTTACCATTTACCCAAACGTCTCATCACACGGTGTAAATAGTTACCATTGACCCAAACGTCTCATTACAAGATGTAAATACTTACCATTGGCCAACACGTCTCATCACAAGGTGTAAATAGTTACCATTGGCCCAAACGTCTCATTACATGGTATAAATAGTTACCATTGGCCAAAACGTCACATAACAAGGTGTAAATAGTTACCATTGGTCAAACGTCACATTACAAGGTTTAAATAGTTACCATTGGCCCAAACGTCTCATTACAAGGTGTAAATAGTTACCAATGGACCAAACGTCTCATTGCACCGTGTAAGTAGTTACCATTGGCCCAAACGTCTCATTACAAGGGGTAAATAGTTACCATTGGCCCAAACGTCTCATTACAAGGTGTAAATAGTTACCATTGACCCAACCATCTCATTACACGGTGTAAATAGATACCATTGGCCCAAACGTCTCAATACAAGGTGTAAATAGATACCATTTTTCCCCAAACGTCTCATTACAAGGTGTAAATAGTTACCATTGGCCCAACCATCTCATTACTCGTTGTAAATAGTTACCATTGGCCCAAACGTCTCACTACAAGGTGTAAATAGTTACCATTGGCCCAAACGTCTCACTACAAGGTGTTAATAGTTACCATTGGCCCAACCATCTCATTACTCGTTGTAAATAGTTACCATTGGCCCAAACGTCTCATTACATGGTGTAAATAGTTACCATTGGCCCAAACGTCTCATTACACGGTGTAAATAGTTACCATTGGCCCAAACGTCTCATTACAAGACGTAAATAGTTACCATTGGCCCAAACGTCTCATTACACGGTGTAAATAGTTACCATTGGCCCAAACGTCTCATTACATGGTGTAAATAGTTACCATTGGCCAAAACGTCACATAACAAGGTGTAAATAATTACCATTGGTCACACGTCACATTACAAGGTTTAAATAGTTACCATTGGCCCAAACGTCTCATTACACGGTGTAAATAGTTACCATTGGCCCAAGCGCCTCAATACAAGGTGTAAATAGTTACCATTGGCCCAAACTTCTTATTACATGGTGTAAATAGTTACCATTGGCCCAAACGTCTCATTACAAGGTGTAAATAGTTACCATTGGCCCAAACGTCTCAATACAAGGTGTAAATAGATACCATTTTTTCCCAAACGTCTCATTACACGGTGTAAATAGTTACCATTTACCCAAACGTCTCATCACACGGTGTAAATAGTTACCATTGACCCAAACGTCTCATTACAAGATGTAAATGGTTACCATTGGCCAACACGTCTCATCACAAGGTGTAAATAGTTACCATTGGCCCAAACGTCTCATTACATGGTATAAATAGTTACCATTGGCCAAAACGTCACATAACAAGGTGTAAATAGTTACCATTGGTCAAACGTCACATTACAAGGTTTAAATAGTTACCATTGGCCCAAACGTCTCATTACAAGGTGTAAATAGTTACCAATGGACCAAACGTCTCATTGCACCGTGTAAGTAGTTACCATTGGCCCAAACGTCTCATTACAAGGGGTAAATAGTTACCATTGGCCCAAACGTCTCATTACAAGGTGTAAATAGTTGCCATTGACCCAACCATCTCATTACACGGTGTAAATAGATACCATTGGCCCAAACGTCTCAATACAAGGTGTAAATAGATACCATTTTTTGCCAAACGTCTCATTACAAGGTGTAAATAGTTACCATTGGCCCAAACGTCTCATTACATGGTGTAAATAGTTACCATTGGCCAAAACGTCACATAACAAGGTGTAAATAATTACCATTGGTCACACGTCTCATTACACGGTGTAAATAGTTACCATTGACCCAAACATCTCATTACAAGGCGTAAATACTTACCATTGGCCCAAACGTCTCATTACACGGTGTAAATAGTTACCATTGGCGCAAACGTCTCATTACAAGGTGTAAATAGTTACCTTTAGCGCAAACGTCTCATTACAAAGTGTAAATAGTTACCATTGGCCCAAACGTCTCATTACAAGGCGTAAATAGTTACCATTGGCCCAAACGTCTCATTACACGGTGTAAATAGTTACCATTTACCCAAACGTCTCATCACACGGTGTAAATAGTTACCATTGACCCAAACGTCTCATTACAAGATGTAAATAGTTACCATTGGCCAACACGTCTAATCACAAGGTGTACATAGTTACCATTGGCCCAAACGTCTCATTACAAGGTGTAAATAGTTACCATTGGCCCAAACGTCTCATTACAAGGCGTAAATAGTTACCATTGGCCCAAACGTCTCATTACAAGGCGTAAATAGTTACCATTGGCCCAAACTTCTTATTACACGGTGTAAATAGTTACCATTGGCCCAAACGTCTCATTACACGGTGTAAATAGTTACCATTGGCCCAAACGTCTCATTACACGGTGTAAATATTTACCATTGGCCCAAACGTCTCATTACACGGTGTAAATAGTTACCATTGGCCCAAACGTCTCATTACAAGGCGTAAATAGTTACCATTGGCCCAAACGTCTCACTACAAGGTGTAAATAGTTACCATTGGCCCAACCATCTCATTACTCGTTGTAAATAGTTACCATTGGCCCAAACGTCTCATTACATGGTGTAAATAGTTACCATTGGCCCAAACGTCTCATTACACGGTTTAAATAGTTACCATTGGCCCAAACGTCTCATTACAAGACGTAAATAGTTACCATTGGCCCAAACGTCTCATTACACGGTGTAAATAGTTACCATTGGCCCAAACGTCTCATTACATGGTGTAAATAGTTACCATTGGCCAAAACGTCACATAACAAGGTGTAAATAATTACCATTGGTCACACGTCACATTACAAGGTTTAAATAGTTACCATTGGCCCAAACGTCTCATTACACGGTGTAAATAGTTACCATTGGCCCAAGCGCCTCAATACAAGGTGTAAATAGTTACCATTGGCCCAAACTTCTTATTACATGGTGTAAATAGTTACCATTGGCCCAAACGTCTCATTACAAGGCGTAAATAGTTACCATTGGCCCAAACGTCTCACTACAAGGTGTAAATAGTTACCATTGGCCCAACCATTTCATTACTCGTTGTAAATAGTTACCATTGGCCCAAACGTCTCATTACATGGTGTAAATAGTTACCATTGGCCCAAACGTCTCATTACACGGTGTAAATAGTTACCATTGGCCCAAACGTCTCATTACAAGACGTAAATAGTTACCATTGGCCCAAACGTCTCATTACAAGGTGTAAATAGTTACCAATGGACCAAACGTCTCATTGCACCGTGTAAGTAGTTACCATTGGCCCAAACGTCTCATTACAAGGTATAAATAGTTACCATTGGCCCAAACGTCTCATTACACGGTGTAAATAGTTACCATTGGCCCAAAAGTCTCATTACACGGTGTAAATAGTTACCATTGGCCCAAACGTCACATTACACGGTGTAAATAGTTACCATTGGCCCAAACGTCTCATTACACGGTGTAAGTAGTTACCATTGGCCCAAACGTCTCATTACAAGGTGTAAATAGTTACCATTGGCCCAAACGTCTCAATACAAGGTGTAAATAGATACCATTTTTTCCCAAACGTCTCATTACAAGGTGTAAATAGTTACCATTGGCCCAAACGTCTGATTACACGGTGTAAATAGTTACCATTTACCCAAACGTCTCATCACACGGTGTAAATAGTTACCATTGACCCAAACGTCTCATTACAAGATGTAAATACTTACCATTGGCCAACACGTCTCATCACAAGGTGTAAATAGTTACCATTGGCCCAAACGTCTCATTACATGGTATAAATAGTTACCATTGGCCAAAACGTCACATAACAAGGTGTAAATAGTTACCATTGGTCAAACGTCACATTACAAGGTTTAAATAGTTACCATTGGCCCAAACGTCTCATTACAAGGTGTAAATAGTTACCAATGGACCAAACGTCTCATTGCACCGTGTAAGTAGTTACCATTGGCCCAAACGTCTCATTACAAGGGGTAAATAGTTACCATTGGCCCAAACGACTCATTACAAGGTGTAAATAGTTGCCATTGACCCAACCATCTCATTACACGGTGTAAATAGATACCATTGGCCCAAACGTCTCAATACAAGGTGTAAATAGATACCATTTTTCCCCAAACGTCTCATTACAAGGTGTAAATAGTTACCATTGGCCCAACCATCTCATTACTCGTTGTAAATAGTTACCATTGGCCCAAACGTCTCACTACAAGGTGTAAATAGTTACCATTGGCCCAAACGTCTCACTACAAGGTGTAAATAGTTACCATTGGCCCAACCATCTCATTACTCGTTGTAAATAGTTACCATTGGCCCAAACGTCTCATTACATGGTGTAAATAGTTACCATTGGCCCAAACGTCTCATTACACGGTGTAAATAGTTACCATTGGCCCAAACGTCTCATTACAAGACGTAAATAGTTACCATTGGCCCAAACGTCTCATTACACGGTGTAAATAGTTACCATTGGCCCAAACGTCTCATTACATGGTGTAAATAGTTACCATTGGCCAAAACGTCACATAACAAGGTGTAAATAATTACCATTGGTCACACGTCACATTACAAGGTTTAAATAGTTACCATTGGCCCAAACGTCTCATTACACGGTGTAAATAGTTACCATTGGCCCAAGCGCCTCAATACAAGGTGTAAATAGTTACCATTGGCCCAAACTTCTTATTACATGGTGTAAATAGTTACCATTGGCCCAAACGTCTCATTACAAGGTGTAAATAGTTACCATTGGCCCAAACGTCTCAATACAAGGTGTAAATAGATACCATTTTTTCCCAAACGTCTCATTACAAGGTGTAAATAGTTACCATTGGCCCAAACGTCTCATTACACGGTGTAAATAGTTACCATTTACCCAAACGTCTCATCACACGGTGTAAATAGTTACCATTGACCCAAACGTCTCATTACAAGATGTAAATGGTTACCATTGGCCAACACGTCTCATCACAAGGTGTAAATAGTTACCATTGGCCCAAACGTCTCATTACATGGTATAAATAGTTACCATTGGCCAAAACGTCACATAACAAGGTGTAAATAGTTACCATTGGTCAAACGTCACATTACAAGGTTTAAATAGTTACCATTGGCCCAAACGTCTCATTACAAGGTGTAAATAGTTACCAATGGACCAAACGTCTCATTGCACCGTGTAAGTAGTTACCATTGGCCCAAACGTCTCATTACAAGGGGTAAATAGTTACCATTGGCCCAAACGTCTCATTACAAGGTGTAAATAGTTGCCATTGACCCAACCATCTCATTACACGGTGTAAATAGATACCATTGGCCCAAACGTCTCAATACAAGGTGTAAATAGATACCATTTTTTGCCAAACGTCTCATTACAAGGTGTAAATAGTTACCATTGGCCCAAACGTCTCATTACATGGTGTAAATAGTTACCATTGGCCAAAACGTCACATAACAAGGTGTAAATAATTACCATTGGTCACACGTCACATTACAAGGTTTAAATAGTTACCATTGGCCCAAACGTCTCATTACACGGTGTAAATAGTTACCATTGGCCCAAGCGCCTCAATACAAGGTGTAAATAGTTACCATTGGCCCAAACTTCTTATTACATGGTGTAAATAGTTACCATTGGCCCAAACGTCTCATTACAAGGCGTAAATAGTTACCATTGGCCCAAACGTCTCACTACAAGGTGTAAATAGTTACCATTGGCCCAACCATCTCATTACTCGTTGTAAATAGTTATCATTGGCCCAAACGTCTCATTACATGGTGTAAATAGTTACCATTGGCCCAAACGTCTCATTACACGGTGTAAATAGTTACCATTGGCCCAAACGTCTCATTACAAGACGTAAATAGTTACCATTGGCCCAAACGTCTCATTACAAGGTGTAAATAGTTACCAATGGACCAAACGTCTCATTGCACCGTGTAAGTAGTTACCATTGGCCCAAACGTCTCATTACAAGGTATAAATAGTTACCATTGGCCCAAACGTCTCATTACACGGTGTAAATAGTTACCATTGGCCCAAACGGCTCATTACACGGTGTAAATAGTTACCATTGGCCCAAACGTCACATTACACGGTGTAAATAGTTACCATTGGCCCAAACGTCTCATTACACGGTGTAAGTAGTTACCATTGGCCCAAACGTCTCATTACAAGGTGTAAATAGTTACCATTGGCCCAAACGTCTCAATACAAGGTGTAAATAGATACCATTTTTTCCCAAACGTCTCATTACAAGGTGTAAATAGTTACCATTGGCCCAAACGTCTCATTACACGGTGTAAATAGTTACCATTTACCCAAACGTCTCATCACACGGTGTAAATAGTTACCATTGACCCAAACGTCTCATTACAAGATGTAAATGGTTACCATTGGCCAACACGTCTCATCACAAGGTGTAAATAGTTACCATTGGCCCAAACGTCTCATTACATGGTATAAATAGTTACCATTGGCCAAAACGTCACATAACAAGGTGTAAATAGTTACCATTGGTCAAACGTCACATTACAAGGTTTAAATAGTTACCATTGGCCCAAACGTCTCATTACAAGGTGTAAATAGTTACCAATGGACCAAACGTCTCATTGCACCGTGTAAGTAGTTACCATTGGCCCAAACGTCTCATTACAAGGGGTAAATAGTTACCATTGGCCCAAACGTCTCATTACAAGGTGTAAATAGTTGCCATTGACCCAACCATCTCATTACACGGTGTAAATAGATACCATTGGCCCAAACGTCTCAATACAAGGTGTAAATAGATACCATTTTTTGCCAAACGTCTCATTACAAGGTGTAAATAGTTACCATTGGCCCAAACGTCTCATTACACGGTGTAAATAGTTACCATTTACCCAAACGTCTCATCACACGGTGTAAATAGTTACCATTGGCCCAAACGTCTCATTACACGGTGTAAATAGTTACCATTGGCCCAAGCGCCTCAATACAAGGTGTAAATAGTTACCATTGGCCCAAACTTCTTATTACATGGTGTAAATAGTTACCATTGGCCCAAACGTCTCATTACACGGTGTAAATAGTTACCATTTACCCAAACGTCTCATCACACGGTGTAAATAGTTACCATTGACCCAAACGTCTTATTACAAGATGTAAATAGTTACCATTGGCCAACACGTCTAATCACAAGGTGTACATAGTTACCATTGGCCCAAACGTCTCATTACAAGGTGTAAATAGTTACCATTGGCCCAAACGTCTCATTACAAGGCGTAAAGAGTTACCATTGGCCCAAACGTCTCAATACAAGGTGTAAATAGTTACCATTGGCCCAAACGTCTCATTACACGGTGTAAATAGTTACCATTGGCCCAAACGTCTCATTACAAGGCGTAAATAGTTACCATTGGCCCAAACGTCTCATTACAAGGTGCAAATAGTTACCATTGGCGCAAACGTCTCATTACAAAGTGTAAATAGTTACCATGGGCCCAAACGTCTCATTACACGGCGTAAGTAGTTACCATTGGCCCAAACGTCTCATTACAAGGTGTAAATAGTTACCTTTGGCCCAAGCGTCTCATTACAAGGTGTAAATAGTTACCATTGGCCCAAACGTCTCATTACACGGTGTAAATAGTTACCATTGACCCAAACATCTCATTACAAGGCGTAAATACTTACCATTGGCCCAAACGTCTCATTACACGGTGTAAATAGTTACCATTGGCGCAAACGTCTCATTACAAGGTGTAAATAGTTACCTTTAGCGCAAACGTCTCATTACAAAGTGTAAATAGTTACCATTGGCCCAAACGTCTCATTACAAGGCGTAAATAGTTACCATTGGCCCAAACGTCTCATTACACGGTGTAAATAGTTACCATTTACCCAAACGTCTCATCACACGGTGTAAATAGATACCATTTTTCCCCAAACGTCTCATTACAAGGTGTAAATAGTTACCATTGGCCCAACCATCTCATTACTCGTTGTAAATAGTTACCATTGGCCCAAACGTCTCACTACAAGGTGTAAATAGTTACCATTGGCCCAAACGTCTCACTACAAGGTGTAAATAGTTACCATTGGCCCAACCATCTCATTACTCGTTGTAAATAGTTACCATTGGCCCAAACGTCTCATTACATGGTGTAAATAGTTACCATTGGCCCAAACGTCTCATTACACGGTGTAAATAGTTACCATTGGCCCAAACGTCTCATTACAAGACGTAAATAGTTACCATTGGCCCAAACGTCTCATTACACGGTGTAAATAGTTACCATTGGCCCAAACGTCTCATTACATGGTGTAAATAGTTACCATTGGCCAAAACGTCACATAACAAGGTGTAAATAATTACCATTGGTCACACGTCACATTACAAGGTTTAAATAGTTACCATTGGCCCAAACGTCTCATTACACGGTGTAAATAGTTACCATTGGCCCAAGCGCCTCAATACAAGGTGTAAATAGTTACCATTGGCCCAAACTTCTTATTACATGGTGTAAATAGTTACCATTGGCCCAAACGTCTCATTACAAGGGGTAAATAGTTACCATTGGCCCAAACGTCTCACTACAAGGTGTAAATAGTTACCATTGGCCCAACCATCTCATTACTCGTTGTAAATAGTTACCATTGGCCCAAACGTCTCATTACATGGTGTAAATAGTTACCATTGGCCCAAACGTCTCATTACAAGGTGTAAATAGTTACCATTGGCCCAAACGTCTCATTACAAGACGTAAATAGTTACCATTGGCCCAAACGTCTCATTACAAGGTGTAAATAGTTACCAATGGACCAAACGTCTCATTGCACCGTGTAAGTAGTTACCATTGGCCCAAACGTCTCATTACAAGGTATAAATAGTTACCATTGGCCCAAACGTCTCATTACACGGTGTAAATAGTTACCATTGGCCCAAACGTCTCATTACACGGTGTAAATAGTTACCATTGGCCCAAACGTCACATTACACGGTGTAAATAGTTACCATTGGCCCAAACGTCTCATTACACGGTGTAAGTAGTTACCATTGGCCCAAACGTCTCATTACAAGGTGTAAATAGTTACCATTGGCCCAAACGTCTCAATACAAGGTGTAAATAGATACCATTTTTTCCCAAACGTCTCATTACAAGGTGTAAATAGTTACCATTGGCCCAAACGTCTGATTACACGGTGTAAATAGTTACCATTTACCCATACGTCTCATCACACGGTGTAAATAGTTACCATTGACCCAAACGTCTCATTACAAGATGTAAATACTTACCATTGGCCAACACGTCTCATCACAAGGTGTAAATAGTTACCATTGGCCCAAACGTCTCATTACATGGTATAAATAGTTACCATTGGCCAAAACGTCACATAACAAGGTGTAAATAGTTACCATTGGTCAAACGTCACATTACAAGGTTTAAATAGTTACCATTGGCCCAAACGTCTCATTACAAGGTGTAAATAGTTACCAATGGACCAAACGTCTTATTGCACCGTGTAAGTAGTTACCATTGGCCCAAACGTCTCATTACAAGGGGTAAATAGTTACCATTGGCCCAAACGTCTCATTACAAGGTGTAAATAGTTGCCATTGACCCAACCATCTCATTACACGGTGTAAATAGATACCATTGGCACAAACGTCTCAATACAAGGTGTAAATAGATACCATTTTTCCCCAAACGTCTCATTACAAGGTGTAAATAGTTACCATTGGCCCAAACGTCTCATTACACGGTGTAAATAGTTACCATTTACCCAAACGTCTCATCACACGGTGTAAATAGTTACCATTGGCCCAAACGTCTCATTACACGGTGTAAATAGTTACCATTGGCCCAAGCGCCTCAATACAAGGTGTAAATAGTTACCATTGGCCCAAACTTCTTATTACATGGTGTAAATAGTTACCATTGGCCCAAACGTCTCATTACACGGTGTAAATAGTTACCATTTACCCAAACGTCTCATCACACGGTGTAAATAGTTACCATTGACCCAAACGTCTCATTACAAGATGTAAATAGTTACCATTGGCCAACACGTCTAATCACAAGGTGTACATAGTTACCATTGGCCCAAACATCTCATTACAAGGTGTAAATAGTTACCATTGGCCCAAACGTCTCATTACAAGGCGTAAATAGTTACCATTGGCCCAAACGTCTCAATACAAGGTGTAAATAGTTACCATTGGCCCAAACTTCTTATTACACGGTGTAAATAGTTACCATTGGCCCAAACGTCTCATTACACGGTGTAAATAGTTACCATTTACCCAAACGTCTCATCACACGGTGTAAATAGTTACCATTGACCCAAACGTCTCATTACAAGATGTAAATAGTTACCATTGGCCAACACGTCTCATCACAAGGTGTAAATAGTTACCATTGGCCCAAACGTCTCATTACATGGTATAAATAGTTACCATTGGCCAAAACGTCACATAACAAGGTGTAAATAGTTACCATTGGTCAAACGTCACATTACAAGGTTTAAATAGTTACCATTGGCCCAAACGTCTCATTACAAGGTGTAAATAGTTACCAATGGACCAAACGTCTCATTGCACCGTGTAAGTAGTTACCATTGGCCCAAACGTCTCATTACAAGGGGTAAATAGTTACCATTGGCCCAAACGTCTCATTACAAGGTGTAAATAGTTGCCATTGACCCAACCATCTCATTACACGGTGTAAATAGATACCATTGGCCCAAACGTCTCAATACAAGGTGTAAATAGATACCATTTTTCCCCAAACGTCTCATTACAAGGTGTAAATAGTTACCATTGGCCCAAACGTCTCATTACACGGTGTAAATAGTTACCATTTACCCAAACGTCTCATCACACGGTGTAAATAGTTACCATTGGCCCAAACGTCTCATTACACGGTGTAAATAGTTACCATTGGCCCAAGCGCCTCAATACAAGGTGTAAATAGTTACCATTGGCCCAAACTTCTTATTACATGGTGTAAATAGTTACCATTGGCCCAAACGTCTCATTACACGGTGTAAATAGTTACCATTTACCCAAACGTCTCATCACACGGTGTAAATAGTTACCATTGACCCAAACGTCTCATTACAAGATGTAAATAGTTACCATTGGCCAACACGTCTAATCACAAGGTGTACATAGTTACCATTGGCCCAAACGTCTCATTACAAGGTGTAAATAGTTACCATTGGCCCAAACGTCTCATTACAAGGCGTAAATAGTTACCATTGGCCCAAACGTCTCAAAACACAAGGTGTAAATAGTTACCATTGGCCCAAACTTCTTATTACACGGTGTAAATAGTTACCATTGGCCCAAAGGTCTCATTACACGGTGTAAATAGTTACCATTGGCCCAACCATCTCATTACTCGTTGTAAATAGTTACCATTGGCCCAAACGTCTCATTACATGGTGTAAATAGTTACCATTGGCCCAAACGTCTCATTGCACGGTGTAAATAGTTACCATTGGCCCAAACGTCTCATTACAAGGCGTAAATAGTTACCATTGGCCCAAACGTCTCATTACACGGTGTAAATAGTTACCATTGGCCCAAACGTCTCATTACACGGTGTAAATAGTTACCATTGGCCCAAGCGTCTCATTACAAGGCGTAAATAGTTACCATTGGCCAAAACGTCTCATTACACGATGTAGATAGTTACCATCGTCCCAAACGTCTCATTACAAGGCGTAAGTAGTTACCATTGGCCCAAACGTCTCATTACACGGTGTAAATAGTTACCATTGGCCCAAACGTCTCATTACACGGTGTAAATAGTTACCATTGGCCCAAACGTCTCATTACACGGTGTAAATAGTTACCATTGGCCCAAACGTCTCATTACACGGTGTAAGTAGTTACCATTGGCCCAAACGTCTCATTACAAGGTGTAAATAGTTACCATTGGCCCAAACGTCTCAATACAAGGTGTAAATAGATACCATTTTTTCCCAAACGTCTCATTACAAGGTGTAAATAGTTACCATTGGCCCAAACGTCTGATTACACGGTGTAAATAGTTACCATTTACCCAAACGTCTCATCACACGGTGTAAATAGTTACCATTGACCCAAACGTCTCATTACAAGATGTAAATACTTACCATTGGCCAACACGTCTCATCACAAGGTGTAAATAGTTACCATTGGCCCAAACGTCTCATTACATGGTATAAATAGTTACCATTGGCCAAAACGTCACATAACAAGGTGTAAATAGTTACCATTGGTCAAACGTCACATTACAAGGTTTAAATAGTTACCATTGGCCCAAACGTCTCATTACAAGGTGTAAATAGTTACCAATGGACCAAACGTCTCATTGCACCGTGTAAGTAGTTACCATTGGCCCAAACGTCTCATTACAAGGGGTAAATAGTTACCATTGGCCCAAACGTCTCATTACAAGGTGTAAATAGTTGCCATTGACCCAACCATCTCATTACACGGTGTAAATAGATACCATTGGCCCAAACGTCTCAATACAAGGTGTAAATAGATACCATTTTTCCCCAAACGTCTCATTACAAGGTGTAAATAGTTACCATTGGCCCAACCATCTCATTACTCGTTGTAAATAGTTACCATTGGCCCAAACGTCTCACTACAAGGTGTAAATAGTTACCATTGGCCCAAACGTCTCACTACAAGGTGTAAATAGTTACCATTGGCCCAACCATCTCATTACTCGTTGTAAATAGTTACCATTGGCCCAAACGTCTCATTACAAGGTGTAAATAGTTACCAATGGACCAAACGTCTCATTGCACCGTGTAAGTAGTTACCATTGGCCCAAACGTCTCATTACAAGGTATAAATAGTTACCATTGGCCCAAACGTCTCATTACACGGTGTAAATAGTTACCATTGGCCCAAACGTCTCATTACACGGTGTAAATAGTTACCATTGGCCCAAACGTCACATTACACGGTGTAAATAGTTACCATTGGCCCAAACGTCTCATTACACGGTGTAAGTAGTTACCATTGGCCCAAACGTCTCATTACAAGGTGTAAATAGTTACCATTGGCCCAAACGTCTCAATACAAGGTGTAAATAGATACCATTTTTTCCCAAACGTCTCATTACAAGGTGTAAATAGTTACCATTGGCCCAAACGTCTCATTACACGGTGTAAATAGTTACCATTTACCCAAAAGTCTCATCACACGGTGTAAATAGTTACCATTGACCCAAACGTCTCATTACAAGATGTAAATAGTTACCATTGGCCAACACGTCTCATCACAAGGTGTAAATAGTTACCATTGGCCCAAACGTCTCATTACATGGTATAAATAGTTACCATTGGCCAAAACGTCACATAACAAGGTGTAAATAGTTACCATTGGTCAAACGTCACATTACAAGGTTTAAATAGTTACCATTGGCCCAAAGGTCTCATTACAAGGTGTAAATAGTTACCAATGGACCAAACGTCTCATTGCACCGTGTAAGTAGTTACCATTGGCCCAAACGTCTCATTACAAGGGGTAAATAGTTACCATTGGCCCAAACGTCTCATCACAAGGTGTAAATAGTTGCCATTGACCCAACCATCTCATTACACGGTGTAAATAGATACCATTGGCCCAAACGTCTCAATACAAGGTGTAAATAGATACCATTTTTTCCCAAACGTCTCATTACAAGGTGTAAATAGTTACCATTGGCCCAAACGTCTCATTACACGGTGTAAATAGTTACCATTTACCCAAACGTCTCATCACACGGTGTAAATAGTTACCATTGGCCCAAACGT
Source organism: Arenicola marina (assembly GCA_964019135.1). Taxonomy (NCBI): domain Eukaryota; kingdom Metazoa; phylum Annelida; class Polychaeta; family Arenicolidae; genus Arenicola; species Arenicola marina. Next base: position 178,697 of record OZ025263.1, on the reverse strand, counting down.
CTCATTACACGGTGTAAATAGTTACCATTGGCCCAAGCGCCTCAATACAAGGTGTAAATAGTTACCATTGGCCCAAACTTCTTATTACATGGTGTAAATACTTACCATTGGCCCAAACGTCTCATTACACGGTGTAAATAGTTACCATTTACCCAAACGTCTCATCACACGGTGTAAATAGTTACCATTGACCCAAACGTCTCATTACAAGATGTAAATAGTTACCATTGGCCAACACGTCTAATCACAAGGTGTACATAGTTACCATTGGCCCAAACGTCTCATTACAAGGTGTAAATAGTTACCATTGGCCCAAACGTCTCATTACAAGGCGTAAATAGTTACCATTGGCCCAAACGTCTCAATACAAGGTGTAAATAGTTACCATTGGCCCAAACGTCTCATTACACGGTGTAAATAGTTACCATTGGCCCAAACGTCTCATTACAAGGCGTAAATAGTTACCATTGGCCCAAACGTCTCATTACAAGGTGCAAATAGTTACCATTGGCGCAAACGTCTCATTACAAAGTGTAAATAGTTACCATGGGCCCAAACGTCTCATTACACGGCGTAAGTAGTTACCATTGGCCCAAACGTCTCATTACAAGGTGTAAATAGTTACCTTTGGCCCAAGCGTCTCATTACAAGGTGTAAATAGTTATCATTGGCCCAAACGTCTCATTACACGGTGTAAATAGTTACCATTGACCCAAACGTCTCATCACACGGTGTAAATAGTTACCATTGACCCAAACGTCTCATTACAAAGTGTAAATAGTTACCATAGGCGCAAACGTCTCATTACAAGGTGTAAATAGTTACCTTTAGCGCAAACGTCTCATTACAAAGTGTAAATAGTTACCATTGGCCCAAACGTCTCATTACAAGGCGTAAATAGTTACCATTGGCCCAAACGTCTCATTACACGGTGTAAATAGTTACCATTTACCCAAACGTCTCATCACACGGTGTAAATAGTTACCATTGACCCAAACGTCTCATTACAAGATGTAAATAGTTACCATTGGCCAACACGTCTAATCACAAGGTGTACATAGTTACCATTGGCCCAAACGTCTCATTACAAGGTGTAAATAGTTACCATTGGCCCAAACGTCTCATTACAAGGCGTAAATAGTTACCATTGGCCCAAACGTCTCATTACAAGGTGTAAATAGTTACCATTGGCCCAAACTTCTTATTACACGGTGTAAATAGTTACCATTGGCCCAAACGTCTCATTACACGGTGTAAATAGTTACCATTGGCCCAAACGTCTCATTACACGGTGTAAATATTTACCATTGGCCCAAACGTCTCATTACACGGTGTAAATAGTTACCATTTCCCCAAACGTCTCATTACAAGGCGTAAATAGTTACCATTGGCCCAAACGTCTCACTACAAGGTGTAAATAGTTACCATTGGCCCAACCATCTCATTACTCGTTGTAAATAGTTACCATTGGCCCAAACGTCTCATTACATGTTGTAAATAGTTACCATTGGCCCAAACGTCTCATTCCACGGTGTAAATAGTTACCATTGGCCCAAACGTCTCATTACAAGACGTAAATAGTTACCATTGGCCCAAACGTCTCATTACACGGTGTAAATAGTTACCATTGGCCCAAACGTCTCATTACATGGTGTAAATAGTTACCATTGGCCAAAACGTCACATAACAAGGTGTAAATAATTACCATTGGTCACACGTCACATTACAAGGTTTAAATAGTTACCATTGGCCCAAACGTCTCATTACACGGTGTAAATAGTTACCATTGGCCCAAGCGCCTCAATACAAGGTGTAAATAGTTACCATTGGCCCAAACTTCTTATTACATGGTGTAAATAGTTACCATTGGCCCAAACGTCTCATTACAAGGCGTAAATAGTTACCATTGGCCCAAACGTCTCACTACAAGGTGTAAATAGTTACCATTGGCCCAACCATCTCATTACTCGTTGTAAATAGTTACCATTGGCCCAAACGTCTCATTACATGGTGTAAATAGTTACCATTGGCCCAAACGTCTCATTACACGGTGTAAATAGTTACCATTGGCCCAAACGTCTCATTACAAGACGTAAATAGTTACCATTGGCCCAAACGTCTCATTACAAGGTGTAAATAGTTACCAATGGACCAAACGTCTCATTGCACCGTGTAAGTAGTTACCATTGGCCCAAACGTCTCATTACAAGGCATAAATAGTTACCATTGGCCCAAACGTCTCATTACACGGTGTAAATATTTACCATTGGCCCAAACGTCTCATTACACGGTGTAAATAGTTACCATTGGCCCAAACGTCACATTACACGGTGTAAATAGTGACCATTGGCCCAAACGTCTCATTACACGGTGTAAATAGTTACCATTGACCCAAACGTCTCATTACAAGGCGTAAACACTTACCATTGGCCCAAACGTCTCATTACACGGTGTAAATAGTTACCATTGGCGCAAACGTCTCATTACAAGGTGTAAATAGTTACCTTTAGCGCAAACGTCTCATTACAAAGTGTAAATAGTTACCATTGGCCCAAACGTCTCATTACAAGGCGTAAATAGTTACCATTGGCCCAAACGTCTCATTACACGGTGTAAATAATTACCATTTACCCAAACGCCTCATCACACGGTGTAAATAGTTACCATTGACCCAAACGTCTCATTACAAGATGTAAATAGTTACCATTGGCCAACACGTCTAATCACAAGGTGTACATAGTTACCATTGGCCCAAACGTCTCATTACAAGGTGTAAATAGTTACCATTGGCCCAAACGTCTCATTACAAGGCGTAAATAGTTACCATTGGCCCAAACGTCTCATTACAAGGTGTAAATAGTTACCATTGGCCCAAACTTCTTATTACACGGTGTAAATAGTTACCATTGGCCCAAACGTCTCATTACACGGTGTAAATAGTTACCATTGGCCCAAACGTCTCATTACCCGGTGTAAATATTTACCATTGGCCCAAACGTCTCATTACACGGTGTAAATAGTTACCATTGGCCCAAACGTCTCATTACAAGGCGTAAATAGTTACCATTGGCCCAAACGTCTCACTACAAGGTGTAAATAGTTACCATTGGCCCAACCATCTCATTACTCGTTGTAAATAGTTACCATTGGCCCAAACGTCTCATTACATGGTGTAAATAGTTACCATTGGCCCAAACGTCTCATTACACGGTGTAAATAGTTACCATTGGCCCAAACGTCTCATTACAAGACGTAAATAGTTACCATTGGCCCAAACGTCTCATTACACGGTGTAAATAGTTACCATTGGCCCAAACGTCTCATTACATGGTGTAAATAGTTACCATTGGCCAAAACGTCACATAACAAGGTGTAAATAATTACCATTGGTCACACGTCACATTACAAGGTTTAAATAGTTACCATTGGCCCAAACGTCTCATTACACGGTGTAAATAGTTACCATTGGCCCAAGCGCCTCAATACAAGGTGTAAATAGTTACCATTGGCCCAAACTTCTTATTACATGGTGTAAATAGTTACCATTGGCCCAAACGTCTCATTACAAGGCGTAAATAGTTACCATTGGCCCAAACGTCTCACTACAAGGTGTAAATAGTTACCATTGGCCCAACCATCTCATTACTCGTTGTAAATAGTTATCATTGGCCCAAACGTCTCATTACATGGTGTAAATAGTTACCATTGGCCCAAACGTCTCATTACACGGTGTAAATAGTTACCATTGGCCCAAACGTCTCATTACAAGACGTAAATAGTTACCATTGGCCCAAACGTCTCATTACAAGGTGTAAATAGTTACCAATGGACCAAACGTCTCATTGCACCGTGTAAGTAGTTACCATTGGCCCAAACGTCTCATTACAAGGTATAAATAGTTACCATTGGCCCAAACGTCTCATTACACGGTGTAAATAGTTACCATTGGCCCAAACGTCTCATTACACGGTGTAAATAGTTATCATTGGCCCAAGCGTCACATTACACGGTGTAAATAGTTACCATTGGCCCAAACGTCTCATTACACGGTGTAAGTAGTTACCATTGGCCCAAACGTCTCATTACAAGGTGTAAATAGTTACCATTGGCCCAAACGTCTCAATACAAGGTGTAAATAGATACCATTTTTTCCCAAACGTCTCATTACAAGGTGTAAATAGTTACCATTGGCCCAAACGTCTCATTACACGGTGTAAATAGTTACCATTTACCCAAACGTCTCATCACACGGTGTAAATAGTTACCATTGACCCAAACGTCTCATTACAAGATGTAAATGGTTACCATTGGCCAACACGTCTCATCACAAGGTGTAAATAGTTACCATTGGCCCAAACGTCTCATTACATGGTATAAATAGTTACCATTGGCCAAAACGTCACATAACAAGGTGTAAATAGTTACCATTGGTCAAACGTCACATTACAAGGTTTAAATAGTTACCATTGGCCCAAACGTCTCATTACAAGGTGTAAATAGTTACCAATGGACCAAACGTCTCATTGCACCGTGTAAGTAGTTACCATTGGCCCAAACGTCTCATTACAAGGGGTAAATAGTTACCATTGGCCCAAACGTCTCATTACAAGGTGTAAATAGTTGCCATTGACCCAACCATCTCATTACACGGTGTAAATAGATACCATTGGCCCAAACGTCTCAATACAAGGTGTAAATAGATACCATTTTTTGCCAAACGTCTCATTACAAGGTGTAAATAGTTACCATTGGCCCAAACGTCTCATTACATGGTGTAAATAGTTACCATTGGCCAAAACGTCACATAACAAGGTGTAAATAATTACCATTGGTCACACGTCACATTACAAGGTTTAAATAGTTACCATTGGCCCAAACGTCTCATTACACGGTGTAAATAGTTACCATTGGCCCAAGCGCCTCAATACAAGGTGTAAATAGTTACCATTGGCCCAAACTTCTTATTACATGGTGTAAATAGTTACCATTGGCCCAAACGTCTCATTACAAGGCGTAATAATAATAATCTTTATTGCCATGAAGAGTACACAAATCAAGATAATACCGAACTGGTTGGCAAGGAGCAGAAGCCGAGGCTTATTCGCTCAAAAAAAAAATATATAATAAATAAAAATGAATAAAAAAATAACTCAAAACAACAACAAAAAACAGGAACATGGAACGGTAGTACAGCAATCTAGATAATATCGATTTGGCCCAATCGTTGCACTATAATAGTTCTTTCTTTCTATTAACTCAGTAACATATATGATTATATTGTGATGGCTAGTTACACATTAAATTAACATTAGTTAAATTACTCGTATCAATTATATTTAACAAACTATTCTTAGTATTTCTCTTAAAAAGGTGAAGCGATGATTGAAAGTTTACCTTACCAAACCATTTATTAAAAATATATATCCCATTATATCTCATAGATATTTTCGTCAATTGACACTTGTGCTTAGGAACATGTAATAGCTGCGACCTTCTAGTGTTATACTTATGTATGTCAGCATTTCTTATAAACAAATCTTTTATTATAAGTGGTTGCAATCCATTGTATTGCTTAAACATAAATAATAAAACGCTATACTCGTATAATGATGTGAGCGGGAGAATCTTATTCGTTACAAATAACGGCGCTGAGTGGGCCCATTTATTAACTCCAGACAATATGCGAACTGCTTTTTTTTGGATCACGATAAGAGGGGCTAAAAAGCTAGTACACGAAGCTCCCCATACTTCAATACAATATGATAGATATGGAGACACAAAACAATTATATAAAATCCGTAGGGTGTCATTGGTTAACATTTTCCTTGCACAAGTGATTATTCCAAGCGCCCTTGCCATTTTACTTTTAATATAATCTATATGTTGTTTCCACAGAAGGTCACAGTCTAATTGTACTCCCAAAAATTTCGTGATAGTTGTTTGTACAACAGTTTCGCCAGAAATGATGACACTGCTGTGAATACTAATTTTCTTTCGCTTGGGTTTGAAAACCATGAATTTAGTTTTATCGAGATTGAGAGCAAGCTTATTAATTTGTAACCAATACTGTATGTGTTTTAATTCCCCATTCAGCGTTTCAATCGTTTTATTGATATCTTTGCCCGATATAAAGAAATTAGAATCATCTGCAAATAAGATTCCAAACAATTGCTTACTTACATTCATTAAGTCATTAATGTATAAAAGAAATAAAAGTGGACCTAAAACAGAACCTTGCGGGACTCCACATACTATTCGAGATCTGTTCGAAGATGTATTATTGTAAAATACAAACTGTTCTCTCGCATTGAGGTAACTTTTTAGCCACGTTAAAGCAAGCCCTCTTACACCGTATCTGTCTAATTTTTTAAACAGTATATCGTGGTCAACCGTATCGAAGGCTTTCGAGAAATCAAGAAATATACCAACAGTAGTTTGTCCCATTTCCCTAGCAGTTGTTAGTTTATCTTGCAGAAGTAAAAGGGCTAAGGTAGTAGAGTGATTTGATCTAAAACCAAATTGGTTTTTGTGCAGTAAGTCATATTTGTTAATAAAGTTCATTAGACGTTTCTGCATCAGCTGTTCGAACACTTTAGAAAATGTTGGAAGAATTGAAATTGGTCTGTAGTTAGTAAATAATTTACTATCCCCCCCTTTCAGGATAGGTGTTACTTTTGCACGTTTAAGTTCTTCGGGAAATATCCCTTCACTAAATGAGAGATTAATTACATGAGTTAGGGGTTGGGTGAGGGGATCTATAATCGTTTTGATTACTTTGGCTGTTAGCGAGTCCCATCCTGGTGAGCTGTTCTTTAGGGATGCAAGGGCGTTGCGGACTTCACTACTAGTAACTGGCTCAAGGAAAAGCGACTTAGTATTGGTATCTTTCATAAACGTGAGTGGTGAATCTCCATTTCCTGGGATTGTTTTTGATATAGATTTACCAACATTAACAAAGTAGTTATTAAACTCATTAGCAATTTGGCTTCTATCTGTAGTCAGTCCTCCTCTTATCGAAAATGTCGTTTGGAACTTCTGACCTTGTTTTTTGTTTACTACCTCTTTAATTGTTTTCCACATCTTAAACAAGTTATTTTTATTTGCTTTTATGGCGGACTGATAATACGTTTTTTCTGCCGCTCTAACAGTGGATAAAAGCTTATTTTTATATTTTTTATAATCATGCTCAGATTCTTTAGTTTTTTGTCTCATAAATCTACAATACAATCGATTTTTCTTAGATATGCAGTTCTTTAATCCTGTACTGAGCCATGGTTTTCTGTTTTGGTATTTAGATCTGGAGATAGTGAGAGGAAAACATTTCTCATGTATAAGAGAAACTGAACGGTGTAGTTTAGTATAGGCTTCCTGGGTGCTTGGTGTCTCTAAAATATTATCCCAGTTTTCGTTTGTTATACAGTGAACAAATTTCTCAATATTGGGCTTACTCACGTTCCTTTTCACGATGTTAACTCTGTCAACATTAATCTGAACATACTGTGATATATAGAACACAGGAAAATGATCTGTAATATCTGTGTACATAATGCCTTTCAGGGAAGAGTTAATATTGCACTCGTTAGTGAAGATATTATCAATCAGCGTAGCTGTGGTACTTGTTACCCTGGTCGGTTTGCTTATCGCGGGTAGAAACGCATGGCTAAACATTGAGTCAATAAATTCAGCTGTGGGTCTATGAGAGTCCATATTTAGCAGATTAATGTTAAAATCTCCTGCGAGATAACAAACCACCTTTTCAGAGTTAATCTTATGCAATAACTCGTCTAACTGCTCATTAAATACAACAATGTTGGTATCCGGTGGTCGGTAAACTACACCAACTAAAATTGATTTCTGATTAGCATAAGCTCCCTTGTCTAGTTGCACAAATAAAGCTTCCATATGTTCATTAAATACATCCAAGTCCGGTCGCTTGCTGAAGTTAACTCCGGACTTAATAAACATTGAAACCCCTCCACCAGTTCTGTCTTGTCGGTAACTATTGACGGGGAGATAACCGTCCAAACCATGGCAATCAACGTTGCCTTCGTTAAACCAGGTTTCAGTAAAGGCATACACAGTAAAATCGTGATTTAAAGTTTCAATATAGGATCCAAACTGTGAGAAGTTTTTCTGCGCGCTTCTTATGTTCATATGCATAATGGAAAATGACAACTCCTCGAGTCTAAGTTCTTTGCATGACTCATTGAAGGCGTCTTCTAAATAGTACTTACAATTTGACATGCTGGCAGACGAATCTACATAGAAATTTACATCAGGGTCAGTGTCATTTAGCGGCGTCATGTAGTCTGAGTTTAACTCAAATGGATTAAACAACTGGTGTTCAAGCTCGACCAGTGGGATACGCGAATTATTGACGCTACTTGACGAGATAGCGAGTTCAAAAGCACGTGTCTCAGTTATCCCATTAAAAGGAAATATTTCAGTTATACAATTGATGCAATACCATGGGTCATTATTTTCTCTCACAACCTGCAGGTCTTCTCTGGTAAAATGAGACAAACAATTAACGTGATAGAAACAGTAGCAAATAGAACAATTTATATGATACGAGTGATGTAATATCTTACGTTTGCATACAGCACAATCACAGTTGTTTAGCATACCAGTGTGTAGTATCAATGTTATAGCAAGAAAAACTCATGGGCCTGTAAAAATCATCCCAAATAATGGGAGCAACATACACAAAACTACATAAACACACTTTATATACACAAACAACGTATTTACATGTAAGATCTGGTTCACTAGACGCTCTCATGAAACTACGGTGCTCTGAACATAACGTTATATGGGCAACTTCTACGTACGGGAGGGACGGAAACATACAGTTGGGACAATACATAAACTTGATACCTAATAAGGTAATGATCAATTGCACGAGCAGTGACCAGCCGGGGACTGGTGACGTGGGGGGCGGGGGGGGGAGGGGCCTAACGTTAAAACTGCCAACATGAAATATACCACATTAGATAAGTAGCAGGTCTGAAACGAGTGAAATTAACAAGCAATTGAACATTGACTTTGGGAGTCCACTAATTTACCTCCGAGAGCAATCACCTGCATATAGGCAATCATACAACGATAAATTTAGAAAGGCACGATTTACCCTTGGCACCCAAACATTGTGAGCAGAGGTTACCAGTTAAATTCTCACACATTACGACAGCAAAACAATTAAGCGGCGTAAATAGTTACCATTGGCCCAAACGTCTCACTACAAGGTGTAAATAGTTACCATTGGCCCAACCATCTCATTACTCGTTGTAAGTAGTTATCATTGGCCCAAATGTCTCATTACATGGTGTAAATAGTTACCATTGGCCCAAACGTCTCATTACACGGTGTAAATAGTTACCATTGGCCCAAACGTCTCATTACAAGACGTAAATAGTTACCATTGGCCCAAACGTCTCATTACAAGGTGTAAATAGTTACCAATGGACCAAACGTCTCATTGCACCGTGTAAGTAGTTACCATTGGCCCAAACGTCTCATTACAAGGTATAAATAGTTACCATTGGCCCAAACGTCTCATTACACGGTGTAAATAGTTACCATTGGCCCAAACGTCTCATTACACGGTGTAAATAGTTACCATTGGCCCAAACGTCACATTACACGGTGTAAATAGTTACCATTGGCCCAAACGTCTCATTACACGGTGTAAGTAGTTACCATTGGCCCAAACGTCTCATTACAAGGTGTAAATAGTTACCATTGGCCCAAACGTCTCAATACAAGGTGTAAATAGATACCATTTTTTCCCAAACGTCTCATTACAAGGTGTAAATAGTTACCATTGGCCCAAACGTCTCATTACACGGTGTAAATAGTTACCATTTACCCAAACGTCTCATCACACGGTGTAAATAGTTACCATTGACCCAAACGTCTCATTACAAGATGTAAATGGTTACCATTGGCCAACACGTCTCATCACAAGGTGTAAATAGTTACCATTGGCCCAAACGTCTCATTACATGGTATAAATAGTTACCATTGGCCAAAACGTCACATAACAAGGTGTAAATAGTTACCATTGGTCAAACGTCACATTACAAGGTTTAAATAGTTACCATTGGCCCAAACGTCTCATTACAAGGTGTAAATAGTTACCAATGGACCAAACGTCTCATTGCACCGTGTAAGTAGTTACCATTGGCCCAAACGTCTCATTACAAGGGGTAAATAGTTACCATTGGCCCAAACGTCTCATTACAAGGTGTAAATAGTTGCCATTGACCCAACCATCTCATTACACGGTGTAAATAGATACCATTGGCCCAAACGTCTCAATACAAGGTGTAAATAGATACCATTTTTTGCCAAACGTCTCATTACAAGGTGTAAATAGTTACCATTGGCCCAAACGTCTCATTACACGGTGTAAATAGTTACCATTTACCCAAACGTCTCATCACACGGTGTAAATAGTTACCATTGGCCCAAACGTCTCATTACACGGTGTAAATAGTTACCATTGGCCCAAGCGCCTCAATACAAGGTGTAAATAGTTACCATTGGCCCAAACTTCTTATTACATGGTGTAAATAGTTACCATTGGCCCAAACGTCTCATTACACGGTGTAAATAGTTACCATTTACCCAAACGTCTCATCACACGGTGTAAATAGTTACCATTGACCCAAACGTCTCATTACAAGATGTAAATAGTTACCATTGGCCAACACGTCTAATCACAAGGTGTACATAGTTACCATTGGCCCAAACGTCTCATTACAAGGTGTAAATAGTTACCATTGGCCCAAACGTCTCATTACAAGGCGTAAATAGTTACCGTTGGCCCAAACGTCTCAATACAAGGTGTAAATAGTTACCATTGGCCCAAACGTCTCATTACACGGTGTAAATAGTTACCATTGGCCCAAACGTCTCATTACAAGGCGTAAATAGTTACCATTGGCCCAAACGTCTCATTACAAGGTGCAAATAGTTACCATTGGCGCAAACGTCTCATTACAAAGTGTAAATAGTTACCATGGGCCCAAACGTCTCATTACACGGCGTAAGTAGTTACCATTGGCCCAAACGTCTCATTACAAGGTGTAAATAGTTACCTTTGGCCCAAGCGTCTCATTACAAGGTGTAAATAGTTACCATTGGCCCAAACGTCTCATTACACGGTGTAAATAGTTACCATTGACCCAAACATCTCATTACAAGGCGTAAATACTTACCATTGGCCCAAACGTCTCATTACACGGTGTAAATAGTTACCATTGGCGCAAACGTCTCATTACAAGGTGTAAATAGTTACCTTTAGCGCAAACGTCTCATTACAAAGTGTAAATAGTTACCATTGGCCCAAACGTCTCATTACAAGGCGTAAATAGTTACCATTGGCCCAAACGTCTCATTACACGGTGTAAATAGTTACCATTTACCCAAACGTCTCATCACACGGTGTAAATAGTTACCATTGACCCAAACGTCTCATTACAAGATGTAAATAGTTACCATTGGCCAACACGTCTAATCACAAGGTGTACATAGTTACCATTGGCCCAAACGTCTCATTACAAGGTGTAAATAGTTACCATTGGCCCAAACGTCTCATTACAAGGCGTAAATAGTTACCATTGGCCCAAACGTCTCATTACAAGGTGTAAATAGTTACCATTGGCCCAAACTTCTTATTACACGGTGTAAATAGTTACCATTGGCCCAAACGTCTCATTACACGGTGTAAATAGTTACCATTGGCCCAAACGTCTCATTACACGGTGTAAATATTTACCATTGGCCCAAACGTCTCATTACACGGTGTAAATAGTTACCATTGGCCCAAACGTCTCATTACAAGGCGTAAATAGTTACCATTGGCCCAAACGTCTCACTACAAGGTGTAAATAGTTACCATTGGCCCAACCATCTCATTACTCGTTGTAAATAGTTACCATTGGCCCAAACGTCTCATTACATGGTGTAAATAGTTACCATTGGCCCAAACGTCTCATTACACGGTTTAAATAGTTACCATTGGCCCAAACGTCTCATTACAAGACGTAAATACTTACCATTGGCCCAAACGTCTCATTACACGGTGTAAATAGTTACCATTGGCCCAAACGTCTCATTACATGGTGTAAATAGTTACCATTGGCCAAAACGTCACATAACAAGGTGTAAATAATTACCATTGGTCACACGTCACATTACAAGGTTTAAATAGTTACCATTGGCCCAAACGTCTCATTACACGGTGTAAATAGTTACCATTGGCCCAAGCGCCTCAATACAAGGTGTAAATAGTTACCATTGGCCCAAACTTCTTATTACATGGTGTAAATAGTTACCATTGGCCCAAACGTCTCATTACAAGGCGTAAATAGTTACCATTGGCCCAAACGTCTCACTACAAGGTGTAAATAGTTACCATTGGCCCAACCATCTCATTACTCGTTGTAAATAGTTACCATTGGCCCAAACGTCTCATTACATGGTGTAAATAGTTACCATTGGCCCAAACGTCTCATTACACGGTGTAAATAGTTACCATTGGCCCAAACGTCTCATTACAAGACGTAAATAGTTACCATTGGCCCAAACGTCTCATTACAAGGTGTAAATAGTTACCAATGGACCAAACGTCTCATTGCACCGTGTAAGTAGTTACCATTGGCCCAAACGTCTCATTACAAGGTATAAATAGTTACCATTGGCCCAAACGTCACATTACACGGTGTAAATAGTTACCATTGGCCCAAACGTCTCATTACACGGTGTAAATAGTTACCATTGGCCCAAACGTCACATTACACGGTGTAAATAGTTACCATTGGCCCAAACGTCTCATTACACGGTGTAAGTAGTTACCATTGGCCCAAACGTCTCATTACAAGGTGTAAATAGTTACCATTGGCCCAAACGTCTCAATACAAGGTGTAAATAGATAACATTTTTTCCCAAACGTCTCATTACAAGGTGTAAATAGTTACCATTGGCCCAAACGTCTGATTACACGGTGTAAATAGTTACCATTTACCCAAACGTCTCATCACACGGTGTAAATAGTTACCATTGACCCAAACGTCTCATTACAAGATGTAAATACTTACCATTGGCCAACACGTCTCATCACAAGGTGTAAATAGTTACCATTGGCCCAAACGTCTCATTACATGGTATAAATAGTTACCATTGGCCAAAACGTCACATAACAAGGTGTAAATAGTTACCATTGGTCAAACGTCACATTACAAGGTTTAAATAGTTACCATTGGCCCAAACGTCTCATTACAAGGTGTAAATAGTTACCAATGGACCAAACGTCTCATTGCACCGTGTAAGTAGTTACCATTGGCCCAAACGTCTCATTACAAGGGGTAAATAGTTACCATTGGCCCAAACGTCTCATTACAAGGTGTAAATAGTTGCCATTGACCCAACCATCTCATTACACGGTGTAAATAGATACCATTGGCCCAAACGTCTCAATACAAGGTGTAAATAGATACCATTTTTCCCCAAACGTCTCATTACAAGGTGTAAATAGTTACCATTGGCCCAACCATCTCATTACTCGTTGTAAATAGTTACCATTGGCCCAAACGTCTCACTACAAGGTGTAAATAGTTACCATTGGCCCAAACGTCTCACTACAAGGTGTTAATAGTTACCATTGGCCCAACCATCTCATTACTCGTTGTAAATAGTTACCATTGGCCCAAACGTCTCATTACATGGTGTAAATAGTTACCATTGGCCCAAACGTCTCATTACACGGTGTAAATAGTTACCATTGGCCCAAACGTCTCATTACAAGACGTAAATAGTTACCATTGGCCCAAACGTCTCATTACACGGTGTAAATAGTTACCATTGGCCCAAACGTCTCATTACATGGTGTAAATAGTTACCATTGGCCAAAACGTCACATAACAAGGTGTAAATAATTACCATTGGTCACACGTCACATTACAAGGTTTAAATAGTTACCATTGGCCCAAACGTCTCATTACACGGTGTAAATAGTTACCATTGGCCCAAGCGCCTCAATACAAGGTGTAAATAGTTACCATTGGCCCAAACTTCTTATTACATGGTGTAAATAGTTACCATTGGCCCAAACGTCTCATTACAAGGTGTAAATAGTTACCATTGGCCCAAACGTCTCAATACAAGGTGTAAATAGATACCATTTTTTCCCAAACGTCTCATTACAAGGTGTAAATAGTTACCATTGGCCCAAACGTCTCATTACACGGTGTAAATAGTTACCATTTACCCAAACGTCTCATCACACGGTGTAAATAGTTACCATTGACCCAAACGTCTCATTACAAGATGTAAATGGTTACCATTGGCCAACACGTCTCATCACAAGGTGTAAATAGTTACCATTGGCCCAAACGTCTCATTACAGGGTATAAATAGTTACCATTGGCCAAAACGTCACATAACAAGGTGTAAATAGTTACCATTGGTCAAACGTCACATTACAAGGTTTAAATAGTTACCATTGGCCCAAACGTCTCATTACAAGGTGTAAATAGTTACCAATGGACCAAACGTCTCATTGCACCGTGTAAGTAGTTACCATTGGCCCAAACGTCTCATTACAAGGGGTAAATAGTTACCATTGGCCCAAACGTCTCATTACAAGGTGTAAATAGTTGCCATTGACCCAACCATCTCATTACACGGTGTAAATAGATACCATTGGCCCAAACGTCTCAATACAAGGTGTAAATAGATACCATTTTTTGCCAAACGTCTCATTACAAGGTGTAAATAGTTACCATTGGCCCAAACGTCTCATTACATGGTGTAAATAGTTACCATTGGCCAAAACGTCACATAACAATGTGTAAATAATTACCATTGGTCACACGTCTCATTACACGGTGTAAATAGTTACCATTGACCCAAACATCTCATTACAAGGCGTAAATACTTACCATTGGCCCAAACGTCTCATTACACGGTGTAAATAGTTACCATTGGCGCAAACGTCTCATTACAAGGTGTAAATAGTTACCTTTAGCGCAAACGTCTCATTACAAAGTGTAAATAGTTACCATTGGCCCAAACGTCTCATTACAAGGCGTAAATAGTTACCATTGGCCCAAACGTCTCATTACACGGTGTAAATAGTTACCATTTACCCAAACGTCTCATCACACGGTGTAAATAGTTACCATTGACCCAAACGTCTCATTACAAGATGTAAATAGTTACCATTGGCCAACACGTCTAATCACAAGGTGTACATAGTTACCATTGGCCCAAACGTCTCATTACAAGGTGTAAATAGTTACCATTGGCCCAAACGTCTCATTACAAGGCGTAAATAGTTACCATTGGCCCAAACGTCTCATTACAAGGTGTAAATAGTTACCATTGGCCCAAACTTCTTATTACACGGTGTAAATAGTTACCATTGGCCCAAACGTCTCATTACACGGTGTAAATAGTTACCATTGGCCCAAACGTCTCATTACACGGTGTAAATATTTACCATTGGCCCAAACGTCTCATTACACGGTGTAAATAGTTACCATTGGCCCAAACGTCTCATTACAAGGCGTAAATAGTTACCATTGGCCCAAACGTCTCACTACAAGGTGTAAATAGTTACCATTGGCCCAACCATCTCATTACTCGTTGTAAATAGTTACCATGGGCCCAAACGTCTCATTACATGGTGTAAATAGTTACCATTGGCCCAAACGTCTCATTACACGGCTTAAATAGTTACCATTGGCCCAAACGTCTCATTACAAGACGTAAATAGTTACCATTGGCCCAAACGTCTCATTACACGGTGTAAATAGTTACCATTGGCCCAAACGTCTCATTACATGGTGTAAATAGTTACCATTGGCCAAAACGTCACATAACAAGGTGTAAATAATTACCATTGGTCACACGTCACATTACAAGGTTTAAATAGTTACCATTGGCCCAAACGTCTCATTACACGGTGTAAATAGTTACCATTGGCCCAAGCGCCTCAATACAAGGTGTAAATAGTTACCATTGGCCCAAACTTCTTATTACATGGTGTAAATAGTTACCATTGGCCCAAACGTCTCATTACAAGGCGTAAATAGTTACCATTGGCCCAAACGTCTCACTACAAGGTGTAAATAGTTACCATTGGCCCAACCATCTCATTACTCGTTGTAAATAGTTACCATTGGCCCAAACGTCTCATTACATGGTGTAAATAGTTACCATTGGCCCAAACGTCTCATTACACGGTGTAAATAGTTACCATTGGCCCAAACGTCTCATTACAAGACGTAAATAGTTACCATTGGCCCAAACGTCTCATTACAAGGTGTAAATAGTTACCAATGGACCAAACGTCTCATTGCACCGTGTAAGTAGTTACCATTGGCCCAAACGTCTCATTACAAGGTATAAATAGTTACCATTGGCCCAAACGTCTCATTACACGGTGTAAATAGTTACCATTGGCCCAAACGTCACATTACACGGTGTAAATAGTTACCATTGGCCCAAACGTCTCATTACACGGTGTAAGTAGTTACCATTGGCCCAAACGTCTCATTACAAGGTGTAAATAGTTACCATTGGCCCAAACGTCTCAATACAAGGTGTAAATAGATACCATTTTTTCCCAAACGTCTCATTACAAGGTGTAAATAGTTACCATTGGCCCAAACGTCTGATTACACGGTGTAAATAGTTACCATTTACCCAAACGTCTCATCACACGGTGTAAATAGTTACCATTGACCCAAACGTCTCATTACAAGATGTAAATACTTACCATTGGCCAACACGTCTCATCACAAGGTGTAAATAGTTACCATTGGCCCAAACGTCTCATTACATGGTATAAATAGTTACCATTGGCCAAAACGTCACATAACAAGGTGTAAATAGTTACCATTGGTCAAACGTCACATTACAAGGTTTAAATAGTTACCATTGGCCCAAACGTCTCATTACAAGGTGTAAATAGTTACCAATGGACCAAACGTCTCATTGCACCGTGTAAGTAGTTACCATTGGCCCAAACGTCTCATTACAAGGGGTAAATAGTTACCATTGGCCCAAACGTCTCATTACAAGGTGTAAATAGTTGCCATTGACCCAACCATCTCATTACACGGTGTAAATAGATACCATTGGCCCAAACGTCTCAATACAAGGTGTAAATAGATACCATTTTTCCCCAAACGTCTCATTACAAGGTGTAAATAGTTACCATTGGCCCAACCATCTCATTACTCGTTGTAAATAGTTACCATTGGCCCAAACGTCTCACTACAAGGTGTAAATAGTTACCATTGGCCCAAACGTCTCACTACAAGGTGTAAATAGTTACCATTGGCCCAACCATCTCATTACTCGTTGTAAATAGTTACCATTGGCCCAAACGTCTCATTACATGGTGTAAATAGTTACCATTGGCCCAAACGTCTCATTACACGGTGTAAATAGTTACCATTGGCCCAAACGTCTCATTACAAGACGTAAATAGTTACCATTGGCCCAAACGTCTCATTACACGGTGTAAATAGTTACCATTGGCCCAAACGTCTCATTACATGGTGTAAATAGTTACCATTGGCCAAAACGTCACATAACAAGGTGTAAATAATTACCATTGGTCACACGTCACATTACAAGGTTTAAATAGTTACCATTGGCCCAAACGTCTCATTACACGGTGTAAATAGTTACCATTGGCCCAAGCGCCTCAATACAAGGTGTAAATAGTTACCATTGGCCCAAACTTCTTATTACATGGTGTAAATAGTTACCATTGGCCCAAACGTCTCATTACAAGGTGTAAATAGTTACCATTGGCCCAAACGTCTCAATACAAGGTGTAAATAGATACCATTTTTTCCCAAACGTCTCATTACAAGGTGTAAATAGTTACCATTGGCCCAAACGTCTCATTACACGGTGTAAATAGTTACCATTTACCCAAACGTCTCATCACACGGTGTAAATAGTTACCATTGACCCAAACGTCTCATTACAAGATGTAAATGGTTACCATTGGCCAACACGTCTCATCACAAGGTGTAAATAGTTACCATTGGCCCAAACGTCTCATTACATGGTATAAATAGTTACCATTGGCCAAAACGTCACATAACAAGGTGTAAATAGTTACCATTGGTCAAACGTCACATTACAAGGTTTAAATAGTTACCATTGGCCCAAACGTCTCATTACAAGGTGTAAATAGTTACCAATGGACCAAACGTCTCATTGCACCGTGTAAGTAGTTACCATTGGCCCAAACGTCTCATTACAAGGGGTAAATAGTTACCATTGGCCCAAACGTCTCATTACAAGGTGTAAATAGTTGCCATTGACCCAACCATCTCATTACACGGTGTAAATAGATACCATTGGCCCAAACGTCTCAATACAAGGTGTAAATAGATACCATTTTTTGCCAAACGTCTCATTACAAGGTGTAAATAGTTACCATTGGCCCAAACGTCTCATTACACGGTGTAAATAGTTACCATTTACCCAAACGTCTCATCACACGGTGTAAATAGTTACCATTGGCCCAAACGTCTCATTACACGGTGTAAATAGTTACCATTGGCCCAAGCGCCTCAATACAAGGTGTAAATAGTTACCATTGGCCCAAACTTCTTATTACATGGTGTAAATAGTTACCATTGGCCCAAACGTCTCATTACACGGTGTAAATAGTTACCATTTACCCAAACGTCTCATCACACGGTGTAAATAGTTGCCATTGACCCAAACGTCTTATTACAAGATGTAAATAGTTACCATTGGCCAACACGTCTAATCACAAGGTGTACATAGTTACCATTGGCCCAAACGTCTCATTACAAGGTGTAAATAGTTACCATTGGCCCAAACGTCTCATTACAAGGCGTAAATAGTTACCATTGGCCCAAACGTCTCAATACAAGGTGTAAATAGTTACCATTGGCCCAAACGTCTCATTACACGGTGTAAATAGTTACCATTGGCCCAAACGTCTCATTACAAGGCGTAAATAGTTACCATTGGCCCAAACGTCTCATTACAAGGTGCAAATAGTTACCATTGGCGCAAACGTCTCATTACAAAGTGTAAATAGTTACCATGGGCCCAAACGTCTCATTACACGGCGTAAGTAGTTACCATTGGCCCAAACGTCTCATTACAAGGTGTAAATAGTTACCTTTGGCCCAAGCGTCTCATTACAAGGTGTAAATAGTTACCATTGGCCCAAACGTCTCATTACACGGTGTAAATAGTTACCATTGACCCAAACATCTCATTACAAGGCGTAAATACTTACCATTGGCCCAAACGTCTCATTACACGGTGTAAATAGTTACCATTGGCGCAAACGTCTCATTACAAGGTGTAAATAGTTACCTTTAGCGCAAACGTCTCATTACAAAGTGTAAATAGTTACCATTGGCCCAAACGTCTCATTACAAGGCGTAAATAGTTACCATTGGCCCAAACGTCTCATTACACGGTGTAAATAGTTACCATTTACCCAAACGTCTCATCACACGGTGTAAATAGTTACCATTGACCCAAACGTCTCATTACAAGATGTAAATAGTTACCATTGGCCAACACGTCTAATCACAAGGTGTACATAGTTACCATTGGCCCAAACGTCTCATTACAAGGTGTAAATAGTTACCATTGGCCCAAACGTCTCATTACAAGGCGTAAATAGTTACCATTGGCCCAAACGTCTCATTACAAGGTGTAAATAGTTACCATTGGCCCAAACTTCTTATTACACGGTGTAAATAGTTACCATTGGCCCAAACGTCTCATTACACGGTGTAAATAGTTACCATTGGACCAAACGTCTCATTACACGGTGTAAATATTTACCATTGGCCCAAACGTCTCATTACACGGTGTAAATAGTTACCATTGGCCCAAACGTCTCATTACAAGGCGTAAATAGTTACCATTGGCCCAAACGTCTCACTACAAGGTGTAAATAGTTACCATTGGCCCAACCATCTCATTACTCGTTGTAAATAGTTACCATTGGCCCAAACGTCTCATTACATGGTGTAAATAGTTACCATTGGCCCAAACGTCTCATTACACGGTTTAAATAGTTACCATTGGCCCAAACGTCTCATTACAAGACGTAAATAGTTACCATTGGCCCAAACGTCTCATTACACGGTGTAAATAGTTACCATTGGCCCAAACGTCTCATTACATGGTGTAAATAGTTACCATTGGCCAAAACGTCACATAACAAGGTGTAAATAATTACCATTGGTCACACGTCACATTACAAGGTTTAAATAGTTACCATTGGCCCAAACGTCTCATTACACGGTGTAAATAGTTACCATTGGCCCAAGCGCCTCAATACAAGGTGTAAATAGTTACCATTGGCCCAAACTTCTTATTACATGGTGTAAATAGTTACCATTGGCCCAAACGTCTCATTACAAGGCGTAAATAGTTACCATTGGCCCAAACGTCTCACTACAAGGTGTAAATAGTTACCATTGGCCCAACCATCTCATTACTCGTTGTAAATAGTTACCATTGGCCCAAACGTCTCATTACATGGTGCAAATAGTTACCATTGGCCCAAACGTCTCATTACACGGTGTAAATAGTTACCATTGGCCCAAACGTCTCATTACAAGGTGTAAATAGTTACCAATGGACCAAACGTCTCATTGCACCGTGTAAGTAGTTACCATTGGCCCAAACGTCTCATTACAATGTATAAATAGTTACCATTGGCCCAAACGTCTCATTACACGGTGTAAATAGTTACCATTGGCCCAAACGTCTCATTACACGGTGTAAATAGTTACCATTGGCCCAAACGTCACATTACACGGTGTAAATAGTTACCATTGGCCCAAACGTCTTATTACACGGTGTAAGTAGTTACCATTGGCCCAAACGTCTCATTACAAGGTGTAAATAGTTACCATTGGCCCAAACGTCTCAATACAAGGTGTAAATAGATACCATTTTTTCCCAAACGTCTCATTACAAGGTGTAAATAGTTACCATTGGCCCAAACGTCTGATTACACGGTGTAAATAGTTACCATTTACCCAAACGTCTCATCACACGGTGTAAATAGTTACCATTGACCCAAACGTCTCATTACAAGATGTAAATACTTACCATTGGCCAACACGTCTCATCACAAGGTGTAAATAGTTACCATTGGCCCAAACGTCTCATTACATGGTATAAATAGTTACCATTGGCCAAAACGTCACATAACAAGGTGTAAATAGTTACCATTGGTCAAACGTCACATTACAAGGTTTAAATAGTTACCATTGGCCCAAACGTCTCATTACAAGGTGTAAATAGTTACCAATGGACCAAACGTCTCATTGCACCGTGTAAGTAGTTACCATTGGCCCAAACGTCTCATTACAAGGGGTAAATAGTTACCATTGGCCCAAACGTCTCATTACAAGGTGTAAATAGTTGCCATTGACCCAACCATCTCATTACACGGTGTAAATAGATACCATTGGCCCAAACGTCTCAATACAAGGTGTAAATAGATACCATTTTTCCCCAAACGTCTCATTACAAGGTGTAAATAGTTACCATTGGCCCAACCATCTCATTACTCGTTGTAAATAGTTACCATTGGCCCAAATGTCTCACTACAAGGTGTAAATAGTTACCATTGGCCCAAACGTCTCACTACAAGGTGTAAATAGTTACCATTGGCCCAACCATCTCATTACTCGTTGTAAATAGTTACCATTGGCCCAAACGTCTCATTACATGGTGTAAATAGTTACCATTGGCCCAAACGTCTCATTACACGGTGTAAATAGTTACCATTGGCCCAAACGTCTCATTACAAGACGTAAATAGTTACCATTGGCCCAAACGTCTCATTACACGGTGTAAATAGTTACCATTGGCCCAAACGTCTCATTACATGGTGTAAATAGTTACCATTGGCCAAAACGTCACATAACAAGGTGTAAATAATTACCATTGGTCACACGTCACATTACAAGGTTTAAATAGTTACCATTGGCCCAAACGTCTCATTACACGGTGTAAATAGTTACCATTGGCCCAAGCGCCTCAATACAAGGTGTAAATAGTTACCATTGGCCCAAACTTCTTATTACATGGTGTAAATAGTTACCATTGGCCCAAACGTCTCATTACAAGGGGTAAATAGTTACCATTGGCCCAAACGTCTCACTACAAGGTGTAAATAGTTACCATTGGCCCAACCATCTCATTACTCGTTGTAAATAGTTACCATTGGCCCAAACGTCTCATTACATGGTGTAAATAGTTACCATTGGCCCAAACGTCTCATTACAAGGTGTAAATAGTTACCATTGGCCCAAACGTCTCATTACAAGACGTAAATAGTTACCATTGGCCCAAACGTCTCATTACAAGGTGTAAATAGTTACCAATGGACCAAACGTCTCATTGCACCGTGTAAGTAGTTACCATTGGCCCAAACGTCTCATTAAAAGGTATAAATAGTTACCATTGGCCCAAACGTCTCATTACACGGTGTAAATAGTTACCATTGGCCCAAACGTCTCATTACACGGTGTAAATAGTTACCATTGGCCCAAACGTCACATTACACGGTGTAAATAGTTACCATTGGCCCAAACGTCTCATTACACGGTGTAAGTAGTTACCATTGGCCCAAACGTCTCATTACAAGGTGTAAATAGTTACCATTGGCCCAAACGTCTCAATACAAGGTGTAAATAGATACCATTTTTTCCCAAACGTCGCATTACAAGGTGTAAATAGTTACCATTGGCCCAAACGTCTGATTACACGGTGTAAATAGTTACCATTTACCCATACGTCTCATCACACGGTGTAAATAGTTACCATTGACCCAAACGTCTCATTACAAGATGTAAATACTTACCATTGGCCAACACGTCTCATCACAAGGTGTAAATAGTTACCATTGGCCCAAACGTCTCATTACATGGTATAAATAGTTACCATTGGCCAAAACGTCACATAACAAGGTGTAAATAGTTACCATTGGTCAAACGTCACATTACAAGGTTTAAATAGTTACCATTGGCCCAAACGTCTCATTACAAGGTGTAAATAGTTACCAATGGACCAAACGTCTCATTGCACCGTGTAAGTAGTTACCATTGGCCCAAACGTCTCATTACAAGGGGTAAATAGTTACCATTGGCCCAAACGTCTCATTACAAGGTGTAAATAGTTGCCATTGACCCAACCATCTCATTACACGGTGTAAATAGATACCATTGGCACAAACGTCTCAATACAAGGTGTAAATAGATACCATTTTTCCCCAAACGTCTCATTACAAGGTGTAAATAGTTACCATTGGCCCAAACGTCTCATTACACGGTGTAAATAGTTACCATTTACCCAAACGTCTCATCACACGGTGTAAATAGTTACCATTGGCCCAAACGTCTCATTACACGGTGTAAATAGTTACCATTGGCCCAAGCGCCTCAATACAAGGTGTAAATAGTTACCATTGGCCCAAACTTCTTATTACATGGTGTAAATAGTTACCATTGGCCCAAACGTCTCATTACACGGTGTAAATAGTTACCATTTACCCAAACGTCTCATCACACGGTGTAAATAGTTACCATTGACCCAAACGTCTCATTACAAGATGTAAATAGTTACCATTGGCCAACACGTCTAATCACAAGGTGTACATAGTTACCATTGGCCCAAACATCTCATTACAAGGTGTAAATAGTTACCATTGGCCCAAACGTCTCATTACAAGGCGTAAATAGTTACCATTGGCCCAAACGTCTCAATACAAGGTGTAAATAGTTACCATTGGCCCAAACTTCTTATTACACGGTGTAAATAGTTACCATTGGCCCAAACGTCTCATTACACGGTGTAAATAGTTACCATTTACCCAAACGTCTCATCACACGGTGTAAATAGTTACCATTGACCCAAACGTCTCATTACAAGATGTAAATAGTTACCATTGGCCAACACGTCTCATCACAAGGTGTAAATAGTTACCATTGGCCCAAACGTCTCATTACATGGTATAAATAGTTACCATTGGCCAAAACGTCACATAACAAGGTGTAAATAGTTACCATTGGTCAAACGTCACATTACAAGGTTTAAATAGTTACCATTGGCCCAAACGTCTCATTACAAGGTGTAAATAGTTACCAATGGACCAAACGTCTCATTGCACCGTGTAAGTAGTTACCATTGGCCCAAACGTCTCATTACAAGGGGTAAATAGTTACCATTGGCCCAAACGTCTCATTACAAGGTGTAAATAGTTGCCATTGACCCAACCATCTCATTACACGGTGTAAATAGATACCATTGGCCCAAACGTCTCAATACAAGGTGTAAATAGATACCATTTTTCCCCAAACGTCTCATTACAAGGTGTAAATAGTTACCATTGGCCCAAACGTCTCATTACACGGTGTAAATAGTTACCATTTACCCAAACGTCTCATCACACGGTGTAAATAGTTACCATTGGCCCAAACGTCTCATTACACGGTGTAAATAGTTACCATTGGCCCAAGCGCCTCAATACAAGGTGTAAATAGTTACCATTGGCCCAAACTTCTTATTACATGGTGTAAATAGTTACCATTGGCCCAAACGTCTCATTACACGGTGTAAATAGTTACCATTTACCCAAACGTCTCATCACACGGTGTAAATAGTTACCATTGAAACAAACGTCTCATTACAAGATGTAAATAGTTACCATTGGCCAACACGTCTAATCACAAGGTGTACATAGTTACCATTGGCCCAAACGTCTCATTACAAGGTGTAAATAGTTACCATTGGCCCAAACGTCTCATTACAAGGCGTAAATAGTTACCATTGGCCCAAACGTCTCAAAACACAAGGTGTAAATAGTTACCATTGGCCCAAACTTCTTATTACACGGTGTAAATAGTTACCATTGGCCCAAAGGTCTCATTACACGGTGTAAATAGTTACCATTGGCCCAACCATCTCATTACTCGTTGTAAATAGTTACCATTGGCCCAAACGTCTCATTACATGGTGTAAATAGTTACCATTGGCCCAAACGTCTCATTGCACGGTGTAAATAGTTACCATTGGCCCAAACGTCTCATTACAAGGCGTAAATAGTTACCATTGGCCCAAACGTCTCATTACACGGTGTAAATAGTTACCATTGGCCCAAACGTCTCATTACACGGTGTAAATAGTTACCATTGGCCCAAGCGTCTCATTACAAGGCGTAAATAGTTACCATTGGCCAAAACGTCTCATTACACGATGTAGATAGTTACCATCGTCCCAAACGTCTCATTACAAGGCGTAAGTAGTTACCATTGGCCCAAACGTCTCATTACACGGTGTAAATAGTTACCATTGGCCCAAACGTCTCATTACACGGTGTAAATAGTTACCATTGGCCCAAACGTCTCATTACACGGTGTAAATAGTTACCATTGGCCCAAACGTCTCATTACACGGTGTAAGTAGTTACCATTGGCCCAAACGTCTCATTACAAGGTGTAAATAGTTACCATTGGCCCAAACGTCTCAATACAAGGTGTAAATAGATACCATTTTTTCCCAAACGTCTCATTACAAGGTGTAAATAGTTACCATTGGCCCAAACGTCTGATTACACGGTGTAAATAGTTACCATTTACCCAAACGTCTCATCACACGGTGTAAATAGTTACCATTGACCCAAACGTCTCATTACAAGATGTAAATACTTACCATTGGCCAACACGTCTCATCACAAGGTGTAAATAGTTACCATTGGCCCAAACGTCTCATTACATGGTATAAATAGTTACCATTGGCCAAAACGTCACATAACAAGGTGTAAATAGTTACCATTGGTCAAACGTCACATTACAAGGTTTAAATAGTTACCATTGGCCCAAACGTCTCATTACAAGGTGTAAATAGTTACCAATGGACCAAACGTCTCATTGCACCGTGTAAGTAGTTACCATTGGCCCAAACGTCTCACTACAAGGGGTAAATAGTTACCATTGGCCCAAACGTCTCATTACAAGGTGTAAATAGTTGCCATTGACCCAACCATCTCATTACACGGTGTAAATAGATACCATTGGCCCAAACGTCTCAATACAAGGTGTAAATAGATACCATTTTTCCCCAAACGTCTCATTACAAGGTGTAAATAGTTACCATTGGCCCAACCATCTCATTACTCGTTGTAAATAGTTACCATTGGCCCAAACGTCTCACTACAAGGTGTAAATAGTTACCATTGGCCCAAACGTCTCACTACAAGGTGTAAATAGTTACCATTGGCCCAACCATCTCATTACTCGTTGTAAATAGTTACCATTGGCCCAAACGTCTCATTACATGGTGTAAATAGTTACCATTGGCCCAAACGTCTCATTACACGGTGTAAATAGTTACCATTGGCCCAAACGTCTCATTACAAGACGTAAATAGTTACCATTGGCCCAAACGTCTCATTACACGGTGTAAATAGTTACCATTGGCCCAAACGTCTCATTACATGGTGTAAATAGTTACCATTGGCCAAAACGTCACATAACAAGGTGTAAATAATTACCATTGGTCACACGTCACATTACAAGGTTTAAATAGTTACCATTGGCCCAAACGTCTCATTACACGGTGTAAATAGTTACCATTGGCCCAAGCGCCTCAATACAAGGTGTAAATAGTTACCATTGGCCCAAACTTCTTATTACATGGTGTAAATAGTTACCATTGGCCCAAACGTCTCATTACAAGGTGTAAATAGTTACCATTGGCCCAAACGTCTCAATACAAGGTGTAAATAGATACCATTTTTTCCCAAACGTCTCATTACAAGGTGTAAATAGTTACCATTGGCCCAAACGTCTGATTACACGGTGTAAATAGTTACCATTTACCCATACGTCTCATCACACGGTGTAAATAGTTACCATTGACCCAAACGTCTCATTACAAGATGTAAATACTTACCATTGGCCAACACGTCTCATCACAAGGTGTAAATAGTTACCATTGGCCCAAACGTCTCATTACATGGTATAAATAGTTACCATTGGCCAAAACGTCACATAACAAGGTGTAAATAGTTACCATTGGTCAAACGTCACATTACAAGGTTTAAATAGTTACCATTGGCCCAAACGTCTCATTACAAGGTGTAAATAGTTACCAATGGACCAAACGTCTCATTGCACCGTGTAAGTAGTTACCATTGGCCCAAACGTCTCATTACAAGGGGTAAATAGTTACCATTGGCCCAAACGTCTCATTACAAGGTGTAAATAGTTGCCATTGACCCAACCATCTCATTACACGGTGTAAATAGATACCATTGGCACAAACGTCTCAATACAAGGTGTAAATAGATACCATTTTTCCCCAAACGTCTCATTACAAGGTGTAAATAGTTACCATTGGCCCAAACGTCTCATTACACGGTGTAAATAGTTACCATTTACCCAAACGTCTCATCACACGGTGTAAATAGTTACCATTGGCCCAAACGTCTCATTACACGGTGTAAATAGTTACCATTGGCCCAAGCGCCTCAATACAAGGTGTAAATAGTTACCATTGGCCCAAACTTCTTATTACATGGTGTAAATAGTTACCATTGGCCCAAACGTCTCATTACACGGTGTAAATAGTTACCATTTACCCAAACGTCTCATCACACGGTGTAAATAGTTACCATTGACCCAAACGTCTCATTACAAGATGTAAATAGTTACCATTGGCCAACACGTCTAATCACAAGGTGTACATAGTTACCATTGGCCCAAACATCTCATTACAAGGTGTAAATAGTTACCATTGGCCCAAACGTCTCATTACAAGGCGTAAATAGTTACCATTGGCCCAAACGTCTCAATACAAGGTGTAAATAGTTACCATTGGCCCAAACTTCTTATTACACGGTGTAAATAGTTACCATTGGCCCAAACGTCTCATTACACGGTGTAAATAGTTACCATTTACCCAAACGTCTCATCACACGGTGTAAATAGTTACCATTGACCCAAACGTCTCATTACAAGATGTAAATAGTTACCATTGGCCAACACGTCTCATCACAAGGTGTAAATAGTTACCATTGGCCCAAACGTCTCATTACATGGTATAAATAGTTACCATTGGCCAAAACGTCACATAACAAGGTGTAAATAGTTACCATTGGTCAAACGTCACATTACAAGGTTTAAATAGTTACCATTGGCCCAAACGTCTCATTACAAGGTGTAAATAGTTACCAATGGACCAAACGTCTCATTGCACCGTGTAAGTAGTTACCATTGGCCCAAACGTCTCATTACAAGGGGTAAATAGTTACCATTGGCCCAAACGTCTCATTACAAGGTGTAAATAGTTGCCATTGACCCAACCATCTCATTACACGGTGTAAATAGATACCATTGGCCCAAACGTCTCAATACAAGGTGTAAATAGATACCATTTTTCCCCAAACGTCTCATTACAAGGTGTAAATAGTTACCATTGGCCCAAACGTCTCATTACACGGTGTAAATAGTTACCATTTACCCAAACGTCTCATCACACGGTGTAAATAGTTACCATTGGCCCAAACGTCTCATTACACGGTGTAAATAGTTACCATTGGCCCAAGCGCCTCAATACAAGGTGTAAATAGTTACCATTGGCCCAAACTTCTTATTACATGGTGTAAATAGTTACCATTGGCCCAAACGTCTCATTACACGGTGTAAATAGTTACCATTTACCCAAACGTCTCATCACACGGTGTAAATAGTTACCATTGACCCAAACATCTCATTACAAGATGTAAATAGTTACCATTGGCCAACACGTCTAATCACAAGGTGTACATAGTTACCATTGGCCCAAACGTCTCATTACAAGGTGTAAATAGTTACCATTGGCCCAAACGTCTCATTACAAGGCGTAAATAGTTACCATTGGCCCAAACGTCTCAAAACACAAGGTGTAAATAGTTACCATTGGCCCAAACTTCTTATTACACGGTGTAAATAGTTACCATTGGCCCAAAGGTCTCATTACACGGTGTAAATAGTTACCATTGGCCCAACCATCTCATTACTCGTTGTAAATAGTTACCATTGGCCCAAACGTCTCATTACATGGTGTAAATAGTTACCATTGGCCCAAACGTCTCATTGCACGGTGTAAATAGTTACCATTGGCCCAAACGTCTCATTACAAGGCGTAAATAGTTACCATTGGCCCAAACGTCTCATTACACGGTGTAAATAGTTACCATTGGCCCAAACGTCTCATTACACGGTGTAAATAGTTACCATTGGCCCAAGCGTCTCATTACAAGGCGTAAATAGTTACCATTGGCCAAAACGTCTCATTACACGATGTAGATAGTTACCATCGTCCCAAACGTCTCATTACAAGGCGTAAGTAGTTACCATTGGCCCAAACGTCTCATTACACGGTGTAAATAGTTACCATTGGCCCAAACGTCTCATTACACGGTGTAAATAGTTACCATTGGCCCAAACGTCTCATTACACGGTGTAAATAGTTACCATTGGCCCAAACGTCTCATTACACGGTGTAAATAGTTACCATTGGCCCAAACGTCTCATTACAAGGCGTAAATAGTTACCATTGGCCCAAACGTCTCATTACAAGGTGTAAATAGTTACCATTGGCGCAAACGTCTCATTACACGGTGTAAATAGTTACCATTGGCCCAAACGTCACATTACACGGTGTAAATAGTTACCATTGGCCCAAACGTCTCATTACCAGATGTAAATAGTTACCATTGGCCCAAACATCTCATTACAAGGTGTAAATAGTTACCATTGGCCCAAACGTCTCAATACAAGGTGTAAATAGTTACCATTGGCCCAAACGTCTCATTACAAGGTGTAAATAGTTACCATCGGCCCAAACGTCTCATTACAAGGTGTAAATAGTTACCATTGGCCCAAACGTCTCTTTACACGGTGTAAATAGTTACCATTGGCCCAAACGTCTCATTACAAGGCGTAAATAGTTACCATTGGCCCAAACGTCTCATTACAAGGTGCAAATAGTTACCATTGGCGCAAACGTCTCATTACAAAGTGTAAATAGTTACCATGGGCCCAAACGTCTCATTACACGGCGTAAGTAGTTACCATTGGCCCAAACGTCTCATTACAAGGTGTAAATAGTTACCTTTGGCCCAAGCGTCTCATTACAAGGTGTAAATAGTTACCATTGGCCCAAACGTCTCATTACACGGTGTAAATAGTTACCATTGACCCAAACGTCACATTACAAGGCGTAAATACTTACCATTGGCCCAAACGTCTCATTACACGGTGTAAATAGTTACCATTGGCGCAAACGTCTCATTACAAGGTGTAAATAGTTACCTTTAGCGCAAACGTCTCATTACAAAGTGTAAATAGTTACCATTGGCCCAAACGTCTCATTACAAGGCGTAAATAGTTAC
This sequence comes from Arenicola marina, assembly GCA_964019135.1. Lineage (NCBI taxonomy): Eukaryota > Metazoa > Annelida > Polychaeta > Arenicolidae > Arenicola > Arenicola marina. The sequence continues at coordinate 148,213 of OZ025263.1, read as the reverse complement.
CATTGGCCCAAACGTCTCATTACACGGTGTAAATAGTTACCATTTACCCAAACGTCTCATCACACGGTGTAAATAGTTACCATTGACCCAAACGTCTCATTACAAGATGTAAATAGTTACCATTGGCCAACACGTCTAATCACAAGGTGTACATAGTTACCATTGGCCCAAACGTCTCATTACAAGGTGTAAATAGTTACCATTGGCCCAAACGTCTCATTACAAGGCGTAAATAGTTACCATTGGCCCAAACGTCTCATTACAAGGTGTAAATAGTTACCATTGGCCCAAACTTCTTATTACACGGCGTAAATAGTTACCATTGGCCCAAACGTCTCATTACACGGTGTAAATAGTTACCATTGGCCCAAACGTCTCATTACACGGTGTAAATATTTACCATTGGCCCAAACGTCTCATTACAGGGTGTAAATAGTTACCATTGGCCCAAACGTCTCATTACAAAGCGTAAATAGTTACCATTGGCCCAAACGTCTCATTGCACGGTGTAAATAGTTACCATTGGCCCAAACGTCTCATTACAAGGCGTAAATAGTTACCATTGGCCCAAACGTCTCATTACACGGTGTAAATAGTTACCATTGGCCCAAACGTCTCATTACACGGTGTAAATAGTTACCATTGGCCCAAGCGTCTCATTACAAGGCGTAAATAGTTACCATTGGCCAAAACGTCTCATTACACGATGTAGATAGTTACCATCGTCCCAAACGTCTCATTACAAGGCGTAAGTAGTTACCATTGGCCCAAACGTCTCATTACACGGTGTAAATAGTTACCATTGGCCCAAACGTCTCATTACACGGTGTAAATAGTTACCATTGGCCCAAACGTCTCATTACACGGTGTAAATAGTTACCATTGGCCCAAACGTCTCATTACACGGTGTAAATAGTTACCATTGGCCCAAACGTCTCATTACAAGGCGTAAATAGTTACCATTGGCCCAAACGTCTCATTACAAGGTGTAAATAGTTACCATTGGCGCAAACGTCTCATTACCAAGTGTAAATAGTTACCATTGGCCCAAACGTCACATTACACGGTGTAAATAGTTACCATTGGCCCAAACGTCTCATTACCAGATGTAAATAGTTACCATTGGCCCAAACATCTCATTACAAGGTGTAAATAGTTACCATTGGCCCAAACGTCTCAATACAAGGTGTAAATAGTTACCATTGGCCCAAACGTCTCATTACAAGGTGTAAATAGTTACCATCGGCCCAAACGTCTCATTACAAGGTGTAAATAGTTACCATTGGCCCAAACGTCTCTTTACACGGTGTAAATAGTTACCATTGGCCCAAACGTCTCATTACAAGGCGTAAATAGTTACCATTGGCCCAAACGTCTCATTACAAGGTGCAAATAGTTACCATTGGCGCAAACGTCTCATTACAAAGTGTAAATAGTTACCATGGGCCCAAACGTCTCATTACACGCCGTAAGTAGTTACCATTGGCCCAAACGTCTCATTACAAGGTGTAAATAGTTACCTTTGGCCCAAGCGTCTCATTACAAGGTGTAAATAGTTACCATTGGCCCAAACGTCTCATTACACGGTGTAAATAGTTACCATTGACCCAAACGTCTCATTACAAGGCGTAAATACTTACCATTGGCCCAAACGTCTCATTACACGGTGTAAATAGTTACCATTGGCGCAAACGTCTCATTACAAGGTGTAAATAGTTACCTTTAGCGCAAACGTCTCATCACAAAGTGTAAATAGTTACCATTGGCCCAAACGTCTCATTACAAGGCGTAAATAGTTACCATTGGCCCAAACGTCTCATTACACGGTGTAAATAGTTACCATTTACCCAAACGTCTCATCACACGGTGTAAATAGTTACCATTGACCCAAACGTCTCATTACAAGATGTAAATAGTTACCATTGGCCAACACGTCTAATCACAAGGTGTACATAGTTACCATTGGCCCAAACGTCTCATTACAAGGTGTAAATAGTTACCATTGGCCCAAACGTCTCATTACAAGGCGTAAATAGTTACCATTGGCCCAAACGTCTCATTACAAGGTGTAAATAGTTACCATTGGCCCAAACTTCTTATTACACGGCGTAAATAGTTACCATTGGCCCAAACGTCTCATTACACGGTGTAAATAGTTACCATTGGCCCAAACGTCTCATTACACGGTGTAAATATTTACCATTGGCCCAAACGTCTCATTACAGGGTGTAAATAGTTACCATTGGCCCAAACGTCTCATTACAAAGCGTAAATAGTTACCATTGGCCCAAACGTCTCACTACAAGGTGTAAATAGTTACCATTGGCCCAACCATCTCATTACTCGTTGTAAATAGTTACCATTGGCCCAAACCTCTCATTACATGGTGTAAATAGTTACCATTGGCCCAAACGTCTCATTACACGGTTTAAATAGTTACCATTGGCCCAAACGTCTCATTACAAGACGTAAATAGTTACCATTGGCCCAAACGTCTCATTACACGGTGTAAATAGTTACCATTGGCCCAAACCTCTCATTACATGGTGTAAATAGTTACCATTGGCCAAAACGTCACATAACAAGGTGTAAATAATTACCATTGGTCACACGTCACATTACAAGGTTTAAATAGTTACCATTGGCCCAAACGTCTCATTACACGGTGTAAATAGTTACCATTGGCCCAAGCGCCTCAATACAAGGTGTAAATAGTTACCATTGGCCCAAGCTTCTTATTACATGGTGTAAATAGTTACCATTGGCCCAAACGTCTCATTACACGGTGTAAATAGTTACCATTTACCCAAACGTCTCATCACACGGTGTAAATAGTTACCATTGACCCAAACGTCTCATTACAAGATGTAAATAGTTACCATTGGCCAACACGTCTAATCACAAGGTGTACATAGTTACCATTGGCCCAAACGTCTCATTACAAGGTGTAAATAGTTACCATTGGCCCAAACGTCTCATTACAAGGCGTAAATAGTTACCATTGGCCCAAACGTCTCAATACAAGGTGTAAATAGTTACCATTGGCCCAAACTTTTTATTACACGGTGTAAATAGTTACCATTGGCCCAAACGTCTCATTACAAGGTGTAAATAGTTACCATTGGCCCAAACGTCTCATTACAAGGCGTAAATAGTTACCATTGGCCCAAACGTCTCAATACAAGGTGTAAATAGTTACCATTGGCCCAAACTTTTTATTACACGGTGTAAATAGTTACCATTGGCCCAAACGTCTCATTACCAGATGTAAATAGTTACCATTGGCCCAAACATCTCATTACAAGGTGTAAATAGTTACCATTGGCCCAAACGTCTCAATACAAGGTGTAAATAGTTACCATTGGCCCAAACGTCTCATTACAAGGTGTAAATAGTTACCATCGGCCCAAACGTCTCATTACAAGGTGTAAATAGTTACCATTGGCCCAAACGTCTCTTTACACGGTGTAAATAGTTACCATTGGCCCAAACGTCTCATTACAAGGCGTAAATAGTTACCATTGGCCCAAACGTCTCATTACAAGGTGCAAATAGTTACCATTGGCGCAAACGTCTCATTACAAAGTGTAAATAGTTACCATGGGCCCAAACGTCTCATTACACGGCGTAAGTAGTTACCATTGGCCCAAACGTCTCATTACAAGGTGTAAATAGTTACCTTTGGCCCAAGCGTCTCATTACAAGGTGTAAATAGTTACCATTGGCCCAAACGTCTCATTACACGGTGTAAATAGTTACCATTGACCCAAACGTCTCATTACAAGGCGTAAATACTTACCATTGGCCCAAACGTCTCATTACACGGTGTAAATAGTTACCATTGGCGCAAACGTCTCATTACAAGGTGTAAATAGTTACCTTTAGCGCAAACGTCTCATTACAAAGTGTAAATAGTTACCATTGGCCCAAACGTCTCATTACAAGGCGTAAATAGTTACCATTGGCCCAAACGTCTCATTACACGGTGTAAATAGTTACCATTTACCCAAACGTCTCATCACACGGTGTAAATAGTTACCATTGACCCAAACGTCTCATTACAAGATGTAAATAGTTACCATTGGCCAACACGTCTAATCACAAGGTGTACATAGTTACCATTGGCCCAAACGTCTCATTACAAGGTGTAAATAGTTACCATTGGCCCAAACGTCTCATTACAAGGCGTAAATAGTTACCATTGGCCCAAACGTCTCATTACAAGGTGTAAATAGTTACCATTGGCCCAAACTTCTTATTACACGGCGTAAATAGTTACCATTGGCCCAAACGTCTCATTACACGGTGTAAATAGTTACCATTGGCCCAAACGTCTCATTACACGGTGTAAATATTTACCATTAGCCCAAACGTCTCATTACAGGGTGTAAATAGTTACCATTGGCCCAAACGTCTCATTACAAAGCGTAAATAGTTACCATTGGCCCAAACGTCTCATTGCACGGTGTAAATAGTTACCATTGGCCCAAACGTCTCATTACAAGGCGTAAATAGTTACCATTGGCCCAAACGTCTCATTACACGGTGTAAATAGTTACCATTGGCCCAAACGTCTCATTACACGGTGTAAATAGTTACCATTGGCCCAAGCGTCTCATTACAAGGCGTAAATAGTTACCATTGGCCAAAACGTCTCATTACACGATGTAGATAGTTACCATCGTCCCAAACGTCTCATTACAAGGCGTAAGTAGTTACCATTGGCCCAAACGTCTCATTACACGGTGTAAATAGTTACCATTGGCCCAAACGTCTCATTACACGGTGTAAATAGTTACCATTGGCCCAAACGTCTCATTACACGGTGTAAATAGTTACCATTGGCCCAAACGTCTCATTACACGGTGTAAATAGTTACCATTGGCCCAAACGTCTCATTACAAGGCGTAAATAGTTACCATTGGCCCAAACGTCTCATTACAAGGTGTAAATAGTTACCATTGGCGCAAACGTCTCATTACCAAGTGTAAATAGTTACCATTGGCCCAAACGTCACATTACACGGTGTAAATAGTTACCATTGGCCCAAACGTCTCATTACCAGATGTAAATAGTTACCATTGGCCCAAACATCTCATTACAACGTGTAAATAGTTACCATTGGCCCAAACGTCTCAATACAAGGTGTAAATAGTTACCATTGGCCCAAACGTCTCATTACAAGGTGTAAATAGTTACCATCGGCCCAAACGTCTCATTACAAGGTGTAAATAGTTACCATTGGCCCAAACGTCTCTTTACACGGTGTAAATAGTTACCATTGGCCCAAACGTCTCATTACAAGGCGTAAATAGTTACCATTGGCCCAAACGTCTCATTACAAGGTGCAAATAGTTACCATTGGCGCAAACGTCTCATTACAAAGTGTAAATAGTTACCATGGGCCCAAACGTCTCATTACACGCCGTAAGTAGTTACCATTGGCCCAAACGTCTCATTACAAGGTGTAAATAGTTACCTTTGGCCCAAGCGTCTCATTACAAGGTGTAAATAGTTACCATTGGCCCAAACGTCTCATTACACGGTGTAAATAGTTACCATTGACCCAAACGTCTCATTACAAGGCGTAAATACTTACCATTGGCCCAAACGTCTCATTACACGGTGTAAATAGTTACCATTGGCGCAAACGTCTCATTACAAGGTGTAAATAGTTACCTTTAGCGCAAACGTCTCATCACAAAGTGTAAATAGTTACCATTGGCCCAAACGTCTCATTACAAGGCGTAAATAGTTACCATTGGCCCAAACGTCTCATTACACGGTGTAAATAGTTACCATTTACCCAAACGTCTCATCACACGGTGTAAATAGTTACCATTGACCCAAACGTCTCATTACAAGATGTAAATAGTTACCATTGGCCAACACGTCTAATCACAAGGTGTACATAGTTACCATTGGCCCAAACGTCTCATTACAAGGTGTAAATAGTTACCATTGGCCCAAACGTCTCATTACAAGGCGTAAATAGTTACCATTGGCCCAAACGTCTCATTACAAGGTGTAAATAGTTACCATTGGCCCAAACTTCTTATTACACGGCGTAAATAGTTACCATTGGCCCAAACGTCTCATTACACGGTGTAAATAGTTACCATTGGCCCAAACGTCTCATTACACGGTGTAAATATTTACCATTGGCCCAAACGTCTCATTACAGGGTGTAAATAGTTACCATTGGCCCAAACGTCTCATTACAAAGCGTAAATAGTTACCATTGGCCCAAACGTCTCACTACAAGGTGTAAATAGTTACCATTGGCCCAACCATCTCATTACTCGTTGTAAATAGTTACCATTGGCCCAAACCTCTCATTACATGGTGTAAATAGTTACCATTGGCCCAAACGTCTCATTACACGGTTTAAATAGTTACCATTGGCCCAAACGTCTCATTACAAGACGTAAATAGTTACCATTGGCCCAAACGTCTCATTACACGGTGTAAATAGTTACCATTGGCCCAAACGTCTCATTACATGGTGTAAATAGTTACCATTGGCCAAAACGTCACATAACAAGGTGTAAATAATTACCATTGGTCACACGTCACATTACAAGGTTTAAATAGTTACCATTGGCCCAAACGTCTCATTACACGGTGTAAATAGTTACCATTGGCCCAAGCGCCTCAATACAAGGTGTAAATAGTTACCATTGGCCCAAACTTCTTATTACATGGTGTAAATAGTTACCATTGGCCCAAACGTCTCATTACACGGTGTAAATAGTTACCATTTACCCAAACGTCTCATCACACGGTGTAAATAGTTACCATTGACCCAAACGTCTCATTACAAGATGTAAATAGTTACCATTGGCCAACACGTCTAATCACAAGGTGTACATAGTTACCATTGGCCCAAACGTCTCATTACAAGGTGTAAATAGTTACCATTGGCCCAAACGTCTCATTACAAGGCGTAAATAGTTACCATTGGCCCAAACGTCTCAATACAAGGTGTAAATAGTTACCATTGGCCCAAACTTTTTATTACACGGTGTAAATAGTTACCATTGGCCCAAACGTCTCATTACAAGGTGTAAATAGTTACCATTGGCCCAAACGCTCATTACAAGGTGTAAATAGGTACCATTGACCCAAACGTATCATTACAAGGTGTAAATAGTTACCATCGGTCCAAACGTCTCATTACACGGTGTAAATAGTTACCATTGACCCAAACGTCTCATTACAAGGTGTGAATAGTTACCATTGGACCAAACGTCTCATTTCAACGTGTAAATAGTTACCATTGGCCCAAACGTCTCACTACAAGGTGTAAATAGTTACCATTGGACCAAACGTCTCATTACACGGTGTAAATAGTTACCATTGGCCCAAACGCCTCATTACAAGGTGTAAATAGTTACCATTGGCCCAAACGTCTCACTACACGGTGTAAATAGTTACCATTGGCCCAACCATCTCATTACTCGTTGTAAATAGTTACCATTGGCCCAAACGTCTCATTACACGGTGTAAATAGTTACCATTGGCCCAAACGTCTCATTACACGGTGTAAATAGTTACCATTGGCCCAAACGTCTCATTACACGGTGTAAATAGTTACCATTGGCCCAAACGTCTCATTACAAGGCGTAAATAGTTACCATTGGCCCAAACGTCTCATTACAAGGTGTAAATAGTTACCATTGGCCCAACCATCTCATTACTCGGTGTAAATAGTTACCATTGGCCCAAACGTCTCATTACACGGTGTAAATAGTTACCATTGGCCCAAACGTCTCATTACACTGTGTAAATAGTTACCATTGGCCCAAACGTCTCATTACAAGGCGTAAATAGTTACCATTGGCCCAAACCTCTCATTACACGGTGTAAATATTTACCATGGGCCCAAACGTCTCATTACACGGCGTAAGTAGTTACCATTGGCCCAAACGCCTCATTACAAGGTGTAAATAGTTACCTTTGGCCCAAGCGTCTCATTACAAGGTGTAAATAATTACCATTGGCCCAAACGTCTCATTACACGGTGTAAATAGTTACCATTGACCCAAACGTCTCATTACAAGGCGTAAATACTCACCATTGGCCCAAACGTCTCATTACACGGTGTAAATAGTTACCATTGGCGCAAACGTCTCATTACAAGGTGTAAATAGTTACCTTTAGCGCAAACGTCTCATTACAAAGTGTAAATAGATACCATTGGCCCAAACGTCTCATTACCAGGCGTAAATAGTTAACATTGGCCCAAACGTCTCATTACACGGTGTAAATAGTTACCATTTACCCAAACGTCTCATCACACGGTGTAAATAGTTACCATTGACCCAAACGTCTCATTACAAGGCGTAAATAGTTACCATTGGCCCAAACGTCTCATTACAAGGTGTAAATAGTTACCATTGGCCCAACCATCTCATTACTCGGTGTAAATAGTTACCATTGGCCCAAACGTCTCATTACACGGTGTAAATAGTTACCATTGGCCCAAACGTCTCATTACACGGTGTAAATAGTTACCATTGGCCCAAACGTCTCATTACAAGGCGTAAATAGTTACCATTGGCCCAAACCTCTCATTACACGGTGTAAATATTTACCATGGGCCCAAACGTCTCATTACACGGCGTAAGTAGTTACCATTGGCCCAAACGCCTCATTACAAGGTGTAAATAGTTACCTTTGGCCCAAGCGTCTCATTACAAGGTGTAAATAATTACCATTGGCCCAAACGTCTCATTACACGGTGTAAATAGTTACCATTGACCCAAACGTCTCATTACAAGGCGTAAATACTCACCATTGGCCCAAACGTCTCATTACACGGTGTAAATAGTTACCATTGGCGCAAACGTCTCATTACAAGGTGTAAATAGTTACCTTTAGCGCAAACGTCTCATTACAAAGTGTAAATAGATACCATTGGCCCAAACGTCTCATTACCAGGCGTAAATAGTTAACATTGGCCCAAACGTCTCATTACACGGTGTAAATAGTTACCATTTACCCAAACGTCTCATCACACGGTGTAAATAGTTACCATTGACCCAAACGTCTCATTACAAGATATAAATAGTTACCATTGGCCAACACGTCTAATCACAAGGTGTACATAGTTACCATTGGCCCAAACGTCTCATTACAAGGTGTAAATAGTTACCATTGGCCCAAACGTCTCATTACAAGGCGTAAATAGTTACCATTGGCCCTAACGTCTCAATACAAGGTGTAAATAGTTACCATTGGCCCAAACTTCTTATTACACGGTGTAAATAGTTACCATTGGCCCAAACGTCTCATTACACGGTGTAAATAGTTACCATTGGCCCAAACGTCTCATTACACGGTGTAAATATTTACCATTGGCCCAAACGTCTCATTACACGGTGTAAATAGTTACCATTGGCCCAAACGTCTCATTACAAGGCGTAAATAGTTACCATTGGCCCAAACGTCTCACTACAAGGTGTAAATAGTTACCATTGGCCCAACCATCTCATTACTCGTTGTAAATAGTTACCATTGGCCCAAACGTCTCATTACATGGTGTAAATAGTTACCATTGGCCCAAACGTCTCATTACACGGTGTAAATAGTTACCATTGGCCCAAACGTCTCATTACAAGACGTAAATAGTTACCATTGGCCCAAACGTCTCATTACACGGTGTAAATAGTTACCATTGGCCCAAACGTCTCATTACACGGTGTAAATAGTTACCATTGGCCCAAACGTCTCATTACAAGGCGTAAATAGTTACCATTGGCCCAGACGTCTCATTACATGGTGTAAATAGTTACCATTGGCCCAACCATCTCATTACTCGTTGTAAATAGTTACCATTGGCCCAAACCTCTCATTACATGGTGTAAATAGTTACCATTGGCCCAAACGTCTCATTACACGGTTTAAATAGTTACCATTGGCCCAAACGTCTCATTACACGGCGTAAGTAGTTACCATTGGCCCAAACGTCTCATTACAAGGTGTAAATAGTTACCTTTGGCCCAAGCGTCTCATTACAAGGTGTAAATAGTTACCATTGGCCCAAACGTCTCATTACACGGTGTAAATAGTTACCATTGACCCAAACGTCTCATTACCAGGCGTAAATACTTACCATTGGCCCAAACGTCTCATTACACGGTGTAAATAGTTACCATTGGCGCAAACGTCTCATTACAAGGTGTAAATAGTTACCTTTAGCGCAAACGTCTCATTACAAAGTGTAAATAGTTACCATTGGCCCAAACGTCTCATTACAAGGCGTAAATAGTTACCATTGGCCCAAACGTCTCATTACACGGTGTAAATAGTTACCATTTACCCAAACGTCTCATCACACGGTGTAAATAGTTACCATTGACCCAAACGTCTCATTACAAGATGTAAATAGTTACCATTGGCCAACACGTCTAATCACAAGGTGTACATAGTTACCATTGGCCCAAACGTCTCATTACAAGGTGTAAATAGTTACCATTGGCCCAAACGTCTCATTACAAGGCGTAAATAGTTACCATTGGCCCAAACGTCTCATTACAAGGTGTAAATAGTTACCATTGGCCCAAACTTCTTATTACACGGCGTAAATAGTTACCATTGGCCCAAACGTCTCATTACACGGTGTAAATAGTTACCATTGGCCCAAACGTCTCATTACACGGTGTAAATATTTACCATTGGCCCAAACGTCTCATTACACGGTGTAAATAGTTACCATTGGCCCAAACGTCTCATTACAAAGCGTAAATAGTTACCATTGGCCCAAACGTCTCACTACAAGGTGTAAATAGTTACCATTGGCCCAACCATCTCATTACTCGTTGTAAATAGTTACCATTGGCCCAAACCTCTCATTACATGGTGTAAATAGTTACCATTGGCCCAAACGTCTCATTACACGGTTTAAATAGTTACCATTGGCCCAAAGGTCTCATTACAAGACGTAAATAGTTACCATTGGCCCAAACGTCTCATTACACGGTGTAAATAGTTACCATTGGCCCAAACGTCTCATTACATGGTGTAAATAGTTACCATTGGCCAAAACGTCACATAACAAGGTGTAAATAATTACCATTGGTCACACGTCACATTACAAGGTTTAAATAGTTACCATTGGCCCAAACGTCTCATTACACGGTGTAAATAGTTACCATTGGCCCAAGCGCCTCAATACAAGGTGTAAATAGTTACCATTGGCCCAAACTTCTTATTACATGGTGTAAATAGTTACCATTGGCCCAAACGTCTCATTACACGGTGTAAATAGTTACCATTTACCCAAACGTCTCATCACACGGTGTAAATAGTTACCATTGACCCAAACGTCTCATTACAAGATGTAAATAGTTACCATTGGCCAACACGTCTAATCACAAGGTGTACATAGTTACCATTGGCCCAAACGTCTCATTACAAGGTGTAAATAGTTACCATTGGCCCAAACGTCTCATTACAAGGCGTAAATAGTTACCATTGGCCCAAACGTCTCAATACAAGGTGTAAATAGTTACCATTGGCCCAAACTTTTTATTACACGGTGTAAATAGTTACCATTGGCCCAAACGTCTCATTACAAGGTGTAAATAGTTACCATTGGCCCAAACGCTCATTACAAGGTGTAAATAGGTACCATTGACCCAAACGTATCATTACAAGGTGTAAATAGTTACCATCGGTCCAAACGTCTCATTACACGGTGTAAATAGTTACCATTGACCCAAACGTCTCATTACAAGGTGTGAATAGTTACCATTGGACCAAACGTCTCATTTCAACGTGTAAATAGTTACCATTGGCCCAAACGTCTCACTACAAGGTGTAAATAGTTACCATTGGACCAAACGTCTCATTACACGGTGTAAATAGTTACCATTGGCCCAAACGCCTCATTACAAGGTGTAAATAGTTACCATTGGCCCAAACGTCTCACTACACGGTGTAAATAGTTACCATTGGCCCAACCATCTCATTACTCGTTGTAAATAGTTACCATTGGCCCAAGCGTCTCATTACACGGTGTAAATAGTTACCATTGGCCCAAACGTCTCATTACACGGTGTAAATAGTTACCATTGGCCCAAACGTCTCATTACACGGTGTAAATAGTTACCATTGGCCCAAACGTCTCATTACAAGGCGTAAATAGTTACCATTGGCCCAAACGTCTCATTACACGGTGTAAATATTTACCATGGGCCCAAACGTCTCATTACACGGTGTAAATAGTTACCATTGGCCCAAACGTCTCATTACAAGGTGTAAATAGTTACCATTGGCCCAACCATCTCATTACTCGGTGTAAATAGTTACCATTGGCCCAAACGTCTCATTACACGGTGTAAATAGTTACCATTGGCCCAAACGTCTCATTACACGGTGTAAATAGTTACCATTGGCCCAAACGTCTCATTACAAGGCGTAAATAGTTACCATTGGCCCAAACCTCTCATTACACGGTGTAAATATTTACCATGGGCCCAAACGTCTCATTACACGGCGTAAGTAGTTACCATTGGCCCAAACGCCTCATTACAAGGTGTAAATAGTTACCTTTGGCCCAAGCGTCTCATTACAAGGTGTAAATAATTACCATTGGCCCAAACGTCTCATTACACGGTGTAAATAGTTACCATTGACCCAAACGTCTCATTACAAGGCGTAAATACTCACCATTGGCCCAAACGTCTCATTACACGGTGTAAATAGTTACCATTGGCGCAAACGTCTCATTACAAGGTGTAAATAGTTACCTTTAGCGCAAACGTCTCATTACAAAGTGTAAATAGATACCATTGGCCCAAACGCCTCATTACCAGGCGTAAATAGTTAACATTGGCCCAAACGTCTCATTACACGGTGTAAATAGTTACCATTTACCCAAACGTCTCATCACACGGTGTAAATAGTTACCATTGACCCAAACGTCTCATTACAAGATGTAAATAGTTACCATTGGCCAACACGTCTAATCACAAGGTGTACATAGTTACCATTGGCCCAAACGTCTCATTACAAGGTGTAAATAGTTACCATTGGCCCAAACGTCTCATTACAAGGCGTAAATAGTTACCATTGGCCCAAACGTCTCAATACAAGGTGTAAATAGTTACCATTGGCCCAAACTTCTTATTACACGGTGTAAATAGTTACCATTGGCCCAAACGTCTCATTACAAGGTGTAAATAGTTACCATTGGCCCAAACTTCTTATTACACGGCGTAAATAGTTACCATTGGCCCAAACGTCTCATTACACGGTGTAAATAGTTACCATTGGCCCAAACGTCTCATTACACGGTGTAAATATTTACCATTGGCCCAAACGTCTCATTACACGGTGTAAATAGTTACCATTGGCCCAAACGTCTCATTACACGGTTTAAATAGTTACCATTGGCCCAAAGGTCTCATTACAAGACGTAAATAGTTACCATTGGCCCAAACGTCTCATTACACGGTGTAAATAGTTACCATTGGCCCAAACGTCTCATTACATGGTGTAAATAGTTACCATTGGCCAAAACGTCACATAACAAGGTGTAAATAATTACCATTGGTCACACGTCACATTACAAGGTTTAAATAGTTACCATTGGCCCAAACGTCTCATTACACGGTGTAAATAGTTACCATTGGCCCAAGCGCCTCAATACAAGGTGTAAATAGTTACCATTGGCCCAAACTTCTTATTACATGGTGTAAATAGTTACCATTGGCCCAAACGTCTCATTACACGGTGTAAATAGTTACCATTTACCCAAACGTCTCATCACACGGTGTAAATAGTTACCATTGACCCAAACGTCTCATTACAAGATGTAAATAGTTACCATTGGCCAACACGTCTAATCACAAGGTGTACATAGTTACCATTGGCCCAAACGTCTCATTACAAGGTGTAAATAGTTACCATTGGCCCAAACGTCTCATTACAAGGCGTAAATAGTTACCATTGGCCCAAACGTCTCAATACAAGGTGTAAATAGTTACCATTGGCCCAAACTTTTTATTACACGGTGTAAATAGTTACCATTGGCCCAAACGTCTCATTACAAGGTGTAAATAGTTACCATTGGCCCAAACGCTCATTACAAGGTGTAAATAGGTACCATTGACCCAAACGTATCATTACAAGGTGTAAATAGTTACCATCGGTCCAAACATCTCATTACACGGTGTAAATAGTTACCATTGACCCAAACGTCTCATTACAAGGTGTGAATAGTTACCATTGGACCAAACGTCTCATTTCAACGTGTAAATAGTTACCATTGGCCCAAACGTCTCACTACAAGGTGTAAATAGTTACCATTGGACCAAACGTCTCATTACACGGTGTAAATAGTTACCATTGGCCCAAACGCCTCATTACAAGGTGTAAATAGTTACCATTGGCCCAAACGTCTCACTACACGGTGTAAATAGTTACCATTGGCCCAACCATCTCATTACTCGTTGTAAATAGTTACCATTGGCCCAAACGTCTCATTACACGGTGTAAATAGTTACCATTGGCCCAAACGTCTCATTACACGGTGTAAATAGTTACCATTGGCCCAAACGTCTCATTACACGGTGTAAATAGTTACCATTGGCCCAAACGTCTCATTACAAGGCGTAAATAGTTACCATTGGCCCAAACGTCTCATTACACGGTGTAAATATTTACCATGGGCCCAAACGTCTCATTACACGGTGTAAATAGTTACCATTGGCCCAAACGTCTCATTACAAGGTGTAAATAGTTACCATTGGCCCAACCATCTCATTACTCGGTGTAAATAGTTACCATTGGCCCAAACGTCTCATTACACGGTGTAAATAGTTACCATTGGCCCAAACGTCTCATTACACGGTGTAAATAGTTACCATTGGCCCAAACGTCTCATTACAAGGCGTAAATAGTTACCATTGGCCCAAACCTCTCATTACACGGTGTAAATATTTACCATGGGCCCAAACGTCTCATTACACGGCGTAAGTAGTTACCATTGGCCCAAACGCCTCATTACAAGGTGTAAATAGTTACCTTTGGCCCAAGCGTCTCATTACAAGGTGTAAATAATTACCATTGGCCCAAACGTCTCATTACACGGTGTAAATAGTTACCATTGACCCAAACGTCTCATTACAAGGCGTAAATACTCACCATTGGCCCAAACGTCTCATTACACGGTGTAAATAGTTACCATTGGCGCAAACGTCTCATTACAAGGTGTAAATAGTTACCTTTAGCGCAAACGTCTCATTACAAAGTGTAAATAGATACCATTGGCCCAAACGCCTCATTACCAGGCGTAAATAGTTAACATTGGCCCAAACGTCTCATTACACGGTGTAAATAGTTACCATTTACCCAAACGTCTCATCACACGGTGTAAATAGTTACCATTGACCCAAACGTCTCATTACAAGATGTAAATAGTTACCATTGGCCAACACGTCTAATCACAAGGTGTACATAGTTACCATTGGCCCAAACGTCTCATTACAAGGTGTAAATAGTTACCATTGGCCCAAACGTCTCATTACAAGGCGTAAATAGTTACCATTGGCCCAAACGTCTCAATACAAGGTGTAAATAGTTACCATTGGCCCAAACTTCTTATTACACGGTGTAAATAGTTACCATTGGCCCAAACGTCTCATTACACGGTGTAAATAGTTACCATTGGCCCAAACGTCTCATTACACGGTGTAAATATTTACCATTGGCCCAAACGTCTCATTACACGGTGTAAATAGTTACCATTGGCCCAAACGTCTCATTACAAGGCGTAAATAGTTACCATTGGCCCAAACGTCTCACTACAAGGTGTAAATAGTTACCATTGGCCCAACCATCTCATTACTCGTTGTAAATAGTTACCATTGGCCCAAACGTCTCATTACATGGTGTAAATAGTTACCATTGGCCCAAACGTCTCATTACACGGTGTAAATAGTTACCATTGGCCCAAACGTCTCATTACAAGACGTAAATAGTTACCATTGGCCCAAACGTCTCATTACACGGTGTAAATAGTTACCATTGGCCCAAACGTCTCATTACACGGTGTAAATAGTTACCATTGGCCCAAACGTCTCATTACAAGGCGTAAATAGTTACCATTGGCCCAGACGTCTCATTACATGGTGTAAATAGTTACCATTGGCCCAAACGTCTCATTACACGGTGTAAATAGTTACCATTGGCCCAAACGTCTCATTACAAGACGTAAATAGTTACCATTGGCCCAAACGTCTCATTACACGGTGTAAATAGTTACCATTGGCCCAAACGTCTCACTACATGGTGTAAATAGTTACCATTGGCCAAAACGTTACATAACAAGGTGTAAATAATTACCATTGGTCAAACGTCACATTACAAGGTTTAAATAGTTACCATTGGCCCAAACGTCTCATTACACGGTGTAAATAGTTACCATTGGCCCAAACGCCTCAATACAAGGTGTAAATAGTTACCATTGGCCCAAACTTCTTATTACATGGTGTAAATAGTTACCATTGGCCCAAACGTCTCATTACACGGTGTAAATAGTTACCATTTACCCAAACGTCTCATCACACGGTGTAAATAGTTACCATTGACCCAAACGTCTCATTACAAGATGTAAATAGTTACCATTGGCCAACACGTCTAATCACAAGGTGTACATAGTTACCATTGGCCCAAACGTCTCATTACAAGGTGTAAATAGTTACCAGTGGCCCAAACGTCTCATTACAAGGCGTAAATAGTTACCATTGGCCCAAACGTCTCAATACAAGGTGTAAATAGTTACCATTGGCCCAAACTTCTTATTACACGGTGTAAATAGTTACCATTGGCCCAAACGTCTCATTACACGGTGTAAATAGTTACCATTGGCCCAAACGTCTCATTACACGGTGTAAATATTTACCATTGGCCCAAACGTCTCATTACACGGTGTAAATAGTTACCATTGGCCCAAGCGTCTCATTACAAGGCGTAAATAGTTACCGTTGGCCCAAACGTCTCACTACAAGGTGTAAATAGTTACCATTGGCCCAACCATCTCATCACTCGTTGTAAATAGTTACCATTGGCCCAAACGTCTCATTACATGGTGTAAATAGTTACCATTGGCCCAAACGTCTCATTACACGGTGTAAATAGTTACCATTGGCCCAAACGTCTCATTACAAGGCGTAAATAGTTACCATTGGCCCAAACGTCTCATTACACGGTGTAAATAGTTACCATTGGCCCAAACGTCTCATTACACGGTGTAAATAGTTACCATTGGCCCAAGCGTCTCATTACAAGGCGTAAATAGTTACCATTGGCCCAAACGTCTCATTACACGATGTAGATAGTTACCATCGTCCCAAACGTCTCATTACAAGGCGTAAGTAGTTACCATTGGCCCAAACGTCTCATTACACGGTGTAAATAGTTACCATTGGCCCAAACGTCTCATTACACGGTGTAAATAGTTACCATTGGCCCAAACGTCTCATTACACGGTGTAAATAGTTACCATTGGCCCAAACGTCTCATTACACGGTGTAAATAGTTACCATTGGCCCAAACGTCTCATTACACGGTGTAAATAGTTACCATTGGCCCAAACGTCTCATTACAAGGCGTAAATAGTTACCATTGGCCCAAACGTCTCATTACATGGTGTAAATAGTTACCATTGGCCAAAACGTCACATAACAAGGTGTAAATAATTACCATTGGTCACACGTCACATTACAAGGTTTAAATAGTTACCATTGGCCCAAACGTCTCATTACACGGTGTAAATAGTTACCATTGGCCCAAGCGCCTCAATACAAGGTGTAAATAGTTACCATTGGCCCAAACTTCTTATTACATGGTGTAAATAGTTACCATTGGCCCAAACGTCTCATTACACGGTGTAAATAGTTACCATTTACCCAAACGTCTCATCACACGGTGTAAATAGTTACCATTGACCCAAACGTCTCATTACAAGATGTAAATAGTTACCATTGGCCAACACGTCTAATCACAAGGTGTACATAGTTACCATTGGCCCAAACGTCTCATTACAAGGTGTAAATAGTTACCATTGGCCCAAACGTCTCATTACAAGGCGTAAATAGTTACCATTGGCCCAAACGTCTCAATACAAGGTGTAAATAGTTACCATTGGCCCAAACTTTTTATTACACGGTGTAAATAGTTACCATTGGCCCAAACGTCTCATTACAAGGTGTAAATAGTTACCATTGGCCCAAACGCTCATTACAAGGTGTAAATAGGTACCATTGACCCAAACGTATCATTACAAGGTGTAAATAGTTACCATCGGTCCAAACGTCTCATTACACGGTGTAAATAGTTACCATTGACCCAAACGTCTCATTACAAGGTGTGAATAGTTACCTTTAGCGCAAACGTCTCATTACAAAGTGTAAATAGATACCATTGGCCCAAACGCCCCATTACCAGGCGTAAATAGTTAACATTGGCCCAAACGTCTCATTACACGGTGTAAATAGTTACCATTTACCCAAACGTCTCATCACACGGTGTAAATAGTTACCATTGACCCAAACGTCTCATTACAAGATGTAAATAGTTACCATTGGCCAACACGTCTAATCACAAGGTGTACATAGTTACCATTGGCCCAAACGTCTCATTACAAGGTGTAAATAGTTACCATTGGCCCAAACGTCTCATTACAAGGCGTAAATAGTTACCATTGGCCCAAACGTCTCAATACAAGGTGTAAATAGTTACCATTGGCCCAAACTTCTTATTACACGGTGTAAATAGTTACCATTGGCCCAAACGTCTCATTACACGGTGTAAATAGTTACCATTGGCCCAAACGTCTCATTACACGGTGTAAATATTTACCATTGGCCCAAACGTCTCATTACACGGTGTAAATAGTTACCATTGGCCCAAACGTCTCATTACAAGGCGTAAATAGTTACCATTGGCCCAAACGTCTCACTACAAGGTGTAAATAGTTACCATTGGCCCAACCATCTCATTACTCGTTGTAAATAGTTACCATTGGCCCAAACGTCTCATTACATGGTGTAAATAGTTACCATTGGCCCAAACGTCTCATTACACGGTGTAAATAGTTACCATTGGCCCAAACGTCTCATTACAAGACGTAAATAGTTACCATTGGCCCAAACGTCTCATTACACGGTGTAAATAGTTACCATTGGCCCAAACGTCTCATTACACGGTGTAAATAGTTACCATTGGCCCAAACGTCTCATTACAAGGCGTAAATAGTTACCATTGGCCCAGACGTCTCATTACATGGTGTAAATAGTTACCATTGGCCCAAACGTCTCATTACACGGTGTAAATAGTTACCATTGGCCCAAACGTCTCATTACAAGACGTAAATAGTTACCATTGGCCCAAACGTCTCATTACACGGTGTAAATAGTTACCATTGGCCCAAACGTCTCACTACATGGTGTAAATAGTTACCATTGGCCAAAACGTTACATAACAAGGTGTAAATAATTACCATTGGTCAAACGTCACATTACAAGGTTTAAATAGTTACCATTGGCCCAAACGTCTCATTACACGGTGTAAATAGTTACCATTGGCCCAAACGCCTCAATACAAGGTGTAAATAGTTACCATTGGCCCAAACTTCTTATTACATGGTGTAAATAGTTACCATTGGCCCAAACGTCTCATTACACGGTGTAAATAGTTACCATTTACCCAAACGTCTCATCACACGGTGTAAATAGTTACCATTGACCCAAACGTCTCATTACAAGATGTAAATAGTTACCATTGGCCAACACGTCTAATCACAAGGTGTACATAGTTACCATTGGCCCAAACGTCTCATTACAAGGTGTAAATAGTTACCAGTGGCCCAAACGTCTCATTACAAGGCGTAAATAGTTACCATTGGCCCAAACGTCTCAATACAAGGTGTAAATAGTTACCATTGGCCCAAACTTCTTATTACACGGTGTAAATAGTTACCATTGGCCCAAACGTCTCATTACACGGTGTAAATAGTTACCATTGGCCCAAACGTCTCATTACACGGTGTAAATATTTACCATTGGCCCAAACGTCTCATTACACGGTGTAAATAGTTACCATTGGCCCAAGCGTCTCATTACAAGGCGTAAATAGTTACCGTTGGCCCAAACGTCTCACTACAAGGTGTAAATAGTTACCATTGGCCCAACCATCTCATCACTCGTTGTAAATAGTTACCATTGGCCCAAACGTCTCATTACATGGTGTAAATAGTTACCATTGGCCCAAACGTCTCATTACACGGTGTAAATAGTTACCATTGGCCCAAACGTCTCATTACAAGGCGTAAATAGTTACCATTGGCCCAAACGTCTCATTACACGGTGTAAATAGTTACCATTGGCCCAAACGTCTCATTACACGGTGTAAATAGTTACCATTGGCCCAAGCGTCTCATTACAAGGCGTAAATAGTTACCATTGGCCCAAACGTCTCATTACACGATGTAGATAGTTACCATCGTCCCAAACGTCTCATTACAAGGCGTAAGTAGTTACCATTGGCCCAAACGTCTCATTACACGGTGTAAATAGTTACCATTGGCCCAAACGTCTCATTACACGGTGTAAATAGTTACCATTGGCCCAAACGTCTCATTACACGGTGTAAATAGTTACCATTGGCCCAAACGTCTCATTACACGGTGTAAATAGTTACCATTGGCCCAAACGTCTCATTACACGGTGTAAATAGTTACCATTGGCCCAAACGTCTCATTACAAGGCGTAAATAGTTACCATTGGCCCAAACGTCTCATTACATGGTGTAAATAGTTACCATTGGCCAAAACGTCACATAACAAGGTGTAAATAATTACCATTGGTCACACGTCACATTACAAGGTTTAAATAGTTACCATTGGCCCAAACGTCTCATTACACGGTGTAAATAGTTACCATTGGCCCAAGCGCCTCAATACAAGGTGTAAATAGTTACCATTGGCCCAAACTTCTTATTACATGGTGTAAATAGTTACCATTGGCCCAAACGTCTCATTACACGGTGTAAATAGTTACCATTTACCCAAACGTCTCATCACACGGTGTAAATAGTTACCATTGACCCAAACGTCTCATTACAAGATGTAAATAGTTACCATTGGCCAACACGTCTAATCACAAGGTGTACATAGTTACCATTGGCCCAAACGTCTCATTACAAGGTGTAAATAGTTACCATTGGCCCAAACGTCTCATTACAAGGCGTAAATAGTTACCATTGGCCCAAACGTCTCAATACAAGGTGTAAATAGTTACCATTGGCCCAAACTTTTTATTACACGGTGTAAATAGTTACCATTGGCCCAAACGTCTCATTACAAGGTGTAAATAGTTACCATTGGCCCAAACGCTCATTACAAGGTGTAAATAGGTACCATTGACCCAAACGTATCATTACAAGGTGTAAATAGTTACCATCGGTCCAAACGTCTCATTACACGGTGTAAATAGTTACCATTGACCCAAACGTCTCATTACAAGGTGTGAATAGTTACCATTGGACCAAACGTCTCATTTCAACGTGTAAATAGTTACCATTGGCCCAAACGTCTCACTACAAGGTGTAAATAGTTACCATTGGACCAAACGTCTCATTACACGGTGTAAATAGTTACCATTGGCCCAAACGCCTCATTACAAGGTGTAAATAGTTACCATTGGCCCAAACGTCTCACTACACGGTGTAAATAGTTACCATTGGCCCAACCATCTCATTACTCGTTGTAAATAGTTACCATTGGCCCAAACGTCTCATTACACGGTGTAAATAGTTACCATTGGCCCAAACGTCTCATTACACGGTGTAAATAGTTACCATTGGCCCAAACGTCTCATTACACGGTGTAAATAGTTACCATTGGCCCAAACGTCTCATTACAAGGCGTAAATAGTTACCATTGGCCCAAACGTCTCATTACAAGGTGTAAATAGTTACCATTGGCCCAACCATCTCATTACTCGGTGTAAATAGTTACCATTGGCCCAAACGTCTCATTACACGGTGTAAATAGTTACTATTGGCCCAAACGTCTCATTACACGGTGTAAATAGTTACCATTGGCCCAAACGTCTCATTACAAGGCGTAAATAGTTACCATTGGCCCAAACCTCTCATTACACGGTGTAAATATTTACCATGGGCCCAAACGTCTCATTACACGGCGTAAGTAGTTACCATTGGCCCAAACGCCTCATTACAAGGTGTAAATAGTTACCTTTGGCCCAAGCGTCTCATTACAAGGTGTAAATAATTACCATTGGCCCAAACGTCTCATTACACGGTGTAAATAGTTACCATTGACCCAAACGTCTCATTACAAGGCGTAAATACTCACCATTGGCCCAAACGTCTCATTACACGGTGTAAATAGTTACCATTGGCGCAAACGTCTCATTACAAGGTGTAAATAGTTACCTTTAGCGCAAACGTCTCATTACAAAGTGTAAATAGATACCATTGGCCCAAACGTCTCATTACCAGGCGTAAATAGTTAACATTGGCCCAAACGTCTCATTACACGGTGTAAATAGTTACCATTTACCCAAACGTCTCATCACACGGTGTAAATAGTTACCATTGACCCAAACGTCTCATTACAAGGCGTAAATAGTTACCATTGGCCCAAACGTCTCATTACAAGGTGTAAATAGTTACCATTGGCCCAACCATCTCATTACTCGGTGTAAATAGTTACCATTGGCCCAAACGTCTCATTACACGGTGTAAATAGTTACCATTGGCCCAAACGTCTCATTACACGGTGTAAATAGTTACCATTGGCCCAAACGTCTCATTACAAGGCGTAAATAGTTACCATTGGACCAAACCTCTCATTACACGGTGTAAATATTTACCATGGGCCCAAACGTCTCATTACACGGCGTAAGTAGTTACCATTGGCCCAAACGCCTCATTACAAGGTGTAAATAGTTACCTTTGGCCCAAGCGTCTCATTACAAGGTGTAAATAATTACCATTGGCCCAAACGTCTCATTACACGGTGTAAATAGTTACCATTGACCCAAACGTCTCATTACAAGGCGTAAATACTCACCATTGGCCCAAACGTCTCATTACACGGTGTAAATAGTTACCATTGGCGCAAACGTCTCATTACAAGGTGTAAATAGTTACCTTTAGCGCAAACGTCTCATTACAAAGTGTAAATAGATACCATTGGCCCAAACGTCTCATTACCAGGCGTAAATAGTTAACATTGGCCCAAACGTCTCATTACACGGTGTAAATAGTTACCATTTACCCAAACGTCTCATCACACGGTGTAAATAGTTACCATTGACCCAAACGTCTCATTACAAGATGTAAATAGTTACCATTGGCCAACACGTCTAATCACAAGGTGTACATAGTTACCATTGGCCCAAACGTCTCATTACAAGGTGTAAATAGTTACCATTGGCCCAAACGTCTCATTACAAGGCGTAAATAGTTACCATTGGCCCAAACGTCTCAATACAAGGTGTAAATAGTTACCATTGGCCCAAACTTCTTATTACACGGTGTAAATAGTTACCATTGGCCCAAACGTCTCATTACACGGTGTAAATAGTTACCATTGGCCCAAACGTCTCATTACACGGTGTAAATATTTACCATTGGCCCAAACGTCTCATTACACGGTGTAAATAGTTACCATTGGCCCAAACGTCTCATTACAAGGCGTAAATAGTTACCATTGGCCCAAACGTCTCACTACAAGGTGTAAATAGTTACCATTGGCCCAACCATCTCATTACTCGTTGTAAATAGTTACCATTGGCCCAAACGTCTCATTACATGGTGTAAATAGTTACCATTGGCCCAAACGTCTCATTACACGGTGTAAATAGTTACCATTGGCCCAAACGTCTCATTACAAGACGTAAATAGTTACCATTGGCCCAAACGTCTCATTACACGGTGTAAATAGTTACCATTGGCCCAAACGTCTCATTACACGGTGTAAATAGTTACCATTGGCCCAAACGTCTCATTACAAGGCGTAAATAGTTACCATTGGCCCAGACGTCTCATTACATGGTGTAAATAGTTACCATTGGCCCAACCATCTCATTACTCGTTGTAAATAGTTACCATTGGCCCAAACCTCTCATTACATGGTGTAAATAGTTACCATTGGCCCAAACGTCTCATTACACGGTTTAAATAGTTACCATTGGCCCAAACGTCTCATTACACGGCGTAAGTAGTTACCATTGGCCCAAACGTCTCATTACAAGGTGTAAATAGTTACCTTTGGCCCAAGCGTCTCATTACAAGGTGTAAATAGTTACCATTGGCCCAAACGTCTCATTACACGGTGTAAATAGTTACCATTGACCCAAACGTCTCATTACCAGGCGTAAATACTTACCATTGGCCCAAACGTCTCATTACACGGTGTAAATAGTTACCATTGGCGCAAACGTCTCATTACAAGGTGTAAATAGTTACCTTTAGCGCAAACGTCTCATTACAAAGTGTAAATAGTTACCATTGGCCCAAACGTCTCATTACAAGGCGTAAATAGTTACCATTGGCCCAAACGTCTCATTACACGGTGTAAATAGTTACCATTTACCCAAACGTCTCATCACACGGTGTAAATAGTTACCATTGACCCAAACGTCTCATTACAAGATGTAAATAGTTACCATTGGCCAACACGTCTAATCACAAGGTGTACATAGTTACCATTGGCCCAAACGTCTCATTACAAGGTGTAAATAGTTACCATTGGCCCAAACGTCTCATTACAAGGCGTAAATAGTTACCATTGGCCCAAACGTCTCATTACAAGGTGTAAATAGTTACCATTGGCCCAAACTTCTTATTACACGGCGTAAATAGTTACCATTGGCCCAAACGTCTCATTACACGGTGTAAATGGTTACCATTGGCCCAAACGTCTCATTACACGGTGTAAATATTTACCATTGGCCCAAACGTCTCATTACACGGTGTAAATAGTTACCATTGGCCCAAACGTCTCATTACAAAGCGTAAATAGTTACCATTGGCCCAAACGTCTCACTACAAGGTGTAAATAGTTACCATTGGCCCAACCATCTCATTACTCGTTGTAAATAGTTACCATTGGCCCAAACCTCTCATTACATGGTGTAAATAGTTACCATTGGCCCAAACGTCTCATTACACGGTTTAAATAGTTACCATTGGCCCAAAGGTCTCATTACAAGACGTAAATAGTTACCATTGGCCCAAACGTCTCATTACACGGTGTAAATAGTTACCATTGGCCCAAACGTCTCATTACATGGTGTAAATAGTTACCATTGGCCAAAACGTCACATAACAAGGTGTAAATAATTACCATTGGTCACACGTCACATTACAAGGTTTAAATAGTTACCATTGGCCCAAACGTCTCATTACACGGTGTAAATAGTTACCATTGGCCCAAGCGCCTCAATACAAGGTGTAAATAGTTACCATTGGCCCAAACTTCTTATTACATGGTGTAAATAGTTACCATTGGCCCAAACGTCTCATTACACGGTGTAAATAGTTACCATTTACCCAAACGTCTCATCACACGGTGTAAATAGTTACCATTGACCCAAACGTCTCATTACAAGATGTAAATAGTTACCATTGGCCAACACGTCTAATCACAAGGTGTACATAGTTACCATTGGCCCAAACGTCTCATTACAAGGTGTAAATAGTTACCATTGGCCCAAACGTCTCATTACAAGGCGTAAATAGTTACCATTGGCCCAAACGTCTCAATACAAGGTGTAAATAGTTACCATTGGCCCAAACTTTTTATTACACGGTGTAAATAGTTACCATTGGCCCAAACGTCTCATTACAAGGTGTAAATAGTTACCATTGGCCCAAACGCTCATTACAAGGTGTAAATAGGTACCATTGACCCAAACGTATCATTACAAGGTGTAAATAGTTACCATCGGTCCAAACGTCTCATTACACGGTGTAAATAGTTACCATTGACCCAAACGTCTCATTACAAGGTGTGAATAGTTACCATTGGACCAAACGTCTCATTTCAACGTGTAAATAGTTACCATTGGCCCAAACGTCTCACTACAAGGTGTAAATAGTTACCATTGGACCAAACGTCTCATTACACGGTGTAAATAGTTACCATTGGCCCAAACGCCTCATTACAAGGTGTAAATAGTTACCATTGGCCCAAACGTCTCACTACACGGTGTAAATAGTTACCATTGGCCCAACCATCTCATTACTCGTTGTAAATAGTTACCATTGGCCCAAACGTCTCATTACACGGTGTAAATAGTTACCATTGGCCCAAACGTCTCATTACACGGTGTAAATAGTTACCATTGGCCCAAACGTCTCATTACACGGTGTAAATAGTTACCATTGGCCCAAACGTCTCATTACAAGGCGTAAATAGTTACCATTGGCCCAAACGTCTCATTACACGGTGTAAATATTTACCATGGGCCCAAACGTCTCATTACACGGTGTAAATAGTTACCATTGGCCCAAACGTCTCATTACAAGGTGTAAATAGTTACCATTGGCCCAACCATCTCATTACTCGGTGTAAATAGTTACCATTGGCCCAAACGTCTCATTACACGGTGTAAATAGTTACCATTGGCCCAAACGTCTCATTACACGGTGTAAATAGTTACCATTGGCCCAAACGTCTCATTACAAGGCGTAAATAGTTACCATTGGCCCAAACCTCTCATTACACGGTGTAAATATTTACCATGGGCCCAAACGTCTCATTACACGGCGTAAGTAGTTACCATTGGCCCAAACGCCTCATTACAAGGTGTAAATAGTTACCTTTGGCCCAAGCGTCTCATTACAAGGTGTAAATAATTACCATTGGCCCAAACGTCTCATTACACGGTGTAAATAGTTACCATTGACCCAAACGTCTCATTACAAGGCGTAAATACTCACCATTGGCCCAAACGTCTCATTACACGGTGTAAATAGTTACCATTGGCGCAAACGTCTCATTACAAGGTGTAAATAGTTACCTTTAGCGCAAACGTCTCATTACAAAGTGTAAATAGATACCATTGGCCCAAACGCCTCATTACCAGGCGTAAATAGTTAACATTGGCCCAAACGTCTCATTACACGGTGTAAATAGTTACCATTTACCCAAACGTCTCATCACACGGTGTAAATAGTTACCATTGACCCAAACGTCTCATTACAAGATGTAAATAGTTACCATTGGCCAACACGTCTAATCACAAGGTGTACATAGTTACCATTGGCCCAAACGTCTCATTACAAGGTGTAAATAGTTACCATTGGCCCAAACGTCTCATTACAAGGCGTAAATAGTTACCATTGGCCCAAACGTCTCAATACAAGGTGTAAATAGTTACCATTGGCCCAAACTTCTTATTACACGGTGTAAATAGTTACCATTGGCCCAAACGTCTCATTACACGGTGTAAATAGTTACCATTGGCCCAAACGTCTCATTACACGGTGTAAATATTTACCATTGGCCCAAACGTCTCATTACACGGTGTAAATAGTTACCATTGGCCCAAACGTCTCATTACAAGGCGTAAATAGTTACCATTGGCCCAAACGTCTCACTACAAGGTGTAAATAGTTACCATTGGCCCAACCATCTCATTACTCGTTGTAAATAGTTACCATTGGCCCAAACGTCTCATTACATGGTGTAAATAGTTACCATTGGCCCAAACGTCTCATTACACGGTGTAAATAGTTACCATTGGCCCAAACGTCTCATTACAAGACGTAAATAGTTACCATTGGCCCAAACGTCTCATTACACGGTGTAAATAGTTACCATTGGCCCAAACGTCTCATTACACGGTGTAAATAGTTACCATTGGCCCAAACGTCTCATTACAAGGCGTAAATAGTTACCATTGGCCCAGACGTCTCATTACATGGTGTAAATAGTTACCATTGGCCCAAACGTCTCATTACACGGTGTAAATAGTTACCATTGGCCCAAACGTCTCATTACAAGACGTAAATAGTTACCATTGGCCCAAACGTCTCATTACACGGTGTAAATAGTTACCATTGGCCCAAACGTCTCACTACATGGTGTAAATAGTTACCATTGGCCAAAACGTTACATAACAAGGTGTAAATAATTACCATTGGTCAAACGTCACATTACAAGGTTTAAATAGTTACCATTGGCCCAAACGTCTCATTACACGGTGTAAATAGTTACCATTGGCCCAAACGCCTCAATACAAGGTGTAAATAGTTACCATTGGCCCAAACTTCTTATTACATGGTGTAAATAGTTACCATTGGCCCAAACGTCTCATTACACGGTGTAAATAGTTACCATTTACCCAAACGTCTCATCACACGGTGTAAATAGTTACCATTGACCCAAACGTCTCATTACAAGATGTAAATAGTTACCATTGGCCAACACGTCTAATCACAAGGTGTACATAGTTACCATTGGCCCAAACGTCTCATTACAAGGTGTAAATAGTTACCAGTGGCCCAAACGTCTCATTACAGGGCGTAAATAGTTACCATTGGCCCAAACGTCTCAATACAAGGTGTAAATAGTTACCATTGGCCCAAACTTCTTATTACACGGTGTAAATAGTTACCATTGGCCCAAACGTCTCATTACACGGTGTAAATAGTTACCATTGGCCCAAACGTCTCATTACACGGTGTAAATATTTACCATTGGCCCAAACGTCTCATTACACGGTGTAAATAGTTACCATTGGCCCAAGCGTCTCATTACAAGGCGTAAATAGTTACCGTTGGCCCAAACGTCTCACTACAAGGTGTAAATAGTTACCATTGGCCCAACCATCTCATCACTCGTTGTAAATAGTTACCATTGGCCCAAACGTCTCATTACATGGTGTAAATAGTTACCATTGGCCCAAACGTCTCATTACACGGTGTAAATAGTTACCATTGGCCCAAACGTCTCATTACAAGGCGTAAATAGTTACCATTGGCCCAAACGTCTCATTACACGGTGTAAATAGTTACCATTGGCCCAAACGTCTCATTACACGGTGTAAATAGTTACCATTGGCCCAAGCGTCTCATTACAAGGCGTAAATAGTTACCATTGGCCCAAACGTCTCATTACACGATGTAGATAGTTACCATCGTCCCAAACGTCTCATTACAAGGCGTAAGTAGTTACCATTGGCCCAAACGTCTCATTACACGGTGTAAATAGTTACCATTGGCCCAAACGTCTCATTACACGGTGTAAATAGTTACCATTGGCCCAAACGTCTCATTACACGGTGTAAATAGTTACCATTGGCCCAAACGTCTCATTACACGGTGTAAATAGTTACCATTGGCCCAAACGTCTCATTACAAGGCGTAAATAGTTACCATTGGCCCAAACGTCTCATTACAAGGTGTAAATAGTTACCATTGGCCCAAACGTCTCATTACAAGGTGTGAATAGTTACCATTGGACCAAACGTCTCATTTCAACGTGTAAATAGTTACCATTGGCCCAAACGTCTCACTACAAGGTGTAAATAGTTACCATTGGACCAAACGTCCCCTTACACGGTGTAAATAGTTACCATTGGCCCAAACGCCTCATTACAAGGTGTAAATAGTTACCATTGGCCCAAACGTCTCACTACACGGTGTAAATAGTTACCATTGGCCCAACCATCTCATTACTCGTTGTAAATAGTTACCATTGGCCCAAACGTCTCATTACACGGTGTAAATAGTTACCATTGGCCCAAACGTCTCATTACACGGTGTAAATAGTTACCATTGGCCCAAACGTCTCATTACACGGTGTAAATAGTTACCATTGGCCCAAACGTCTCATTACAAGGCGTAAATAGTTACCATTGGCCCAAACGTCTCATTACACGGTGTAAATATTTACCATGGGCCCAAACGTCTCATTACACGGTGTAAATAGTTACCATTGGCCCAAACGTCTCATTACAAGGTGTAAATAGTTACCATTGGCCCAACCATCTCATTACTCGGTGTAAATAGTTACCATTGGCCCAAACGTCTCATTACACGGTGTAAATAGTTACCATTGGCCCAAACGTCTCATTACACGGTGTAAATAGTTACCATTGGCCCAAACGTCTCATTACAAGGCGTAAATAGTTACCATTGGCCCAAACCTCTCATTACACGGTGTAAATATTTACCATGGGCCCAAACGTCTCATTACACGGCGTAAGTAGTTACCATTGGCCCAAACGTCTCATTACAAGGTGTAAATAGTTACCTTTGGCCCAAGCGTCTCATTACAAGGTGTAAATAGTTACCATTGGCCCAAACGTCTCATTACACGGTGTAAATAGTTACATTTGACCCAAACGTCTCATTACAAGGCGTAAATACTTACCATTGGCCCAAACGTCTCATTACACGGTGTAAATAGTTACCATTGGCGCAAACGTCTCATTACAAGGTGTAAATAGTTACCTTTAGCGCAAACGTCTCATTACAAAGTGTAAATAGATACCATTGGCCCAAACGTCTCATTACAAGGCGTAAATAGTTACCATTGGCCCAAACGTCTCATTACACGGTGTAAATAGTTACCATTTACCCAAACGTCTCATCACACGGTGTAAATAGTTACCATTGACCCAAACGTCTCATTACAAGATGTAAATAGTTACCATTGGCCAACACGTCTAATCACAAGGTGTACATAGTTACCATTGGCCCAAACGTCTCATTACAAGGTGTAAATAGTTACCATTGGCCCAAACGTCTCATTACAAGGCGTAAATAGTTACCATTGGCCCAAACGTCTCAATACAAGGTGTAAATAGTTACCATTGGCCCAAACTTCTTATTACACGGTGTAAATAGTTACCATTGGCCCAAACGTCTCATTACACGGTGTAAATAGTTACCATTGGCCCAAACGTCTCATTACACGGTGTAAATATTTACCATTGGCCCAAACGTCTCATTACACGGTGTAAATAGTTACCATTGGCCCAAACGTCTCATTACAAGGCGTAAATAGTTACCATTGGCCCAAACGTCTCACTACAAGGTGTAAATAGTTACCATTGGCCCAACCATCTCATTACTCGTTGTAAATAGTTACCATTGGCCCAAACGTCTCATTACATGGTGTAAATAGTTACCATTGGCCCAAACGTCTCATTACACGGTGTAAATAGTTACCATTGGCCCAAACGTCTCATTACAAGACGTAAATAGTTACCATTGGCCCAAACGTCTCATTACACGGTGTAAATAGTTACCATTGGCCCAAACGTCTCATTACACGGGGTAAATAGTTACCATTGGCCCAAACGTCTCATTACAAGGCGTAAATAGTTACCATTGGCCCAGACGTCTCATTACGTGGTGTAAATAGTTACCATTGGCCCAAACGTCTCATTACACGGTGTAAATAGTTACCATTGGCCCAAACGTCTCATTACAAGACGTAAATAGTTACCATTGGCCCAAACGTCTCATTACACGGTGTAAATAGTTACCATTGGCCCAAACGTCTCATTACATGGTGTAAATAGTTACCATTGGCCAAAACGTCACATAACAAGGTGTAAATAATTACCATTGGTCAAACGTCACATTACAAGGTTTAAATAGTTACCATTGGCCCAAACGTCTCATTACACGGTGTAAATAGTTACCATTGGCCCAAGCGCCTCAATACAAGGTGTAAATAGTTACCATTGGCCCAAACTTCTTATTACATGATGTAAATAGTTACCATTGGCCCAAACGTCTCATTACACGGTGTAAATAGTTACCATTTACCCAAACGTCTCATCACACGGTGTAAATAGTTACCATTGACCCAAACGTCTCATTACAAGATGTAAATAGTTACCATTGGCCAACACGTCTAATCACAAGGTGTACATAGTTACCATTGGCCCAAACGTCTCATTACAAGGTGTAAATAGTTACCATTGGCCCAAACGTCTCATTACAAGGCGTAAATAGTTACCATTGGCCCAAACGTCTCAATACAAGGTGTAAATAGTTACCATTGGCCCAAACTTCTTATTACACGGTGTAAATAGTTACCATTGGCCCAAACGTCTCATTACACGGTGTAAATAGTTACCATTGGCCCAAACGTCTCATTACACGGTGTAAATATTTACCATTGGCCCAAACGTCTCATTACACGGTGTAAATAGTTACCATTGGCCCAAGCGTCTCATTACAAGGCGTAAATAGTTACCGTTGGCCCAAACGTCTCACTACAAGGTGTAAATAGTTACCATTGGCCCAACCATCTCATCACTCGTTGTAAATAGTTACCATTGGCCCAAACGTCTCATTACATGGTGTAAATAGTTACCATTGGCCCAAACGTCTCATTACACGGTGTAAATAGTTACCATTGGCCCAAACGTCTCATTACAAGGCGTAAATAGTTACCATTGGCCCAAACGTCTCATTACACGGTGTAAATAGTTACCATTGGCCCAAACGTCTCATTACAAGGCGTAAATAGTTACCATTGGCCCAAACGTCTCATTACACGGTGTAAATATTTACCATGGGCCCAAACGTCTCATTACACGGTGTAAATAGTTACCATTGGCCCAAACGTCTCATTACAAGGTGTAAATAGTTACCATTGGCCCAACCATCTCATTACTCGGTGTAAATAGTTACCATTGGCCCAAACGTCTCATTACACGGTGTAAATAGTTACCATTGGCCCAAACGTCTCATTACACGGTGTAAATAGTTACCATTGGCCCAAACGTCTCATTACAAGGCGTAAATAGTTACCATTGGCCCAAACCTCTCATTACACGGTGTAAATATTTACCATTGGCCCAAACGTCTCATTACACGGCGTAAGTAGTTACCATTGGCCCAAACGTCTCATTACAAGGTGTAAATAGTTACATTTGGCCCAAGCGTCTCATTACAAGGTGTAAATAGTTACCATTGGCCCAACCATCTCATTACACGGTGTAAATAGTTACCATTAGCCCAAACGTCTCATTACAACGTGTAAATAGTTACCATTGGCCCAAACGTCTCATTACACGGTGTAAATAGTTACCATTGGCCCAAACGTCTCATTACACGGTGTAAATAGTTACCATTGGCCCAAACGTCTCATTACACGGTGTAAATAGTTACCATTGGCCCAAACGTCTCATTACAAGGCGTAAATAGTTACCATTGGCCCAAACGTCTCATTACAAGGTGTAAATAGTTACCATTGGCGCAAACGTCTCATTACCAAGTGTAAATAGTTACAATTGGCCCAAACGTCACATTACACGGTGTAAATAGTTACCATTGGCCCAAACGTCTCATTACAAGATGTAAATAGTTACCATTGGCCCAAACGTCTCATTACACGGTGTAAATATTTACCATGGGCCCAAACGTCTCATTACACGGTGTAAATAGTTACCATTGGCCCAAACGTCTCATTACAAGGTGTAAATAGTTACCATTGGCCCAACCATCTCATTACTCGGTGTAAATAGTTACCATTGGCCCAAACGTCTCATTACACGGTGTAAATAGTTACCATTGGCCCAAACGTCTCATTACACGGTGTAAATAGTTACCATTGGCCCAAACGTCTCATTACAAGGCGTAAATAGTTACCATTGGCCCAAACCTCTCATTACACGGTGTAAATATTTACCATTGGCCCAAACGTCTCATTACACGGCGTAAGTAGTTACCATTGGCCCAAACGTCTCATTACAAGGTGTAAATAGTTACCTTTGGCCCAAGCGTCTCATTACAAGGTGTAAATAGTTACCATTGGCCCAACCATCTCATTACACGGTGTAAATAGTTACCATTAGCCCAAACGTCTCATTACAACGTGTAAATAGTTACCATTGGCCCAAACGTCTCATTACACGGTGTAAATAGTTACCATTGGCCCAAACGTCTCATTACACGGTGTAAATAGTTACCATTGGCCCAAACGTCTCATTACACGGTGTAAATAGTTACCATTGGCCCAAACGTCTCATTACAAGGCGTAAATAGTTACCATTGGCCCAAACGTCTCATTACAAGGTGTAAATAGTTACCATTGGCGCAAACGTCTCATTACCAAGTGTAAATAGTTACAATTGGCCCAAACGTCACATTACACGGTGTAAATAGTTACCATTGGCCCAAACGTCTCATTACAAGATGTAAATAGTTACCATTGGCCCAAACGTCTCATTACAAGGTGTAAATAGTTACCGTTGGCCCAAACGTCTCATTACACGGTGTAAATAGTGGTCATTGGCCCAAACGTCACATAACAAGGTGTAAATAGTTACCATTGGCCCAAACGTCTCATTACCAGGTGTAAATAGTTACCATTGGACCAAACGTCTCATTTCAACGTGTAAATAGTTACCATTGGCCCAAACGTCTCAGTACAAGGTGTAAATAGTTACCATTGGACCAAACGTCTCATTACACGGTGTAAATAGTTACCATTGGCCCAAACGTCTCATTACAGGGTGTAAATAGTTACCATTGGCCCAAACGTCTCACTACACGGTGTAAATAGTTACCATTGGCCCAACCATCTCATTACTCGTTGTAAATAGTTACCATTGGCCCAAACGTCTCATTACATGGTGTAAATAGTTACCATTGGCCCAAACGTCTCATTACACGGTGTAAATAGTTACCATTGGCCCAAACGTCTCATTACAAGGCGTAAATAGTTACCATTGGCCCAAACGTCTCATTACATGGTGTAAATATTTACCATGGGCCCAAACGTCTCATTACACGGTGTAAATAGTTACCATTGGCCCAAACGTCTCATTACAAGGTGTAAATAGTTACCATCGGCCCAAACGTCTCATTACAAGGCGTGAATAGTTACCATTGGCCCAAACGTCTCAATACAAGGTGTAAATAGTTACCATTGGCCCAAACTTCTTATTACACGGTGTAAATAGTTACCATTGGCCCAAACGTCTCATTACACGGTGTAAATAGTTACCATTGGCCCAAACGTCTCATTACACGGTGTAAATATTTACCATTGGCCCAAACGTCTCATTACCCGGTGTAAATAGTTACCATTGGCCCAAACGTCTCATTACAAGGCGTAAATAGTTACCATTGGCCCAAACGTCTCACTACAAGGTGTAAATAGTTACCATTGGCCCAACCATCTCATTACTCGTTGTAAATAGTTACCATTGGCCCAAACGTCTCATTACATGGTGTAAATAGTTACCATTGGCCCAAACGTCTCATTACACGGTGTAAATAGTTACCATTGGCCCAAACGTCTCATTACAAGGCGTAAATAGTTACCATTGGCCCAAACGTCTCATTACAAGGTGTAAATAGTTACCATTGGCCCAAACGTCTCATTACAAGGTGTGAATAGTTACCATTGGACCAAACGTCTCATTTCAACGTGTAAATAGTTACCATTGGCCCAAACGTCTCACTACAAGGTGTAAATAGTTACCATTGGACCAAAGGTCCCATTATACGGTGTAAATAGTTACCATTGGCCCAAACGCCTCATTACAAGGTGTAAATAGTTACCATTGGCCCAAACGTCTCACTACACGGTGTAAATAGTTACCATTGGCCCAACCATCTCATTACTCGTTGTAAATAGTTACCATTGGCCCAAACGTCTCATTACACGGTGTAAATAGTTACCATTGGCCCAAACGTCTCATTACACGGTGTAAATAGTTACCATTGGCCCAAACGTCTCATTACACGGTGTAAATAGTTACCATTGGCCCAAACGTCTCATTACAAGGCGTAAATAGTTACCATTGGCCCAAACGTCTCATTACACGGTGTAAATATTTACCATGGGCCCAAACGTCTCATTACACGGTGTAAATAGTTACCATTGGCCCAAACGTCTCATTACAAGGTGTAAATAGTTACCATTGGCCCAACCATCTCATTACCCGGTGTAAATAGTTACCATTGGCCCAAACGTCTCATTACACGGTGTAAATAGTTACCATTGGCCCAAACGTCTCATTACACGGTGTAAATAGTTACCATTGGCCCAAACGTCTCATTACAAGGCGTAAATAGTTACCATTGGCCCAAACCTCTCATTACACGGTGTAAATATTTACCATGGGCCCAAACGTCTCATTACACGGCGTAAGTAGTTACCATTGGCCCAAACGTCTCATTACAAGGTGTAAATAGTTACCTTTGGCCCAAGCGTCTCATTACAAGGTGTAAATAGTTACCATTGGCCCAAACGTCTCATTACACGGTGTAAATAGTTACCATTGACCAAAACGTCTCATTACAAGGCGTAAATACTTACCATTGGCCCAAACGTCTCATTACACGGTGTAAATAGTTACCATTGGCGCAAACGTCTCATTACAAGGTGTAAATAGTTACCTTTAGCGCAAACGTCTCATTACAAAGTGTAAATAGATACCATTGGCCCAAACGTCTCATTACAAGGCGTAAATAGTTACCATTGGCCCAAACGTCTCATTACACGGTGTAAATAGTTACCATTTACCCAAACGTCTCATCACACGGTGTAAATAGTTACCATTGACCCAAACGTCTCATTACAAGATGTAAATAGTTACCATTGGCCAACACGTCTAATCACAAGGTGTACATAGTTACCATTGGCCCAAACGTCTCATTACAAGGTGTAAATAGTTACCATTGGCCCAAACGTCTCATTACAAGGCGTAAATAGTTACCATTGGCCCAAACGTCTCAATACAAGGTGTAAATAGTTACCATTGGCCCAAACTTCTTATTACACGGTGTAAATAGTTACCATTGGCCCAAACGTCTCATTACACGGTGTAAATAGTTACCATTGGCCCAAACGTCTCATTACACGGTGTAAATATTTACCATTGGCCCAAACGTCTCATTACACGGTGTAAATAGTTACCATTGGCCCAAACGTCTCATTACAAGGCGTAAATAGTTACCATTGGCCCAAACGTCTCACTACAAGGTGTAAATAGTTACCATTGGCCCAACCATCTCATTACTCGTTGTAAATAGTTACCATTGGCCCAAACGTCTCATTACATGGTGTAAATAGTTACCATTGGCCCAAACGTCTCATTACACGGTGTAAATAGTTACCATTGGCCCAAACGTCTCATTACAAGACGTAAATAGTTACCATTGGCCCAAACGTCTCATTACACGGTGTAAATAGTTACCATTGGCCCAAACGTCTCATTACACGGTGTAAATAGTTACCATTGGCCCAAACGTCTCATTACAAGGCGTAAATAGTTACCATTGGCCCAAACGTCTCATTACACGGTGTAAATATTTACCATGGGCCCAAACGTCTCATTACACGGTGTAAATAGTTACCATTGGCCCAAACGTCTCATTACAAGGTGTAAATAGTTACCATTGGCCCAACCATCTCATTACTCGGTGTAAATAGTTACCATTGGCCCAAACGTCTCATTACACGGTGTAAATAGTTACCATTGGCCCAAACGTCTCATTACACGGTGTAAATAGTTACCATTGGCCCAAACGTCTCATTACAAGGCGTAAATAGTTACCATTGGCCCAAACCTCTCATTACACGGTGTAAATATTTACCATTGGCCCAAACGTCTCATTACACGGCGTAAGTAGTTACCATTGGCCCAAACGTCTCATTACAAGGTGTAAATAGTTACCTTTGGCCCAAGCGTCTCATTACAAGGTGTAAATAGTTACCATTGGCCCAACCATCTCATTACACGGTGTAAATAGTTACCATTAGCCCAAACGTCTCATTACAACGTGTAAATAGTTACCATTGGCCCAAACGTCTCATTACACGGTGTAAATAGTTACCATTGGCCCAAACGTCTCATTACACGGTGTAAATAGTTACCATTGGCCCAAACGTCTCATTACACGGTGTAAATAGTTACCATTGGCCCAAACGTCTCATTACAAGGCGTAAATAGTTACCATTGGCCCAAACGTCTCATTACAAGGTGTAAATAGTTACCATTGGCGCAAACGTCTCATTACCAAGTGTAAATAGTTACAATTGGCCCAAACGTCACATTACACGGTGTAAATAGTTACCATTGGCCCAAACGTCTCATTACAAGATGTAAATAGTTACCATTGGCCCAAACGTCTCATTACAAGGTGTAAATAGTTACCGTTGGCCCAAACGTCTCATTACACGGTGTAAATAGTGGTCATTGGCCCAAACGTCACATAACAAGGTGTAAATAGTTACCATTGGCCCAAATGTCTCATTACCAGGTGTAAATAGTTACCATTGGACCAAACGTCTCATTTCAACGTGTAAATAGTTACCATTGGCCCAAACGTCTCATTACAAGGTGTAAATAGTTACCATTGGACCAAACGTCTCATTACACGGTGTAAATAGTTACCATTGGCCCAAACGTCTCATTACAGGGTGTAAATAGTTACCATTGGCCCAAACGTCTCACTACACGGTGTAAATAGTTACCATTGGCCCAACCATCTCATTACTCGTTGTAAATAGTTACCATTGGCCCAAACGTCTCATTACATGGTGTAAATAGTTACCATTGGCCCAAACGTCTCATTACACGGTGTAAATAGTTACCATTGGCCCAAACGTCTCATTACAAGGCGTAAATAGTTACCATTGGCCCAAACGTCTCATTACATGGTGTAAATATTTACCATGGTCCCAAACGTCTCATTACACGGTGTAAATAGTTACCATTGGCCCAAACGTCTCATTACAAGGTGTAAATAGTTACCATCGGCCCAAACGTCTCATTACAAGGCGTGAATAGTTACCATTGGCCCAAACGTCTCAATACAAGGTGTAAATAGTTACCATTGGCCCAAACTTCTTATTACACGGTGTAAATAGTTACCATTGGCCCAAACGTCTCATTACACGGTGTAAATAGTTACCATTGGCCCAAACGTCTCATTACACGGTGTAAATATTTACCATTGGCCCAAACGTCTCATTACCCGGTGTAAATAGTTACCATTGGCCCAAACGTCTCATTACAAGGCGTAAATAGTTACCATTGGCCCAAACGTCTCACTACAAGGTGTAAATAGTTACCATTGGCCCAACCATCTCATTACTCGTTGTAAATAGTTACCATTGGCCCAAACGTCTCATTACATGGTGTAAATAGTTACCATTGGCCCAAACGTCTCATTACACGGTGTAAATAGTTACCATTGGCCCAAACGTCTCATTACAAGGCGTAAATAGTTACCATTGGCCCAAACGTCTCATTACAAGGTGTAAATAGTTACCATTGGCCCAAACGTCTCATTACAAGGTGTGAATAGTTACCATTGGACCAAACGTCTCATTTCAACGTGTAAATAGTTACCATTGGCCCAAACGTCTCACTACAAGGTGTAAATAGTTACCATTGGACCAAAGGTCCCATTATACGGTGTAAATAGTTACCATTGGCCCAAACGCCTCATTACAAGGTGTAAATAGTTACCATTGGCCCAAACGTCTCACTACACGGTGTAAATAGTTACCATTGGCCCAACCATCTCATTACTCGTTGTAAATAGTTACCATTGGCCCAAACGTCTCATTACACGGTGTAAATAGTTACCATTGGCCCAAACGTCTCATTACACGGTGTAAATAGTTACCATTGGCCCAAACGTCTCATTACACGGTGTAAATAGTTACCATTGGCCCAAACGTCTCATTACAAGGCGTAAATAGTTACCATTGGCCCAAACGTCTCATTACACGGTGTAAATATTTACCATGGGCCCAAACGTCTCATTACACGGTGTAAATAGTTACCATTGGCCCAAACGTCTCATTACAAGGTGTAAATAGTTACCATTGGCCCAACCATCTCATTACCCGGTGTAAATAGTTACCATTGGCCCAAACGTCTCATTACACGGTGTAAATAGTTACCATTGGCCCAAACGTCTCATTACACGGTGTAAATAGTTACCATTGGCCCAAACGTCTCATTACAAGGCGTAAATAGTTACCATTGGCCCAAACCTCTCATTACACGGTGTAAATATTTACCATGGGCCCAAACGTCTCATTACACGGCGTAAGTAGTTACCATTGGCCCAAACGTCTCATTACAAGGTGTAAATAGTTACCTTTGGCCCAAGCGTCTCATTACAAGGTGTAAATAGTTACCATTGGCCCAAACGTCTCATTACACGGTGTAAATAGTTACCATTGACCAAAACGTCTCATTACAAGGCGTAAATACTTACCATTGGCCCAAACGTCTCATTACACGGTGTAAATAGTTACCATTGGCGCAAACGTCTCATTACAAGGTGTAAATAGTTACCTTTAGCGCAAACGTCTCATTACAAAGTGTAAATAGATACCATTGGCCCAAACGTCTCATTACAAGGCGTAAATAGTTACCATTGGCCCAAACGTCTCATTACACGGTGTAAATAGTTACCATTTACCCAAACGTCTCATCACACGGTGTAAATAGTTACCATTGACCCAAACGTCTCATTACAAGATGTAAATAGTTACCATTGGCCAACACGTCTAATCACAAGGTGTACATAGTTACCATTGGCCCAAACGTCTCATTACAAGGTGTAAATAGTTACCATTGGCCCAAACGTCTCATTACAAGGCGTAAATAGTTACCATTGGCCCAAACGTCTCAATACAAGGTGTAAATAGTTACCATTGGCCCAAACTTCTTATTACACGGTGTAAATAGTTACCATTGGCCCAAACGTCTCATTACACGGTGTAAATAGTTACCATTGGCCCAAACGTCTCATTACACGGTGTAAATATTTACCATTGGCCCAAACGTCTCATTACACGGTGTAAATAGTTACCATTGGCCCAAACGTCTCATTACAAGGCGTAAATAGTTACCATTGGCCCAAACGTCTCACTACAAGGTGTAAATAGTTACCATTGGCCCAACCATCTCATTACTCGTTGTAAATAGTTACCATTGGCCCAAACGTCTCATTACATGGTGTAAATAGTTACCATTGGCCCAAACGTCTCATTACACGGTGTAAATAGTTACCATTGGCCCAAACGTCTCATTACAAGACGTAAATAGTTACCATTGGCCCAAACGTCTCATTACACGGTGTAAATAGTTACCATTGGCCCAAACGTCTCATTACACGGTGTAAATAGTTACCATTGGCCCAAACGTCTCATTACAAGGCGTAAATAGTTACCATTGGCCCAGACGTCTCATTACATGGTGTAAATAGTTACCATTGGCCCAAACGTCTCATTACACGGTGTAAATAGTTACCATTGGCCCAAACGTCTCATTACAAGACGTAAATAGTTACCATTGGCCCAAACGTCTCATTACACGGTGTAAATAGTTACCATTGGCCCAAACGTCTCATTACATGGTGTAAATAGTTACCATTGGCCAAAACGTCACATAACAAGGTGTAAATAATTACCATTGGTCAAACGTCACATTACAAGGTTTAAATAGTTACCATTGGCCCAAACGTCTCATTACACGGTGTAAATAGTTACCATTGGCCCAAGCGCCTCAATACAAGGTGTAAATAGTTACCATTGGCCCAAACTTCTTATTACATGGTGTAAATAGTTACCATTGGCCCAAACGTCTCATTACACGGTGTAAATAGTTACCATTTACCCAAACGTCTCATCACACGGTGTAAATAGTTACCATTGACCCAAACGTCTCACTACAAGATGTAAATAGTTACCATTGGCCAACACGTCTAATGACAAGGTGTACATAGTTACCATTGGCCCAAACGTCTCATTACAAGGTGTAAATAGTTACCATTGGCCCAAACGTCTCATTACAAGGCGTAAATAGTTACCATTGGCCCAAACGTCTCAATACAAGGTGTAAATAGTTACCATTGGCCCAAACTTCTTATTACACGGTGTAAATAGTTACCATTGGCCCAAACGTCTCATTACACGGTGTAAATAGTTACCATTGGCCCAAACGTCTCATTACACGGTGTAAATATTTACCATTGGCCCAAACGTCTCATTACACGGTGTAAATAGTTACCATTGGCCCAAGCGTCTCATTACAAGGCGTAAATAGTTACCGTTGGCCCAAACGTCTCACTACAAGGTGTAAATAGTTACCATTGGCCCAACCATCTCATCACTCGTTGTAAATAGTTACCATTGGCCCAAACGTCTCATTACATGGTGTAAATAGTTACCATTGGCCCAAACGTCTCATTACACGGTGTAAATAGTTACCATTGGCCCAAACGTCTCATTACAAGGCGTAAATAGTTACCATTGGCCCAAACGTCTCATTACACGGTGTAAATAGTTACCATTGGCCCAAACGTCTCATTACAAGGCGTAAATAGTTACCATTGGCCCAAACGTCTCATTACACGGTGTAAATATTTACCATGGGCCCAAACGTCTCATTACACGGTGTAAATAGTTACCATTGGCCCAAACGTCTCATTACAAGGTGTAAATAGTTACCATTGGCCCAACCATCTCATTACTCGGTGTAAATAGTTACCATTGGCCCAAACGTCTCATTACACGGTGTAAATAGTTACCATTGGCCCAAACGTCTCATTACACGGTGTAAATAGTTACCATTGGCCCAAACGTCTCATTACAAGGCGTAAATAGTTACCATTGGCCCAAACCTCTCATTACACGGTGTAAATATTTACCATTGGCCCAAACGTCTCATTACACGGCGTAAGTAGTTACCATTGGCCCAAACGTCTCATTACAAGGTGTAAATAGTTACCTTTGGCCCAAGCGTCTCATTACAAGGTGTAAATAGTTACCATTGGCCCAACCATCTCATTACACGGTGTAAATAGTTACCATTAGCCCAAACGTCTCATTACAACGTGTAAATAGTTACCATTGGCCCAAACGTCTCATTACACGGTGTAAATAGTTACCATTGGCCCAAACGTCTCATTACACGGTGTAAATAGTTACCATTGGCCCAAACGTCTCATTACACGGTGTAAATAGTTACCATTGGCCCAAACGTCTCATTACAAGGCGTAAATAGTTACCATTGGCCCAAACGTCTCATTACAAGGTGTAAATAGTTACCATTGGCGCAAACGTCTCATTACAAAGTGTAAATAGTTACCATTGGCCCAAACGTCACATTACACGGTGTAAATAGTTACCATTGGCCCAAACGTCTCATTACAAGATGTAAATAGTTACCATTGGCCCAAACGTCTCATTACAAGGTGTAAATAGTTACCGTTGGCCCAAACGTCTCATTACACGGTGTAAATAGTGGTCATTGGCCCAAACGTCACATAACAAAGTGTAAATAGTTACCATTGGCCCAAACGTCTCATTACCAGGTGTAAATAGTTACCATTGGACCAAACGTCTCATTTCAACGTGTAAATAGTTACCATTGGCCCAAACGTCTCATTACAAGGTGTAAATAGTTACCATTGGACCAAACGTCTCATTACACGGTGTAAATAGTTAC
Source organism: Arenicola marina (assembly GCA_964019135.1). Lineage (NCBI taxonomy): Eukaryota > Metazoa > Annelida > Polychaeta > Arenicolidae > Arenicola > Arenicola marina. The sequence continues at coordinate 104,711 of OZ025263.1, read as the reverse complement.
CATTGGCCCAAACGTCTCATTACAGGGTGTAAATAGTTACCATTGGCCCAAACGTCTCACTACACGGTGTAAATAGTTACCATTGGCCCAACCATCTCATTACTCGTTGTAAATAGTTACCATTGGCCCAAACGTCTCATTACATGGTGTAAATAGTTACCATTGGCCCAAACGTCTCATTACACGGTGTAAATAGTTACCATTGGCCCAAACGTCTCATTACAAGGCGTAAATAGTTACCATTGGCCCAAACGTCTCATTACATGGTGTAAATATTTACCATGGGCCCAAACGTCTCATTACACGGTGTAAATAGTTACCATTGGCCCAAACGTCTCATTACAAGGTGTAAATAGTTACCATCGGCCCAAACGTCTCATTACAAGGCGTGAATAGTTACCATTGGCCCAAACGTCTCAATACAAGGTGTAAATAGTTACCATTGGCCCAAACGTCTCATTACAAGGTGTAAATAGTTACCATTGGCCCAAACGTCTCACTACAAGGTGTAAATAGTTACCATTGGCCCAAACGTCTCATTACATGGTGTAAATAGTTACCATTGGACCAAACGTCTCATTACACGGTGTAAATAGTTACCATTGGCCCAAACGTCTCATTACAAGGCGTAAATAGTTACCATTGGCCCAAACGTCTCATTACACGGTGTAAATAGTTACCATTGGCCCAAACGTCTCATTACACGGTGTAAATAGTTACCATTGGCCCAAACGTCTCATTACACGGTGTAAATAGTTACCATTGGCCCAAACGTCTCATTACAAGGCGTAAATAGTTACCATTGGCCCAAACGTCTCATTACACGGTGTAAATAGTTACCATTGGCCCAAACGTCTCATTACACGGTGTAAATAGTTACCATTGGCCCAAACGTCTCATTACAAGGCGTAAATAGTTACCATTGGCCCAGACGTCTCATTACACGATGTAGATAGTTACCATCGTCCCAAACGTCTCATTACAAGGCGTAAGTAGTTACCATTGGCCCAAACGTCTCATTACACGGTGTAAATAGTTACCATTGGCCCAAACGTCTCATTACACGGTGTAAATAGTTACCATTGGCCCAAACGTCTCATTACACGGTGTAAATAGTTACCATTGGCCCAAACGTCTCATTACACGGTGTAAATAGTTACCATTGGCCCAAACGTCTCATTACAAGGCGTAAATCGTTACCATTGGCCCAAACGTCTCATTACAAGGTGTAAATAGTTACCATTGGCGCAAACGTCTCATTACAAAGTGTAAATAGTTACCATTGGCCCAAACGTCACATTACACGGTGTAAATAGTTACCATTGGCCCAAACGTCTCATTACAAGATGTAAATAGTTACCATTGGCCCAAACGTCTCATTACAAGGTGTAAATAGTTACCGTTGGCCCAAACGTCTCATTACACGGTGTAAATAGTGGTCATTGGCCCAAACGTCACATAACAAGGTGTAAATAGTTACCATTGGCCCAAACGTCTCATTACAAGGTGTAAATAGTTACCATTGGACCAAACGTCTCATTTCAACGTGTAAATAGTTACCATTGGCCCAAACGTCTCATTACAAGGTGTAAATAGTTACCATTGGCCCAAACGTCTCATTACACGGTGTAAATAGTTACCATTGGCCCAAACGTCTCATTACAAGGCGTAAATAGTTACCATTGGCCCAAACGTCTCATTACAAGGTGTAAATAGTTACCATTGGCGCAAACGTCTCATTACAAAGTGTAAATAGTTACCATTGGCCCAAACCTCACATTACACGGTGTAAATAGTTACCATTGGCCCAAACGTCTCATTACAAGATGTAAATAGTTACCATTGGCCCAAACGTCTCATTACAAGGTGTAAATAGTTACCGTTGGCCCAAACGCCTCATTACACGGTGTAAATAGTGGTCATTGGCCCGAACGTCACATAACAAGGTGTAAATAGTTACCATTGGCCCAAACGTCTCATTACAAGGTGTAAATAGTTACCATTGGACCAAACGTCTCATTTCAACGTGTAAATAGTTACCATTGGCCCAAACGTCTCATTACAAGGTGTAAATAGTTACCATTGGACCAAACGTCTCATTACAAGGTGTAAATAGTTACCATTGGCCCAAACGTCTCATTACAAGGTGTAAATAGTTACCATTGGCCCAAACGTCTCACTACACGGTGTAAATAGTTACCATTGGCCCAACCATCTCATTACTCGTTGTAAATAGTTACCATTGGCCCAAACGTCTCATTACATGGTGTAAATAGTTACCATTGGCCCAAACGTCTCATTACAAGGTGTAAATAGTTACCATTGGCCCAACCATCTCATTACTCGGTGTAAATAGTTACCATTGGCCCAAACGTCTCATTACACGGTGTAAATAGTTACCATTGGCCCAAACGTCTCATTACAAGGCGTAAATAGTTACCATTGGCCCAAACCTCTCATTACACGGTGTAAATATTTGCCATGGGCCCAAACGTCTCATTACACGGCGTAAGTAGTTACCATTGGCCCAAACGTCTCATTACAAGGTGTAAATAGTTACCATTGGCCCAACCATCTCATTACACGGTGTAAATAGTTACCATTAGCCCAAACGTCTCATTACAACGTGTAAATAGTTACCATTGGCCCAAACGTCTCATTACAAGGTGTAAATAGTTACCATTGGACCAAACGTCTCATTACAAGGTGTAAATAGTTACCATTGGCCCAAACGTCTCATTACAAGGTGTAAATAGTTACCATTGGCCCAACCATCTCATTACAAGGTGTAAATAGTTACCATTGGCCCAACCATCTCATTACACGGTGCAAATAGCTACCATTGGCCCAAACGTCTCATTACAAGCTGTAAATAGTTACCATTGGCCTAAGCGTCTCATTACAAGTTGTAAATAGTTACCATTGGCCCAAACGTCTCATCACACGGTGTAAATAGTTACCATTGGCGCAAACGTCTCATTACAAGGTGTAAATAGTTACCATTGGCGCAAACGTCTCATTACACGGTGTAAATAGTTACCATTGACCCAAACGTCTCATTACAAGGCGTAAATACTTACCATTGGCCCAAACGTCTCATTACACGGTGTAAATAGTTACCATTGGCGCAAACGTCTCATTACAAGGTGTAAATAGTTACCTTTAGCGCAAACGTCTCATTACAAAGTGTAAATAGTTACGATTGGCCCAAACCTCTCATTACAAGATGTAAATAGTTACCATTGGCCCAAACGTCTCATTACAAGGTGTAAATAGTTACCATGGGCCCAAACCTCTCATTACACGGTGTAAATAGTTACCATTGGCCCAAACGTCACATAACAAGGTGTAAATAGTTTCCGTTGGCCCAAACGTCTCATTACCAGGTGTAAATAGTTACCATTGGACCAAACGTCTCATTACACGGTGTAAATAGTTACCATTGGCCCAAACGTCTCATTACAAGGGGGAAATAGTTACCATTGGCCCAAACGTCTCATTACAAGGTGTAAATAGTTACCATTGGCCCAACCATCTCATTACACGGTGTAAATAGTTACCATTGGCCCAAACGTCTCATTACAACGTGTAAATAGTTACCATTGGCCCAAACGTCTCATTACAAGGTGTAAATAGTTACCATTGGACCAAACGTCTCATTACAAGGTGTAAATAGTTACCATTGGCCCAAACGTCTCATTACAAGGTGTAAATAGTTACCATTGGCCCAACCATCTCATTACAAGGTGTAAATAGTTACCATTGGCCCAACCATCTCATTACACGGTGTAAATAGCTACCATTGGCCAAAACGTCTCATTACAAGCTGTAAATAGTTACCATCGGCCTAAGCGTCTCATTACAAGTTGTAAATAGTTACCATTGGCCCAAACGTCTCATCACACGGTGTAAATAGTTACCATTGGCGCAAACGTCTCATTACAAGGTGTAAATAGTTACCATTGGCGCAAACGTCCCATTACAAAGTGTAAATAGTTACCATTGGCCCAAACGTCACATTACACGGTGTAAATAGTTACCATTGGCCCAAACGTCTCATTACAAGATGTAAATAGTTACCATTGGCCCAAACGTCTCATTACAAGGAGTAAATAGTTACCGTTGGCCCAAACGTCTCATTACACGGTGTAAATAGTGGCCATTGGCCCAAACGTCACATAACAAGGTGTAAATAGTTACCATTGGCCCAAACGTCTCATTTCAAGGTGTAAATAGTTACCATCGGACCAAACGTCTCATTTCAACGTGTAAATAGTTACCATTGGCCCAAACGTCTCATTACAAGGTGTAAATAGTTACCATTGGACCAAACGTCTCATTACACGGTGTAAATGGTTACCATTGGCCCAAACGTCTCATTACAAGGTGTAAATAGTTACCATTGGCCCAAACGTCTCACTACAAGGTGTAAATAGTTACCATTGGCCCAAACGTCTCATTACACAGTGTAAATAGTTACCATTGGACCAAACGTCTCATTACACGGTGTAAATAGTTACCATTGGCCCAAACGTCTCATTACAAGGCGTAAATAGTTACCATTGGCCCAAACGTCTCATTACACGGTGTAAATAGTTACCATTGGCCCAAACGTCTCATTACACGGTGTAAATAGTTACCATTGGCCCAAACGTCTCGTTACAAGGCGTAAATAGTTACCATTGGCCCAAACGTCTCATTACACGGTGTAGATAGTTACCATTGTCCCAAACGTCTCATTACAAGGCGTAAGTAGTTACCATTGGCCCAAACGTCTCATTACACGGTGTAAATAGTTACCATTGGCCCAAACGTCTCATTACACGGTGTAAATAGTTACCATGGGCCCAAACGTCTCATTACACGGTGTAAATAGCTACCATTGGCCCAAACGTCTCATTACACGGTGTAAATAGTTACCTTTGGCCCAAACGTCTCATCACACGGTGTAAATAGTTACCATTGGCGCAAACGTCTCATTACAAGGTGTAAATAGTTACCATTGGCGCAAACGTCTCATTACAAAGTGTAAATAGTTACCATTGGCCCAAACGTCACATTACACGGTGTAAATAGTTACCATTGGCCCAAACGTCTCATTACAAGATGTAAATAGTTACCATTGGCCCAAACGTCTCATTACAAGGAGTAAATAGTTAACGTTGGCCCAAACGTCTCATTACACGGTGTAAATAGTGGCCATTGGCCCAAACGTCTCATTACATGGTGTAAATAGTTACCATTGGCCCAAACGTCTCATTACAAGGTGTAAATAGTTACCATTGGCCCAAACGTCTCACTACAAGGTGTAAATAGTTACCATTGGCCCAAACGTCTCATTACATGGTGTAAATAGTTACCATTGGACCAAACGTCTCATTACACGGTGTAAATAGTTACCATTGGCCCAAACGTCTCATTACAAGGCGTAAATAGTTACCATTGGCCCAAACGTCTCATTACACGGTGTAAATAGTTACCATTGGCCCAAACGTCTCATTACACGGTGTAAATAGTTACCATTGGCCCAAACGTCTCATTACACGGTGTAAATAGTTACCATTGGCCCAAACGTCTCATTACAAGGCGTAAATAGTTACCATTGGCCCAAACGTCTCATTACAAGGTGTAAATAGTTACCATTGGCGCAAACGTCCCATTACACGGTGTAAATAGTTACCATTGAGCCAAACGTCTCATTACAAGGCGTAAATACTTACCATTGGCCCAAACGTCTCATTACACGGTGTAAATAGTTACCATTGGCGCAAACGTCTCATTACAAGGTGTAAATAGTTACCTTTAGCGCAAACGTCTCATTACAAAGTGTAAATAGTTACGATTGGCCCAAACGTCTCATTACAAGATGTAAATAGTTACCATTGGCCCAAACGTCTCATTACAAGGTGTAAATAGTTACCATTGGACCAAACGTCTCATTACAAGGTGTAAATAGTTACCATTGGCCCAAACGTCACATAACAAGGTGTAAATAGTTCCCGTTGGCCCAAACGTCTCATTACCAGGTGTATATAGTTACCATTGGACCAAACGTCTCATTACACGGTGTAAATAGTTACCATTGGCCCAAACGTCTCATTACAAGGGGGAAATAGTTACCATTGGCCCAAACGTCTCATTACAAGGTGTAAATAGTTACCATTGGCCCAACCATCTCATTACACGGTGTAAATAGTTACCATTGGCCCAAACGTCTCATTACAACGTGTAAATAGTTACCATTGGCCCAAACGTCTCATTACAAGGTGTAAATAGTTACCATTGGACCAAACGTCTCATTACAAGGTGTAAATAGTTACCATTGGCCCAAACGTCTCATTACAAGGTGTAAATAGTTACCATTGGCCCAACCATCTCATTACAAGGTGTAAATAGTTACCATTGGCCCAACCATCTCATTACACGGTGTAAATAGCTACCATTGGCCCAAACGTCTCATTACAAGCTGTAAATAGTTACCATCGGCCTAAGCGTCTCATTACAAGTTGTAAATAGTTACCATTGGCCCAAACGTCTCATCACACGGTGTAAATAGTTACCATTGGCGCAAACGTCTCATTACAAGGTGTAAATAGTTACCATTGGCGCAAACGTCTCATTACGAAGTGTAAATAGTTACCATTGGCCCAAACGTCACATTACACGGTGTAAATAGTTACCATTGGCCCAAACGTCTCATTACAAGATGTAAATAGTTACCATTGGCCCAAACGTCTCATCACACGGTGTAAATAGTTACCATTGGCGCAAACGTCTCATTACAAGGTGTAAATAATTACCATTGGCGCAAACGTCTCATTACAAAGTGTAAATAGTTACCATTGGCCCAAACGTCACATTACACGGTGTAAATAGTTACCATTGGCCCAAACGTCTCATTACAAGATGTAAATAGTTACCATTGGCCCAAACGTCTCATTACAAGAAGTAAATAGTTACCGTTGGCCCAAACGTCTCATTACACGGTGTAAATTGTAGCCATTGGCCCAAACGTCACATAACAAGGTGTAAATAGTTACCATTGGCCCAAACGTCTCATTTCAAGGTGTAAATAGTTACCATTGGACCAAACGTCTCATTTCAACGTGTAAATAGTTACCATTGGCCCAAACGTCTCATTACAAGGTGTAAATAGTTACCATTGGACCAAACGTCTCATTACAAGGTGTAAATAGTTACCATTGGCCCAAACGTCTCATTACAAGGTGTAAATAGTTACCATTGGCCCAAACGTCTCACTACAAGGTGTAAATAGTTACCATTGGCCCAAACGTCTCATTACATGGTGTAAATAGTTACCATTGGACCAAACGTCTCATTACACGGTGTAAATAGTTACCATTGGCCCAAACGTCTCATTACAAGGCGTAAATAGTTACCATTGGCCCAAACGTCTCATTACACGGTGTAAATAGTTACCATTGGCCCAAACGTCTCATTACACGGTGTAAATAGTTACCATTGGCCCAAACGTCTCATTACACGGTGTAAATAGTTACCATTGGCCCAAACGTCTCATTACAAGGCGTAAATAGTTACCATTGGCCCAAACGTCTCATTACAAGGTGTAAATAGTTACCATTGGCGCAAACGTCCCATTACACGGTGTAAATAGTTACCATTGAGCCAAACGTCTCATTACAAGGCGTAAATACTTACCATTGGCCCAAACGTCTCATTACACGGTGTAAATAGTTACCATTGGCGCAAACGTCTCATTACAAGGTGTAAATAGTTACCTTTAGCGCAAACGTCTCATTACAAAGTGTAAATAGTTACGATTGGCCCAAACGTCTCATTACAAGATGTAAATAGTTACCATTGGCCCAAACGTCTCATTACAAGGTGTAAATAGTTACCATTGGCCCAAACCTCTCATTACACGGTGCAAATAGTTACCATTGGCCCAAACGTCACATAACAAGGTGTAAATAGTTCCCGTTGGCCCAAACGTCTCATTACCAGGTGTATATAGTTACCATTGGACCAAACGTCTCATTACACGGTGTAAATAGTTACCATTGGCCCAAACGTCTCATTACAAGGGGAAAATAGTTACCATTGGCCCAAACGTCTCATTACAAGGTGTAAATAGTTACCATTGGCCCAACCATCTCATTACACGGTGTAAATAGTTACCATTGGCCCAAACGTCTCATTACAACGTGTAAATAGCTACCATTGGCCCAAACGTCTCATTACAAGGTGTAAATAGTTACCATTGGACCAAACGTCTCATTACAAGGTGTAAATAGTTACCATTGGCCCAAACGTCTCATTACAAGGTGTAAATAGTTACCATTGGCCCAACCATCTCATTACAAGGTGTAAATAGTTACCATTGGCCCAACCATCTCATTACACGGTGTAAATAGCTACCATTGGCCCAAACGTCTCATTACAAGCTGTAAATAGTTACCATCGGCCTAAGCGTCTCATTACAAGTTGTAAATAGTTACCATTGGCCCAAACGTCTCATCACACGGTGTAAATAGTTACCATTGGCGCAAACGTCTCATTACAAGGTGTAAATAGTTACCATTGGCGCAAACGTCTCATTACGAAGTGTAAATAGTTACCATTGGCCCAAACGTCACATTACACGGTGTAAATAGTTACCATTGGCCCAAACGTCTCATTACAAGATGTAAATAGTTACCATTGGCCCAAACGTCTCATTACAAGGAGTAAATAGTTACCGTTGGCCCAAACGTCTCATTACACGGTGTAAATTGTGGCCATTGGCCCAAACGTCACATAACAAGGTGTAAATAGTTACCATTGGCCCAAACGTCTCATTTCAAGGTGTAAATAGTTACCATTGGACCAAACGTCTCATTTCAACGTGTAAATAGTTACCATTGGCGCAAACGTCTCATTACAAAGTGTAAATAGTTACCATTGGCCCAAACGTCACATTACACGGTGTAAATAGTTACCATTGGCCCAAACGTCTCATTACAAGATGTAAATAGTTACCATTGGCCCAAACGTCTCATTACAAGAAGTAAATAGTTACCGTTGGCCCAAACGTCTCATTACACGGTGTAAATTGTAGCCATTGGCCCAAACGTCACATAACAAGGTGTAAATAGTTACCATTGGCCCAAACGTCTCATTTCAAGGTGTAAATAGTTACCATTGGACCAAACGTCTCATTTCAACGTGTAAATAGTTACCATTGGCCCAAACGTCTCATTACAAGGTGTAAATAGTTACCATTGGCCCAAACGTCTCACTACAAGGTGTAAATAGTTACCATTGGCCCAAACGTCTCATTACATGGTGTAAATAGTTACCATTGGCCCAAACGTCTCATTACAAGGTGTAAATAGTTACCATTGGCCCAAACGTCTCACTACAAGGTGTAAATAGTTACCATTGGCCCAAACGTCTCATTACATGGTGTAAATAGTTACCATTGGACCAAACGTCTCATTACACGGTGTAAATAGTTACCATTGGCCCAAACGTCTCATTACAAGGCGTAAATAGTTACCATTGGCCCAAACGTCTCATTACACGGTGTAAATAGTTACCATTGGCCCAAACGTCTCATTACACGGTGTAAATAGTTACCATTGGCCCAAACGTCTCATTACACGGTGTAAATAGTTACCATTGGCCCAAACGTCTCATTACAAGGCGTAAATAGTTACCATTGGCCCAAACGTCTCATTACAAGGTGTAAATAGTTACCATTGGCGCAAACGTCCCATTACACGGTGTAAATAGTTACCATTGAGCCAAACGTCTCATTACAAGGCGTAAATACTTACCATTGGCCCAAACGTCTCATTACACGGTGTAAATAGTTACCATTGGCGCAAACGTCTCATTACAAGGTGTAAATAGTTACCTTTAGCGCAAACGTCTCATTACAAAGTGTAAATAGTTACGATTGGCCCAAACGTCTCATTACAAGATGTAAATAGTTACCATTGGCCCAAACGTCTCATTACAAGGTGTAAATAGTTACCATTGGACCAAACGTCTCATTACAAGGTGTAAATAGTTACCATTGGCCCAAACGTCACATAACAAGGTGTAAATAGTTCCCGTTGGCCCAAACGTCTCATTACCAGGTGTATATAGTTACCATTGGACCAAACGTCTCATTACACGGTGTAAATAGTTACCATTGGCCCAAACGTCTCATTACAAGGGGGAAATAGTTACCATTGGCCCAAACGTCTCATTACAAGGTGTAAATAGTTACCATTGGCCCAACCATCTCATTACACGGTGTAAATAGTTACCATTGGCCCAAACGTCTCATTACAACGTGTAAATAGTTACCATTGGCCCAAACGTCTCATTACAAGGTGTAAATAGTTACCATTGGACCAAACGTCTCATTACAAGGTGTAAATAGTTACCATTGGCCCAAACGTCTCATTACAAGGTGTAAATAGTTACCATTGGCCCAACCATCTCATTACAAGGTGTAAATAGTTACCATTGGCCCAACCATCTCATTACACGGTGTAAATAGCTACCATTGGCCCAAACGTCTCATTACAAGCTGTAAATAGTTACCATCGGCCTAAGCGTCTCATTACAAGTTGTAAATAGTTACCATTGGCCCAAACGTCTCATCACACGGTGTAAATAGTTACCATTGGCGCAAACGTCTCATTACAAGGTGTAAATAGTTACCATTGGCGCAAACGTCTCATTACGAAGTGTAAATAGTTACCATTGGCCCAAACGTCACATTACACGGTGTAAATAGTTACCATTGGCCCAAACGTCTCATTACAAGATGTAAATAGTTACCATTGGCCCAAACGTCTCATTACAAGGAGTAAATAGTTACCGTTGGCCCAAACGTCTCATTACACGGTGTAAATTGTGGCCATTGGCCCAAACGTCACATAACAAGGTGTAAATAGTTACCATTGGCCCAAACGTCTCATTTCAAGGTGTAAATAGTTACCATTGGACCAAACGTCTCATTTCAACGTGTAAATAGTTACCATTGGCCCAAACGTCTCATTACAAGGTGTAAATAGTTACCATTGGACCAAACGTCTCATTACAAGGTGTAAATAGTTACCATTGGCCCAAACGTCTCATTACAAGGTGTAAATAGTTACCATTGGCCCAAACGTCTCACTACAAGGTGTAAATAGTTACCATTGGCCCAAACGTCTCATTACATGGTGTAAATAGTTACCATTGGACCAAACGTCTCATTACACGGTGTAAATAGTTACCATTGGCCCAAACGTCTCATTACAAGGCGTAAATAGTTACCATTGGCCCAAACGTCTCATTACACGGTGTAAATAGTTACCATTGGCCCAAACGTCTCATTACACGGTGTAAATAGTTACCATTGGCCCAAACGTCTCATTACACGGTGTAAATAGTTACCATTGGCCCAAACGTCTCATTACAAGGCGTAAATAGTTACCATTGGCCCAAACGTCTCATTACACGGTGTAAATAGTTACCATTGGCCCAAACGTCTCATTACACGGTGTAAATAGTTACCATTGGCCCAAACGTCTCATTACAAGGCGTAAATAGTTACCATTGGCCCAGACGTCTCATTACACGATGTAGATAGTTACCATCGTCCCAAACGTCTCATTACAAGGCGTAAGTAGTTACCATTGGCCCAAACGTCTCATTACACGGTGTAAATAGTTACCATTGGCCCAAACGTCTCATTACACGGTGTAAATAGTTACCATTGGCCCAAACGTCTCATTACACGGTGTAAATAGTTACCATTGGCCCAAACGTCTCATTACAAGGCGTAAATAGTTACCATTGGCCCAAACGTCTCATTACAAGGTGTAAATAGTTACCATTGGCGCAAACGTCTCATTACAAAGTGTAAATAGTTACCATTGGCCCAAACGTCACATTACACGGTGTAAATAGTTACCATTGGCCCAAACGTCTCATTACAAGATGTAAATAGTTACCATTGGCCCAAACGTCTCATTACAAGGTGTAAATAGTTACCGTTGGCCCAAACGTCTCATTACACGGTGTAAATAGTGGTCATTGGCCCAAACGTCACATAACAAGGTGTAAATAGTTACCATTGGCCCAAACGTCTCATTACAAGGTGTAAATAGTTACCATTGGACCAAACGTCTCATTTCAACGTGTAAATAGTTACCATTGGCCCAAACGTCTCATTACAAGGTGTAAATAGTTACCATTGGCCCAAACGTCTCATTACACGGTGTAAATAGTTACCATTGGCCCAAACGTCTCATTACAAGGCGTAAATAGTTACCATTGGCCCAAACGTCTCATTACAAGGTGTAAATAGTTACCATTGGCGCAAACGTCTCATTACCAAGTGTAAATAGTTACCATTGGCCCAAACGTCACATTACACGGTGTAAATAGTTACCATTGGCCCAAACGTCTCATTACAAGATGTAAATAGTTACCATTGGCCCAAACGTCTCATTACAAGGTGTAAATAGTTACCGTTGGCCCAAACGTCTCATTACACGGTGTAAATAGTGGTCATTGGCCCGAACGTCACATAACAAGGTGTAAATAGTTACCATTGGCCCAAACGTCTCATTACAAGGTGTAAATAGTTACCATTGGACCAAACGTCTCATTTCAACGTGTAAATAGTTACCATTGGCCCAAACGTCTCATTACACGGTGTAAATATTTACCATGGGCCCAAACGTCTCATTACACGGTGTAAATAGTTACCATTGGCCCAAACGTCTCATTACAAGGTGTAAATAGTTACCATTGGCCCAACCATCTCATTACTCGGTGTAAATAGTTACCATTGGCCCAAACGTCTCATTACACGGTGTAAATAGTTACCATTGGCCCAAACGTCTCATTACACGGTGTAAATAGTTACCATTGGCCCAAACGTCTCATTACAAGGCGTAAATAGTTACCATTGGCCCAAACCTCTCATTACACGGTGTAAATATTTGCCATGGGCCCAAACGTCTCATTACACGGCGTAAGTAGTTACCATTGGCCCAAACGTCTCATTACAAGGTGTAAATAGTTACCATTGGCCCAACCATCTCATTACACGGTGTAAATAGTTACCATTAGCCCAAACGTCTCATTACAACGTGTAAATAGTTACCATTGGCCCAAACGTCTCATTACAAGGTGTAAATAGTTACCATTGGCCCAACCATCTCATTACAAGGTGTAAATAGTTACCATTGGCCCAACCATCTCATTACACGGTGTAAATAGCTACCATTGGCCCAAACGTCTCATTACAAGCTGTAAATAGTTACCATTGACCCAAACGTCTCATTACAAGGCGTAAATACTTACCATTGGCCCAAACGTCTCATTACACGGTGTAAATAGTTACCATTGGCGCAAACGTCTCATTACAAGGTGTAAATAGTTACCTTTAGCGCAAACGTCTCATTACAAAGTGTAAATAGTTACGATTGGCCCAAACGTCTCATTACAAGATGTAAATAGTTACCATTGGCCCAAACGTCTCATTACAAGGTGTAAATAGTTACCATTCGCCCAAACCTCTCATTACACGGTGTAAATAGTTACCATTGGCCCAAACGTCTCATTACACGGTGTAAATAGTTACCATTGGCCCAAACGTCTCATTACACGGTGTAAATAGTTACCATTGGCCAAAACGTCTCATTACAAGGCGTAAATAGTTACCATTGGCCCAAACGTCTCATTACAAGGTGTAAATAGTTACCATTGACCCAAACGTCTCATTACAAGGCGTAAATACTTACCATTGGCCCAAACTTCTCATTACACGGTGTAAATAGTTACCATTGGCGCAAACGTCTCATTACAAGGTGTAAATAGTTACCTTTAGCGCAAACGTCTCATTACAAAGTGTAAATAGTTACGATTGGCCCAAACGTCTCATTACAAGATGTAAATAGTTACCATTGGCCCAAACGTCTCATTACAAGGTGTAAATAGTTACCATTGGCCCAAACCTCTCATTACACGGTGTAAATAGTTACCATTGGCCCAAACGTCACATAACAAGGTGTAAATAGTTTCCGTTGGCCCAAACGTCTCATTACCAGGTGTAAATAGTTACCATTGGACCAAACGTCTCATTACACGGTGTAAATAGTTACCATTGGCCCAAACGTCTCATTACAAGGGGGAAATAGTTACCATTGGCCCAAACGTCTCATTACAAGGTGTAAATAGTTACCATTGGCCCAACCATCTCATTACACGGTGTAAATAGTTACCATTGGCCCAAACGTCTCATTACAACGTGTAAATAGTTACCATTGGCCCAAACGTCTCATTACAAGGTGTAAATAGTTACCATTGGACCAAACGTCTCATTACAAGGTGTAAATAGTTACCATTGGCCCAAACGTCTCATTACAAGGTGTAAATAGTTACCATTGGCCCAACCATCTCATTACAAGGTGTAAATAGTTACCATTGGCCCAACCATCTCATTACACGGTGTAAATAGCTACCATTGGCCCAAACGTCTCATTACAAGCTGTAAATAGTTACCATCGGCCTAAGCGTCTCATTACAAGTTGTAAATAGTTACCATTGGCCCAAACGTCTCATCACACGGTGTAAATAGTTACCATTGGCGCAAACGTCTCATTACAAGGTGTAAATAGTTACCATTGGCGCAAACGTCTCATTACAAAGTGTAAATAGTTACCATTGGCCCAAACGTCACATTACACGGTGTAAATAGTTACCATTGGCCCAAACGTCTCATTACAAGATGTAAATAGTTACCATTGGCCCAAACGTCTCATTACAAGGAGTAAATAGTTACCGTTGGCCCAAACGTCTCATTACACGGTGTAAATTGTGGCCATTGGCCCAAACGTCACATAACAAGGTGTAAATAGTTACCATTGGCCCAAACGTCTCATTTCAAGGTGTAAATAGTTACCATTGGACCAAACGTCTCATTTCAACGTGTAAATAGTTACCATTGGCCCAAACGTCTCATTACAAGGTGTAAATAGTTACCATTGGACCAAACGTCTCATTACAAGGTGTAAATAGTTACCATTGGCCCAAACGTCTCATTACAAGGTGTAAATAGTTACCATTGGCCCAAACGTCTCACTACAAGGTGTAAATAGTTACCATTGGCCCAAACGTCTCATTACATGGTGTAAATAGTTACCATTGGACCAAACGTCTCATTACACGGTGTAAATAGTTACCATTGGCCCAAACGTCTCATTACAAGGCGTAAATAGTTACCATTGGCCCAAACGTCTCATTACACGGTGTAAATAGTTACCATTGGCCCAAACGTCTCATTACACGGTGTAAATAGTTACCATTGGCCCAAACGTCTCATTACACGGTGTAAATAGTTACCATTGGCCCAAACGTCTCATTACAAGGCGTAAATAGTTACCATTGGCCCAAACGTCTCATTACACGGTGTAAATAGTTACCATTGGCCCAAACGTCTCATTACACGGTGTAAATAGTTACCATTGGCCCAAACGTCTCATTACAAGGCGTAAATAGTTACCATTGGCCCAGACGTCTCATTACACGATGTAGATAGTTACCATCGTCCCAAACGTCTCATTACAAGGCGTAAGTAGTTACCATTGGCCCAAACGTCTCATTACACGGTGTAAATAGTTACCATTGGCCCAAACGTCTCATTACACGGTGTAAATAGTTACCATTGGCCCAAACGTCTCATTACACGGTGTAAATAGTTACCATTGGCCCAAACGTCTCATTACACGGTGTAAATAGTTACCATTGGCCCAAACGTCTCATTACAAGGCGTAAATCGTTACCATTGGCCCAAACGTCTCATTACAAGGTGTAAATAGTTACCATTGGCGCAAACGTCTCATTACAAAGTGTAAATAGTTACCATTGGCCCAAACGTCACATTACACGGTGTAAATAGTTACCATTGGCCCAAACGTCTCATTACAAGATGTAAATAGTTACCATTGGCCCAAACGTCTCATTACAAGGTGTAAATAGTTACCGTTGGCCCAAACGTCTCATTACACGGTGTAAATAGTGGTCATTGGCCCAAACGTCACATAACAAGGTGTAAATAGTTACCATTGGCCCAAACGTCTCATTACAAGGTGTAAATAGTTACCATTGGACCAAACGTCTCATTTCAACGTGTAAATAGTTACCATTGGCCCAAACGTCTCATTACAAGGTGTAAATAGTTACCATTGGCCCAAACGTCTCATTACACGGTGTAAATAGTTACCATTGGCCCAAACGTCTCATTACAAGGCGTAAATAGTTACCATTGGCCCAAACGTCTCATTACAAGGTGTAAATAGTTACCATTGGCGCAAACGTCTCATTACAAAGTGTAAATAGTTACCATTGGCCCAAACCTCACATTACACGGTGTAAATAGTTACCATTGGCCCAAACGTCTCATTACAAGATGTAAATAGTTACCATTGGCCCAAACGTCTCATTACAAGGTGTAAATAGTTACCGTTGGCCCAAACGCCTCATTACACGGTGTAAATAGTGGTCATTGGCCCGAACGTCACATAACAAGGTGTAAATAGTTACCATTGGCCCAAACGTCTCATTACAAGGTGTAAATAGTTACCATTGGACCAAACGTCTCATTTCAACGTGTAAATAGTTACCATTGGCCCAAACGTCTCATTACAAGGTGTAAATAGTTACCATTGGACCAAACGTCTCATTACAAGGTGTAAATAGTTACCATTGGCCCAAACGTCTCATTACAAGGTGTAAATAGTTACCATTGGCCCAAACGTCTCACTACACGGTGTAAATAGTTACCATTGGCCCAACCATCTCATTACTCGTTGTAAATAGTTACCATTGGCCCAAACGTCTCATTACATGGTGTAAATAGTTACCATTGGCCCAAACGTCTCATTACAAGGTGTAAATAGTTACCATTGGCCCAACCATCTCATTACTCGGTGTAAATAGTTACCATTGGCCCAAACGTCTCATTACACGGTGTAAATAGTTACCATTGGCCCAAACGTCTCATTACAAGGCGTAAATAGTTACCATTGGCCCAAACCTCTCATTACACGGTGTAAATATTTGCCATGGGCCCAAACGTCTCATTACACGGCGTAAGTAGTTACCATTGGCCCAAACGTCTCATTACAAGGTGTAAATAGTTACCATTGGCCCAACCATCTCATTACACGGTGTAAATAGTTACCATTAGCCCAAACGTCTCATTACAACGTGTAAATAGTTACCATTGGCCCAAACGTCTCATTACAAGGTGTAAATAGTTACCATTGGACCAAACGTCTCATTACAAGGTGTAAATAGTTACCATTGGCCCAAACGTCTCATTACAAGGTGTAAATAGTTACCATTGGCCCAACCATCTCATTACAAGGTGTAAATAGTTACCATTGGCCCAACCATCTCATTACACGGTGCAAATAGCTACCATTGGCCCAAACGTCTCATTACAAGCTGTAAATAGTTACCATTGGCCTAAGCGTCTCATTACAAGTTGTAAATAGTTACCATTGGCCCAAACGTCTCATCACACGGTGTAAATAGTTACCATTGGCGCAAACGTCTCATTACAAGGTGTAAATAGTTACCATTGGCGCAAACGTCTCATTACACGGTGTAAATAGTTACCATTGACCCAAACGTCTCATTACAAGGCGTAAATACTTACCATTGGCCCAAACGTCTCATTACACGGTGTAAATAGTTACCATTGGCGCAAACGTCTCATTACAAGGTGTAAATAGTTACCTTTAGCGCAAACGTCTCATTACAAAGTGTAAATAGTTACGATTGGCCCAAACCTCTCATTACAAGATGTAAATAGTTACCATTGGCCCAAACGTCTCATTACAAGGTGTAAATAGTTACCATGGGCCCAAACCTCTCATTACACGGTGTAAATAGTTACCATTGGCCCAAACGTCACATAACAAGGTGTAAATAGTTTCCGTTGGCCCAAACGTCTCATTACCAGGTGTAAATAGTTACCATTGGACCAAACGTCTCATTACACGGTGTAAATAGTTACCATTGGCCCAAACGTCTCATTACAAGGGGGAAATAGTTACCATTGGCCCAAACGTCTCATTACAAGGTGTAAATAGTTACCATTGGCCCAACCATCTCATTACACGGTGTAAATAGTTACCATTGGCCCAAACGTCTCATTACAACGTGTAAATAGTTACCATTGGCCCAAACGTCTCATTACAAGGTGTAAATAGTTACCATTGGACCAAACGTCTCATTACAAGGTGTAAATAGTTACCATTGGCCCAAACGTCTCATTACAAGGTGTAAATAGTTACCATTGGCCCAACCATCTCATTACAAGGTGTAAATAGTTACCATTGGCCCAACCATCTCATTACACGGTGTAAATAGCTACCATTGGCCAAAACGTCTCATTACAAGCTGTAAATAGTTACCATCGGCCTAAGCGTCTCATTACAAGTTGTAAATAGTTACCATTGGCCCAAACGTCTCATCACACGGTGTAAATAGTTACCATTGGCGCAAACGTCTCATTACAAGGTGTAAATAGTTACCATTGGCGCAAACGTCCCATTACAAAGTGTAAATAGTTACCATTGGCCCAAACGTCACATTACACGGTGTAAATAGTTACCATTGGCCCAAACGTCTCATTACAAGATGTAAATAGTTACCATTGGCCCAAACGTCTCATTACAAGGAGTAAATAGTTACCGTTGGCCCAAACGTCTCATTACACGGTGTAAATAGTGGCCATTGGCCCAAACGTCACATAACAAGGTGTAAATAGTTACCATTGGCCCAAACGTCTCATTTCAAGGTGTAAATAGTTACCATCGGACCAAACGTCTCATTTCAACGTGTAAATAGTTACCATTGGCCCAAACGTCTCATTACAAGGTGTAAATAGTTACCATTGGACCAAACGTCTCATTACACGGTGTAAATGGTTACCATTGGCCCAAACGTCTCATTACAAGGTGTAAATAGTTACCATTGGCCCAAACGTCTCACTACAAGGTGTAAATAGTTACCATTGGCCCAAACGTCTCATTACACAGTGTAAATAGTTACCATTGGACCAAACGTCTCATTACACGGTGTAAATAGTTACCATTGGCCCAAACGTCTCATTACAAGGCGTAAATAGTTACCATTGGCCCAAACGTCTCATTACACGGTGTAAATAGTTACCATTGGCCCAAACGTCTCATTACACGGTGTAAATAGTTACCATTGGCCCAAACGTCTCGTTACAAGGCGTAAATAGTTACCATTGGCCCAAACGTCTCATTACACGGTGTAGATAGTTACCATTGTCCCAAACGTCTCATTACAAGGCGTAAGTAGTTACCATTGGCCCAAACGTCTCATTACACGGTGTAAATAGTTACCATTGGCCCAAACGTCTCATTACACGGTGTAAATAGTTACCATGGGCCCAAACGTCTCATTACACGGTGTAAATAGCTACCATTGGCCCAAACGTCTCATTACACGGTGTAAATAGTTACCTTTGGCCCAAACGTCTCATCACACGGTGTAAATAGTTACCATTGGCGCAAACGTCTCATTACAAGGTGTAAATAGTTACCATTGGCGCAAACGTCTCATTACAAAGTGTAAATAGTTACCATTGGCCCAAACGTCACATTACACGGTGTAAATAGTTACCATTGGCCCAAACGTCTCATTACAAGATGTAAATAGTTACCATTGGCCCAAACGTCTCATTACAAGGAGTAAATAGTTAACGTTGGCCCAAACGTCTCATTACACGGTGTAAATAGTGGCCATTGGCCCAAACGTCACATAACAAGGTGTAAATAGTTACCATTGGCCCAAACGTCTCATTTCAAGGTGTAAATAGTTACCATTGGACCAAACGTCTCATTTCAACGTGTAAATAGTTACCATTGGCCCAAACGTCTCATTACAAGGTGTAAATAGTTACCATTGGACCAAACGTCTCATTACAAGGTGTAAATAGTTACCATTGGCCCAAACGTCTCATTACAAGGTGTAAATAGTTACCATTGGCCCAAACGTCTCACTACAAGGTGTAAATAGTTACCATTGGCCCAAACGTCTCATTACATGGTGTAAATAGTTACCATTGGCCCAAACGTCTCATTACACGGTGTAAATAGTTACCATTGGCCCAAACGTCTCATTACAAGGCGTAAATAGTTACCATTGGCCCAAACGTCTCATTACACGGTGTAAATAGTTACCATTGGCCCAAACGTCTCATTACACGGTGTAAATAGTTACCATTGGCCCAAACGTCTCATTACAAGGCGTAAATAGTTACCATTGGCCCAAACGTCTCATTACACGGTGTAGATAGTTACCATTGTCCCAAACGTCTCATTACACATCGTAAGTAGTTACCATTGGCCCAAACGTCTCATTACACGGTGTAAATAGTTACCATTGGCCCAAACGTCTCATTACACGGTGTAAATAGTTACCATTGGCCCAAACGTCTCATTACACGGTGTAAATAGTTACCATTGGCCCAAACGTCTCATTACACGGTGTAAATACTTACCTTTGGCCCAAACGTCTCATTGCAAGGCGTAAATAGTTACCATTGGCCCAAACGTCTCATTACAAGGTGTAAATAGTTACCATTGGCGCAAACGTCTCATTACAAAGTGTAAATAGTTACCATTGGCCCAAACGTGACATTACACGGTGTAAATAGTTACCATTGGATCAAACGTCTCATTACAAGATGTAAATAGTTACCATTGGCCCAAACGTCTCATTACAAGGTGTAAATAGTTACCGTTGGCCCAAACGTCTCATTACGCGGTGTAAACAGTGGCCATTGGCCCAAACGTCACATAACAAGGTGTAAATAGTTACCATTGGCCCAAACGTCTCATTACAAGGTGTAAATAGTTACCATTGGACCAAACGTCTCATTTCAACGTGTAAATAGTTACCATTGGCCCAAACGTCTCATTACAAGGTGTAAATAGTTACCATTGGACCAAACGTCTCATTACAAGGTGTAAATAGTTACCATTGGCCCAAACGTCTCATTACAAGGTGTAAATAGTTACCATTGGCCCAAACGTCGCATTACAAGGTGTAAATAGTTACCATTGGCGCAAACGTCTCATTACAAGGTGTAAATAGTTACCATTGGCGCAAACGTCCCATTACACGGTGTAAATAGTTACCATTGACCCAAACGTCTCATTACAAGGCGTAAATACTTACCATTGGCCCAAACGTCTCATTACACGGTGTAAATAGTTACCATTGGCGCAAACGTCTCATTACAAGGTGTAAATAGTTACCTTTAGCGCAAACGTCTCATTACAAAGTGTAAATAGTTACGATTGGCCCAAACGTCTCATTACAAGATGTAAATAGTTACCATTGGCCCAAACATCTCATTACAAGGTGTAAATAGTTACCATTGGCCCAAACCTCTCATTACACGGTGTAAATAGTTACCATTGGCCCAAACGTCACATAACAAGGTGTAAATAGTTTCCGTTGGCCCAAACGTCTCATTACCAGGTGTAAATAGTTACCATTGGACCAAACGTCTCATTACACGGTGTAAATAGTTACCATTGGCCCAAACGTCTCATTACAAGGGGGAAATAGTTACCATTGGCCCAAACGTCTCATTACAAGGTGTAAATAGTTACCATTGGCCCAAACATCTCATTACACGGTGTAAATAGTTACCATTGGCCCAAACGTCTCATTACAACGTGTAAATAGTTACCATTGGCCCAAACGTCTCATTACAAGGTGTAAATAGTTACCATTGGACCAAACGTCTCATTACAAGGTGTAAATAGTTACCATTGGCCCAAACGTCTCATTACAAGGTGTAAATAGTTACCATTGGCCCAACCATCTCATTACAAGGTGTAAATAGTTACCATTGGCCCAACCATCTCATTACACGGTGTAAATAGCTACCATTGGCCCAAACGTCTCATTACAAGCTGTAAATAGTTACCATCGGCCTAAGCGTCTCATTACAAGTTGTAAATAGTTACCATTGGCCCAAACGTCTCATCACACGGTGTAAATAGTTACCATTGGCGCAAACGTCTCATTACAAGGTGTAAATAGTTACCATTGGCGCAAACGTCTCATTACAAAGTGTAAATAGTTACCATTGGCCCAAACGTCACATTACGCGGTGTAAATAGTTACCATTGGCCCAAACGTCTCATTACAAGATGTAAATAGTTACCATTGGCCAAAACGTCTCATTACAAGGAGTAAATAGTTACCGTTGGCCCAAACGTCTCATTACACGGTGTAAATTGTAGCCATTGGCCCAAACGTCACATAACAAGGTGTAAATAGTTACCATTGGCCCAAACGTCTCATTTCAAGGTGTAAATAGTTACCATTGGACCAAACGTCTCATTTCAACGTGTAAATAGTTACCATTGGCCCAAACGTCTCATTACAAGGTGTAAATAGTTACCATTGGACCAAACGTCTCATTACAAGGTGTAAATAGTTACCATTGGCCCAAACGTCTCATTACAAGGTGTAAATAGTTACCATTGGCCCAAACGTCTCACTACAAGGTGTAAATAGTTACCATTGGCCCAAACGTCTCATTACATGGTGTAAATAGTTACCATTGGACCAAACGTCTCATTACACGGTGTAAATAGTTACCATTGGCCCAAACGTCTCATTACAAGGCGTAAATAGTTACCATTGGCCCAAACGTCTCATTACACGGTGTAAATAGTTACCATTGGCCCAAACGTCTCATTACACGGTGTAAATAGTTACCATTGGCCCAAACGTCTCATTACACGGTGTAAATAGTTACCATTGGCCCAAACGTCTCATTACAAGGCGTAAATAGTTACCATTGGCCCAAACGTCTCATTACAAGGTGTAAATAGTTACCATTGGCGCAAACGTCCCATTACACGGTGTAAATAGTTACCATTGAGCCAAACGTCTCATTACAAGGCGTAAATACTTACCATTGGCCCAAACGTCTCATTACACGGTGTAAATAGTTACCATTGGCGCAAACGTCTCATTACAAGGTGTAAATAGTTACCTTTAGCGCAAACGTCTCATTACAAAGTGTAAATAGTTACGATTGGCCCAAACGTCTCATTACAAGATGTAAATAGTTACCATTGGCCCAAACGTCTCATTACAAGGTGTAAATAGTTACCATTGGCCCAAACCTCTCATTACACGGTGCAAATAGTTACCATTGGCCCAAACGTCACATAACAAGGTGTAAATAGTTTCCGTTGGCCCAAACGTCTCATTACCAGGTGTAAATAGTTACCATTGGACCAAACGTCTCATTACACGGTGTAAATAGTTACCATTGGCCCAAACGTCTCATTACAAGGGGGAAATAGTTACCATTGGCCCAAACGTCTCATTACAAGGTGTAAATAGTTACCATTGGCCCAACCATCTCATTACACGGTGTAAATAGTTACCATTGGCCCAAACGTCTCATTACAACGTGTAAATAGTTACCATTGGCCCAAACGTCTCATTACAAGGTGTAAATAGTTACCATTGGACCAAACGTCTCATTACACGGTGTAAATAGTTACCATTGGCCCAAACGTCTCATTACAAGGTGTAAATAGTTACCATTGGCCCAACCATCTCATTACAAGGTGTAAATAGTTACCATTGGCCCAACCATCTCATTACACGGTGTAAATAGCTACCATTGGCCCAAACGTCTCATTACAAGCTGTAAATAGTTACCATCGGCCTAAGCGTCTCATTACAAGTTGTAAATAGTTACCATTGGCCCAAACGTCTCATCACACGGTGTAAATAGTTACCATTGGCGCAAACGTCTCATTACAAGGTGTAAATAGTTACCATTGGCGCAAACGTCTCATTACAAAGTGTAAATAGTTACCATTGGCCCAAACGTCACATTACACGGTGTAAATAGTTACCATTGGCCCAAACGTCTCATTACAAGATGTAAATAGTTACCATTGGCCCAAACGTCTCATTACAAGGAGTAAATAGTTACCGTTGGCCCAAACGTCTCATTACACGGTGTAAATTGTGGCCATTGGCCCAAACGTCACATAACAAGGTGTAAATAGTTACCATTGGCCCAAACGTCTCATTTCAAGGTGTAAATAGTTACCATTGGACCAAACGTCTCATTTCAACGTGTAAATAGTTACCATTGGCCCAAACGTCTCATTACAAGGTGTAAATAGTTACCATTGGACCAAACGTCTCATTACAAGGTGTAAATAGTTACCATTGGCCCAAACGTCTCATTACAAGGTGTAAATAGTTACCATTGGCCCAAACGTCTCACTACAAGGTGTAAATAGTTACCATTGGCCCAAACGTCTCATTACATGGTGAAAATAGTTACCATTGGACCAAACGTCTCATTACAAGGCGTAAATAGTTACCATTGGCCCAAACGTCTCATTACAAGGCGTAAATAGTTACCATTGGCCCAAACGTCTCATTACACGGTGTAAATAGTTACCATTGGCCCAAACGTCTCATTACACGGTGTAAATAGTTACCATTGGCCCAAACGTCTCATTACACGGTGTAAATAGTTACCATTGGCCCAAACGTCTCATTACAAGGCGTAAATAGTTACCATTGGCCCAAACGTCTCATTACACGGTGTAAATAGTTACCATTGGCCCAAACGTCTCATTACACGGTGTAAATAGTTACCATTGGCCCAAACGTCTCATTACAAGGCGTAAATAGTTACCATTGGCCCAGACGTCTCATTACACGATGTAGATAGTTACCATCGTCCCAAACGTCTCATTACAAGGCGTTAGTAGTTACCATTGGCCCAAACGTCTCATTACACGGTGTAAATAGTTACCATTGGCCCAAACGTCTCATTACACGGTGTAAATAGTTACCATTGGCCCAAACGTCTCATTACACGGTGTAAATAGTTACCATTGGCCCAAACGTCTCATTACACGGTGTAAATAGTTACCATTGGCCCAAACGTCTCATTACAAGGCGTAAATAGTTACCATTGGCCCAAACGTCTCATTACAAGGTGTAAATAGTTACCATTGGCGCAAACGTCTCATTACAAAGTGTAAATAGTTACCATTGGCCCAAACGTCACATTACACCGTGTAAATAGTTACCATTGGCCCAAACGTCTCATTACAAGATGTAAATAGTTACCATTGGCCCAAACGTCTCATTACAAGGTGTAAATAGTTACCGTTGGCCCAAACGTCTCATTACACGGTGTAAATAGTGGTCATTGGCCCAAACGTCACATAACAAGGTGTAAATAGTTACCATTGGCCCAAACGTCTCATTACAAGGTGTAAATAGTTACCATTGGACCAAACGTCTCATTTCAACGTGTAAATAGTTACCATTGGCCCAAACGTCTCATTACAAGGTGTAAATAGTTACCATTGGCCCAAACGTCTCATTACACGGTGTAAATAGTTACCATTGGCCCAAACGTCTCATTACAAGGCGTAAATAGTTACCATTGGCCCAAACGTCTCATTACAAGGTGTAAATAGTTGCCATTGGCGCAAACGTCTCATTACAAAGTGTAAATAGTTACCATTGGCCCAAACGTCACATTACAAGATGTAAATAGTTACCATTGGCCCAAACGTCTCATTACAAGGTGTAAATAGTTACCATTGGACCAAACGTCTCATTTCAACGTGTAAATAGTTACCATTGGCCCAAACGTCTCATTACAAGGTGTAAATAGTTACCATTGGACCAAACGTCTCATTACAAGATGTAAATAGTTACCATTGGCCCAAACGTCTCATTACAAGGTGTAAATAGTTACCGTTGGCCCAAACGTCTCATTACACGGTGTAAATAGTGGTCATTGGCCCAAACGTCACATAACAAGGTGTAAATAGTTACCATTGGCCCAAACGTCTCATTACAAGGTGTAAATAGTTACCATTGGACCAAACGTCTCATTTCAACGTGTAAATAGTTACCATTGGCCCAAACGTCTCATTACAAGGTGTAAATAGTTACCATTGGCCCAAACGTCTCATTACACGGTGTAAATAGTTACCATTGGCCCAAACGTCTCATTACAAGGCGTAAATAGTTACCATTGGCCCAAACGTCTCATTACAAGGTGTAAATAGTTACCATTGGCGCAAACGTCTCATTACAAAGTGTAAATAGTTACCATTGGCCCAAACGTCACATTACAAGATGTAAATAGTTACCATTGGCCCAAACGTCTCATTACAAGGTGTAAATAGTTACCATTGGACCAAACGTCTCATTTCAACGTGTAAATAGTTACCATTGGCCCAAACGTCTCATTACAAGGTGTAAATAGTTACCATTGGACCAAACGTCTCATTACAAGGTGTAAATAGTTACCATTGGCCCAAACGTCTCATTACAAGGTGTAAATAGTTACCATTGGCCCAAACGTCTCACTACACGGTGTAAATAGTTACCATTGGCCCAACCATCTCATTACTCGTTGTAAATAGTTACCATTGGCCCAAACGTCTCATTACATGGTGTAAATAGTTACCATTGGCCCAAACGTCTCATTACACGGTGTAAATAGTTACCATTGGCCCAAACGTCTCATTACAAGGCGTAAATAGTTACCATTGGCCCAAACGTCTCATTACACGGTGTAAATATTTACCATGGGCCCAAACGTCTCATTACACGGTGTAAATAGTTACCATTGGCCCAAACGTCTCATTACAAGGTGTAAATAGTTACCATTGGCCCAACCATCTCATTACTCGGTGTAAATAGTTACCATTGGCCCAAACGTCTCATTACACGGTGTAAATAGTTACCATTGGCCCAAACGTCTCATTACACGGTGTAAATAGTTACCATTGGCCCAAACGTCTCATTACAAGGCGTAAATAGTTACCATTGGCCCAAACCTCTCATTACACGGTGTAAATATTTGCCATGGGCCCAAACGTCTCATTACACGGCGTAAGTAGTTACCATTGGCCCAAACGTCTCATTACAAGGTGTAAATAGTTACCATTGGCCCAACCATCTCATTACACGGTGTAAATAGTTACCATTAGCCCAAACGTCTCATTACAACGTGTAAATAGTTACCATTGGCCCAAACGTCTCATTACAAGGTGTAAATAGTTACCATTGGACCAAACGTCTCATTACAAGGTGTAAATATTTACCATTGGCCCAAACGTCTCATTACAAGGTGTAAATAGTTACCATTGGCCCAACCATCTCATTACAAGGTGTAAATAGTTACCATTGACCCAACCATCTCATTACACGGTGTAAATAGCTACCATTGGCCCAAACGTCTCATTACAAGCTGTAAATAGTTACCATTGGCCTAAGCGTCTCATTACAAGTTGTAAATAGTTACCATTGGCCCAAACGTCTCATCACACGGTGTAAATAGTTACCATTGGCGCAAACGTCTCATTACAAGGTGTAAATAGTTACCATTGGCGCAAACGTCTCATTGCACGGTGTAAATAGTTACCATTGACCCAAACGTCTCATTACAAGGCGTAAATACTTACCATTGGCCCAAACGTCTCATTACACGGTGTAAATAGTTACCATTGGCGCAAACGTCTCATTACAAGGTGTAAATAGTTACCTTTAGCGCAAACGTCTCATTACAAAGTGTAAATAGTTACGATTGGCCCAAACGTCTCATTACAAGATGTAAATAGTTACCATTGGCCCAAACGTCTCATTACAAGGTGTAAATAGTTACCATTGGCCCAAACCTCTCATTACACGGTGTAAATAGTTACCATTGGCCCAAACGTCACATAACAAGGTGTAAATAGTTTCCGTTGGCCCAAACGTCTCATTACCAGGTGTAAGTAGTTACCATTGGACCAAACGTCTCATTACACGGTGTAAATAGTTACCATTGGCCCAAACGTCTCATTACCAGGGGGAAATAGTTACCATTGGCCCAAACGTCTCATTACAAGGTGTAAATAGTTACCATTGGCCCAACCATCTCATTACACGGTGTAAATAGTTACCATTGGCCCAAACGTCTCATTACAACGTGTAAATAGTTACCATTGGCCCAAACGTCTCATTACAAGGTGTAAATAGTTACCATTGGACCAAACGTCTCATTACAAGGTGTAAATAGTTACCATTGGCCCAAACGTCTCATTACAAGGTGTAAATAGTTACCATTGGCCCAACCATCTCATTACAAGGTGTAAATAGTTACCATTGGCCCAACCATCTCATTACACGGTGTAAATAGCTACCATTGGCCCAAACGTCTCATTACAAGCTGTAAATAGTTACCATCGGCCTAAGCGTCTCATTACAAGTTGTAAATAGTTACCATTGGCCCAAACGTCTCATCAGACGGTGTAAATAGTTACCATTGGCGCAAACGTCTCATTACAAGGTGTAAATAGTTACCATTGGCGCAAACGTCTCATTACAAAGTGTAAATAGTTACCATTGGCCCAAACGTCACATTACACGGTGTAAATAGTTACCATTGGCCCAAACGTCTCATTACAAGATGTAAATAGTTACCATTGGCCCAAACGTCTCATTACAAGGAGTAAATAGTTACCGTTGGCCCAAACGTCTCATTACACGGTGTAAATAGTGGCCATTGGCCCAAACGTCACATAACAAGGTGTAAATAGTTACCATTGGCCCAAACGTCTCATTTCAAGGTGTAAATAGTTACCATTGGACCAAACGTCTCATTTCAACGTGTAAATAGTTACCATTGGCCCAAACGTCTCATTACAAGGTGTAAATAGTTACCATTGGACCAAACGTCTCATTACAAGGTGTAAATAGTTACCATTGGCCCAAACGTCTCATTACAAGGTGTAAATAGTTACCATTGGCCCAAACGTCTCACTACAAGGTGTAAATAGTTACCATTGGCCCAAACGTCTCATTACATGGTGTAAATAGTTACCATTGGACCAAACGTCTCATTACACGGTGTAAATAGTTACCATTGGCCCAAACGTCTCATTACAAGGCGTAAATAGTTACCATTGGCCCAAACGTCTCATTACACGGTGTAAATAGTTACCATTGGCCCAAACGTCTCATTACACGGTGTAAATAGTTACCATTGGCCCAAACGTCTCATTACAAGGCGTAAATAGTTACCATTGGCCCAAACGTCTCATTACACGGTGTAAATAGTTACCATTGGCCCAAACGTCTCATTACACGGTGTAAATAGTTACCATTGGCCCAAACGTCTCATTACAAGGCGTAAATAGTTACCATTGGCCCAAACGTCTCATTACAAGGTGTAAATAGTTACCATTGGCGCAAACGTCTCATTACAAAGTGTAAATAGTTACCATTGGCCCAAACGTCACATTACACGGTGTAAATAGTTACCATTGGCCCAAACGTCTCATTACAAGATGTAAATAGTTACCATTGGCCCAAACGTCTCATTACAAGGTGTAAATAGTTACCGTTGGCCCAAACGTCTCATTACACGGTGTAAATAGTGGTCATTGGCCCAAACGTCACATAACAAGGTGTAAATAGTTACCATTGGCCCAAACGTCTCATTACAAGGTGTAAATAGTTACCATTGGACCAAACGTCTCATTTCAACGTGTAAATAGTTACCATTGGCCCAAACGTCTCATTACAAGGTGTAAATAGTTACCACTGGCCCAAACGTCTCATTACACGGTGTAAATAGTTACCATTGGCCCAAACGTCTCATTACAAGGCGTAAATAGTTACCATTGGCCCAAACGTCTCATTACAAGGTGTAAATAGTTACCATTGGCGCAAACGTCTCATTACAAAGTGTAAATAGTTACCATTGGCCCAAACGTCACATTACAAGATGTAAATAGTTACCATTGGCCCAAACGTCTCATTACAAGGTGTAAATAGTTACCATTGGACCAAACGTCTCATTTCAACGTGTAAATAGTTACCATTGGCCCAAACGTCTCATTACAAGGTGTAAATAGTTACCATTGGACCAAACGTCTCATTACAAGGTGTAAATAGTTACCATTGGCCCAAACGACTCATTACAAGGTGTAAATAGTTACCATTGGCCCAAACGTCTCACTACACGGTGTAAATAGTTACCATTGGCCCAACCATCTCATTACTCGTTGTAAATAGTTACCATTGGCCCAAACGTCTCATTACATGGTGTAAATAGTTACCATTGGTCCAAACGTCTCATTACACGGTGTAAATAGTTACCATTGGCCCAAACGTCTCATTACAAGGCGTAAATAGTTACCATTGGCCCAAACGTCTCATTACACGGTGTAAATATTTACCATGGGCCCAAACGTCTCATTACACGGTGTAAATAGTTACCATTGGCCCAAACGTCTCATTACAAGGTGTAAATAGTTACCATTGGCCCAACCATCTCATTACTCGGTGTAAATAGTTACCATTGGCCCAAACGTCTCATTACACGGTGTAAATAGTTACCATTGGCCCAAACGTCTCATTACACGGTGTAAATAGTTACCATTGGCCCAAACGTCTCATTACAAGGCGTAAATAGTTACCATTGGCCCAAACCTCTCATTACACGGTGTAAATATTTGCCATGGGCCCAAACGTCTCATTACACGGCGTAAGTAGTTACCATTGGCCCAAACGTCTCATTACAAGGTGTAAATAGTTACCATTGGCCCAACCATCTCATTACACGGTGTAAATAGTTACCATTAGCCCAAACGTCTCATTACAACGTGTAAATAGTTACCATTGGCCCAAACGTCTCATTACAAGGTGTAAATAGTTACCATTGGACCAAACGTCTCATTACAAGGTGTAAATAGTTACCATTGGCCCAAACGTCTCATTACAAGGTGTAAATAGTTACCATTGGCCCAACCATCTCATTACAAGGTGTAAATAGTTACCATTGACCCAACCATCTCATTACACGGTGTAAATAGCTACCATTGGCCCAAACGTCTCATTACAAGCTGTAAATAGTTACCATTGGCCTAAGCGTCTCATTACAAGTTGTAAATAGTTACCATTGGCCCAAACGTCTCATCACACGGTGTAAATAGTTACCATTGGCGCAAACGTCTCATTACAAGGTGTAAATAGTTACCATTGGCGCAAACGTCTCATTACACGGTGTAAATAGTTACCATTGACCCAAACGTCTCATTACAAGGCGTAAATACTTACCATTGGCCCAAACGTCTCATTACACGGTGTAAATAGTTACCATTGGCGCAAACGTCTCATTACAAGGTGTAAATAGTTACCTTTAGCGCAAACGTCTCATTACAAAGTGTAAATAGTTACGATTGGCCCAAACGTCTCATTACAAGATGTAAATAGTTACCATTGGCCCAAACGTCTCATTACAAGGTGTAAATAGTTACCATTGGCCCAAACCTCTCATTACACGGTGTAAATAGTTACCATTGGCCCAAACGTCACATAACAAGGTGTAAATAGTTTCCGTTGGCCCAAACGTCTCATTACCAGGTGTAAGTAGTTACCATTGGACCAAACGTCTCATTACACGGTGTAAATAGTTACCATTGGCCCAAACGTCTCATTACAAGGGGGAAATAGTTACCATTGGCCCAAACGTCTCATTACAAGGTGTAAATAGTTACCATTGGCCCAACCATCTCATTACACGGTGTAAATAGTTACCATTGGCCCAAACGTCTCATTACAACGTGTAAATAGTTACCATTGGCCCAAACGTCTCATTACAAGGTGTAAATAGTTACCATTGGACCAAACGTCTCATTACAAGGTGTAAATAGTTACCATTGGCCCAAACGTCTCATTACAAGGTGTAAATAGTTACCATTGGCCCAACCATCTCATTACAAGGTGTAAATAGTTACCATTGGCCCAACCATCTCATTACACGGTGTAAATAGCTACCATTGGCCCAAACGTCTCATTACAAGCTGTAAATAGTTACCATCGGCCTAAGCGTCTCATTACAAGTTGTAAATAGTTACCATTGGCCCAAACGTCTCATCACACGGTGTAAATAGTTACCATTGGCGCAAACGTCTCATTACAAGGTGTAAATAGTTACCATTGGCGCAAACGTCTCATTACAAAGTGTAAATAGTTACCATTGGCCCAAACGTCACATTACACGGTGTAAATAGTTACCATTGGCCCAAACGTCTCATTACAAGATGTAAATAGTTACCATTGGCCCAAACGTCTCATTACAAGGAGTAAATAGTTACCGTTGGCCCAAACGTCTCATTACACGGTGTAAATAGTGGCCATTAGCCCAAACGTCACATAACAAGGTTTAAATAGTTACCATTGGCCCAAACGTCTCATTTCAAGGTGTAAATAGTTACCATTGGACCAAACGTCTCATTTCAACGTGTAAATAGTTACCATTGGCCCAAACGTCTCATTACAAGGCGTAAGTAGTTACCATTGGCCCAAACGTCTCATTACACGGTGTAAATAGTTACCATTGGCCCAAACGTCTCATTACACGGTGTAAATAGTTACCATTGGCCCAAACGTCTCATTACACGGTGTAAATAGTTACCATTGGCCCAAACGTCTCATTACACGGTGTAAATAGTTACCTTTGGCCCAAACGTCTCATCACACGGTGTAAATAGTTACCATTGGCGCAAACGTCTCATTACAAGGTGTAAATAGTTACCATTGGCGCAAACGTCTCATTACAAAGTGTAAATAGTTACCATTGGCCCAAACGTCACATTACACGGTGTAAATAGTTACCATTGGCCCAAACGTCTCATTACAAGATGTAAATAGTTACCATTGGCCCAAACGTCTCATTACAAGGAGTAAATAGTTACCGTTGGCCCAAACGTCTCATTACACGGTGTAAATAGTGGCCATTGGCCCAAACGTCACATAACAAGGTGTAAATAGTTACCATTGGCCCAAACGTCTCATTTCAAGGTGTAAATAGTTACCATTGGACCAAACGTCTCATTTCAACGTGTAAATAGTTACCATTGGCCCAAACGTCTCATTACAAGGTGTAAATAGTTACCATTGGACCAAACGTCTCATTACAAGGTGTAAATAGTTACCATTGGCCCAAACGTCTCATTACAAGGTGTAAATAGTTACCATTGGCCCAAACGTCTCACTACAAGGTGTAAATAGTTACCATTGGCCCAAACGTCTCATTACATGGTGTAAATAGTTACCATTGGCCCAAACGTCTCATTACACGGTGTAAATAGTTACCATTGGCCCAAACGTCTCATTACAAGGCGTAAATAGTTACCATTGGCCCAAACGTCTCATTACACGGTGTAAATAGTTACCATTGGCCCAAACGTCTCATTACACGGTGTAAATAGTTACCATTGGCCCAAACGTCTCATTACAAGGCGTAAATAGTTACCATTGGCCCAAACGTCTCATTACACGGTGTAGATAGTTACCATTGTCCCAAACGTCTCATTACAAGGCGTAAGTAGTTACCATTGGCCCAAACGTCTCATTACACGGTGTAAATAGTTACCATTGGCCCAAACGTCTCATTACAAGGAGTAAATAGTTACCGTTGGCCCAAACGTCTCATTACACGGTGTAAATTGTGGCCATTGGCCCAAACGTCACATAACAAGGTGTAAATAGTTACCATTGGCCCAAACGTCTCATTTCAAGGTGTAAATAGTTACCATTGGACCAAACGTCTCATTTCAACGTGTAAATAGTTACCATTGGCCCAAACGTCTCATTACAAGGTGTAAATAGTTACCATTGGACCAAACGTCTCATTACAAGGTGTAAATAGTTACCATTGGCCCAAACGTCTCATTACAAGGTGTAAATAGTTACCATTGGCCCAAACGTCTCACTACAAGGTGTAAATAGTTACCATTGGCCCAAACGTCTCATTACATGGTGTAAATAGTTACCATTGGACCAAACGTCTCATTACACGGTGTAAATAGTTACCATTGGCCCAAACGTCTCATTACAAGGCGTAAATAGTTACCATTGGCCCAAACGTCTCATTACACGGTGTAAATAGTTACCATTGGCCCAAACGTCTCATTACACGGTGTAAATAGTTACCATTGGCCCAAACGTCTCATTACACGGTGTAAATAGTTACCATTGGCCCAAACGTCTCATTACAAGGCGTAAATAGTTACCATTGGCCCAAACGTCTCATTACACGGTGTAAATAGTTACCATTGGCCCAAACGTCTCATTACACGGTGTAAATAGTTACCATTGGCCCAAACGTCTCATTACAAGGCGTAAATAGTTACCATTGGCCCAGACGTCTCATTACACGATGTAGATAGTTACCATCGTCCCAAACGTCTCATTACAAGGCGTAAGTAGTTACCATTGGCCCAAACGTCTCATTACACGGTGTAAATAGTTACCATTGGCCCAAACGTCTCATTACACGGTGTAAATAGTTACCATTGGCCCAAACGTCTCATTACACGGTGTAAATAGTTACCATTGGCCCAAACGTCTCATTACACGGTGTAAATAGTTACCATTGGCCCAAACGTCTCATTACAAGGCGTAAATCGTTACCATTGGCCCAAACGTCTCATTACAAGGTGTAAATAGTTACCATTGGCGCAAACGTCTCATTACAAAGTGTAAATAGTTACCATTGGCCCAAACGTCACATTACACGGTGTAAATAGTTACCATTGGCCCAAACGTCTCATTACAAGATGTAAATAGTTACCATTGGCCCAAACGTCTCATTACAAGGTGTAAATAGTTACCGTTGGCCCAAACGTCTCATTACACGGTGTAAATAGTGGTCATTGGCCCAAACGTCACATAACAAGGTGTAAATAGTTACCATTGGCCCAAACGTCTCATTACAAGGTGTAAATAGTTACCATTGGACCAAACGTCTCATTTCAACGTGTAAATAGTTACCATTGGCCCAAACGTCTCATTACAAGGTGTAAATAGTTACCATTGGCCCAAACGTCTCATTACACGGTGTAAATAGTTACCATTGGCCCAAACGTCTCATTACAAGGCGTAAATAGTTACCATTGGCCCAAACGTCTCATTACAAGGTGTAAATAGTTACCATTGGCGCAAACGTCTCATTACAAAGTGTAAATAGTTACCATTGGCCCAAACCTCACATTACACGGTGTAAATAGTTACCATTGGCCCAAACGTCTCATTACAAGATGTAAATAGTTACCATTGGCCCAAACGTCTCATTACAAGGTGTAAATAGTTACCGTTGGCCCAAACGCCTCATTACACGGTGTAAATAGTGGTCATTGGCCCGAACGTCACATAACAAGGTGTAAATAGTTACCATTGGCCCAAACGTCTCATTACAAGGTGTAAATAGTTACCATTGGACCAAACGTCTCATTTCAACGTGTAAATAGTTACCATTGGCCCAAACGTCTCATTACAAGGTGTAAATAGTTACCATTGGACCAAACGTCTCATTACAAGGTGTAAATAGTTACCATTGGCCCAAACGTCTCATTACAAGGTGTAAATAGTTACCATTGGCCCAAACGTCTCACTACACGGTGTAAATAGTTACCATTGGCCCAACCATCTCATTACTCGTTGTAAATAGTTACCATTGGCCCAAACGTCTCATTACATGGTGTAAATAGTTACCATTGGCCCAAACGTCTCATTACAAGGTGTAAATAGTTACCATTGGCCCAACCATCTCATTACTCGGTGTAAATAGTTACCATTGGCCCAAACGTCTCATTACACGGTGTAAATAGTTACCATTGGCCCAAACGTCTCATTACAAGGCGTAAATAGTTACCATTGGCCCAAACCTCTCATTACACGGTGTAAATATTTGCCATGGGCCCAAACGTCTCATTACACGGCGTAAGTAGTTACCATTGGCCCAAACGTCTCATTACAAGGTGTAAATAGTTACCATTGGCCCAACCATCTCATTACACGGTGTAAATAGTTACCATTAGCCCAAACGTCTCATTACAACGTGTCAATAGTTACCATTGGCCCAAACGTCTCATTACAAGGTGTAAATAGTTACCATTGGACCAAACGTCTCATTACAAGGTGTAAATAGTTACCATTGGCCCAAACGTCTCATTACAAGGTGTAAATAGTTACCATTGGCCCAACCATCTCATTACAAGGTGTAAATAGTTACCATTGGCCCAACCATCTCATTACACGGTGCAAATAGCTACCATTGGCCCAAACGTCTCATTACAAGCTGTAAATAGTTACCATTGGCCTAAGCGTCTCATTACAAGTTGTAAATAGTTACCATTGGCCCAAACGTCTCATCACACGGTGTAAATAGTTACCATTGGCGCAAACGTCTCATTACACGGTGTAAATAGTTACCATTGACCCAAACGTCTCATTACAAGGCGTAAATACTTACCATTGGCCCAAACGTCTCATTACACGGTGTAAATAGTTACCATTGGCGCAAACGTCTCATTACAAGGTGTAAATAGTTACCTTTAGCGCAAACGTCTCATTACAAAGTGTAAATAGTTACGATTGGCCCAAACCTCTCATTACAAGATGTAAATAGTTACCATTGGCCCAAACGTCTCATTACAAGGTGTAAATAGTTACCATTGGCCCAAACCTCTCATTACACGGTGTAAATAGTTACCATTGGCCCAAACGTCACATAACAAGGTGTAAATAGTTTCCGTTGGCCCAAACGTCTCATTACCAGGTGTAAATAGTTACCATTGGACCAAATGTCTCATTACACGGTGTAAATAGTTACCATTGGCCCAAACGTCTCATTACAAGGGGGAAATAGTTACCATTGGCCCAAACGTCTCATTACAAGGTGTAAATAGTTACCATTGGCCCAACCATCTCATTACACGGTGTAAATAGTTACCATTGGCCCAAACGTCTCATTACAACGTGTAAATAGTTACCATTGGCCCAAACGTCTCATTACAAGGTGTAAATAGTTACCATTGGACCAAACGTCTCATTACAAGGTGTAAATAGTTACCATTGGCCCAAACGTCTCATTACAAGGTGTAAATAGTTACCATTGGCCCAACCATCTCATTACAAGGTGTAAATAGTTACCATTGGCCCAACCATCTCATTACACGGTGTAAATAGCTACCATTGGCCAAAACGTCTCATTACAAGCTGTAAATAGTTACCATCGGCCTAAGCGTCTCATTACAAGTTGTAAATAGTTACCATTGGCCCAAACGTCTCATCACACGGTGTAAATAGTTACCATTGGCGCAAACGTCTCATTACAAGGTGTAAATAGTTACCATTGGCGCAAACGTCCCATTACAAAGTGTAAATAGTTACCATTGGCCCAAACGTCACATTACACGGTGTAAATAGTTACCATTGGCCCAAACGTCTCATTACAAGATGTAAATAGTTACCATTGGCCCAAACGTCTCATTACAAGGAGTAAATAGTTACCGTTGGCCCAAACGTCTCATTACACGGTGTAAATAGTGGCCATTGGCCCAAACGTCACATAACAAGGTGTAAATAGTTACCATTGGCCCAAACGTCTCATTTCAAGGTGTAAATAGTTACCATCGGACCAAACGTCTCATTTCAACGTGTAAATAGTTACCATTGGCCCAAACGTCTCACTACAAGGTGTAAATAGTTACCATTGGACCAAACGTCTCATTACACGGTGTAAATGGTTACCATTGGCCCAAACGTCTCATTACAAGGTGTAAATAGTTACCATTGGCCCAAACGTCTCACTACAAGGTGTAAATAGTTACCATTGGCCCAAACGTCTCATTACACAGTGTAAATAGTTACCATTGGACCAAACGTCTCATTACACGGTGTAAATAGTTACCATTGGCCCAAACGTCTCATTACAAGGCGTAAATAGTTACCATTGGCCCAAACGTCTCATTACACGGTGTAAATAGTTACCATTGGCCCAAACGTCTCATTACACGGTGTAAATAGTTACCATTGGCCCAAACGTCTCGTTACAAGGCGTAAATAGTTACCATTGGCCCAAACGTCTCATTACACGGTGTAGATAGTTACCATTGTCCCAAACGTCTCATTACAAGGCGTAAGTAGTTACCATTGGCCCAAACGTCTCATTACACGGTGTAAATAGTTACCATTGGCCCAAACGTCTCATTACACGGTGTAAATAGTTACCATGGGCCCAAACGTCTCATTACACGGTGTAAATAGCTACCATTGGCCCAAACGTCTCATTACACGGTGTAAATAGTTACCTTTGGCCCAAACGTCTCATCACACGGTGTAAATAGTTACCATTGGCGCAAACGTCTCATTACAAGGTGTAAATAGTTACCATTGGCGCAAACGTCTCATTACAAAGTGTAAATAGTTACCATTGGCCCAAACGTCACATTACACGGTGTAAATAGTTACCATTGGCCCAAACGTCTCATTACAAGATGTAAATAGTTACCATTGGCCCAAACGTCTCATTACAAGGAGTAAATAGTTAACGTTGGCCCAAACGTCTCATTACACGGTGTAAATAGTGGCCATTGGCCCAAACGTCACATAACAAGGTGTAAATAGTTACCATTGGCCCAAACGTCTCATTTCAAGGTGTAAATAGTTACCATTGGACCAAACGTCTCATTTCAACGTGTAAATAGTTACCATTGGCCCAAACGTCTCATTACAAGGTGTAAATAGTTACCATTGGACCAAACGTCTCATTACAAGGTGTAAATAGTTACCATTGGCCCAAACGTCTCATTACAAGGTGTAAATAGTTACCATTGGCCCAAACGTCTCACTACAAGGTGTAAATAGTTACCATTGGCCCAAACGTCTCATTACATGGTGTAAATAGTTACCATTGGCCCAAACGTCTCATTACACGGTGTAAATAGTTACCATTGGCCCAAACGTCTCATTACAAGGCGTAAATAGTTACCATTGGCCCAAACGTCTCATTACACGGTGTAAATAGTTACCATTGGCCCAAACGTCTCATTACACGGTGTAAATAGTTACCATTGGCCCAAACGTCTCATTACAAGGCGTAAATAGTTACCATTGGCCCAAACGTCTCATTACACGGTGTAGATAGTTACCATTGTCCCAAACGTCTCATTACACATCGTAAGTAGTTACCATTGGCCCAAACGTCTCATTACACGGTGTAAATAGTTACCATTGGCCCAAACGTCTCATTACACGGTGTAAATAGTTACCATTGGCCCAAACGTCTCATTACACGGTGTAAATAGTTACCATTGGCCCAAACGTCTCATTACACGGTGTAAATACTTACCTTTGGCCCAAACGTCTCATTGCAAGGCGTAAATAGTTACCATTGGCCCAAACGTCTCATTACAAGGTGTAAATAGTTACCATTGGCGCAAACGTCTCATTACAAAGTGTAAATAGTTACCATTGGCCCAAACGTGACATTACACGGTGTAAATAGTTACCATTGGATCAAACGTCTCATTACAAGATGTAAATAGTTACCATTGGCCCAAACGTCTCATTACAAGGTGTAAATAGTTACCGTTGGCCCAAACGTCTCATTACGCGGTGTAAACAGTGGCCATTGGCCCAAACGTCACATAACAAGGTGTAAATAGTTACCATTGGCCCAAACGTCTCATTACAAGGTGTAAATAGTTACCATTGGACCAAACGTCTCATTTCAACGTGTAAATAGTTACCATTGGCCCAAACGTCTCATTACAAGGTGTAAATAGTTACCATTGGACCAAACGTCTCATTACAAGGTGTAAATAGTTACCATTGGCCCAAACGTCTCATTACAAGGTGTAAATAGTTACCATTGGCCCAAACGTCGCATTACAAGGTGTAAATAGTTACCATTGGCGCAAACGTCTCATTACAAGGTGTAAATAGTTACCATTGGCGCAAACGTCCCATTACACGGTGTAAATAGTTACCATTGACCCAAACGTCTCATTACAAGGCGTAAATACTTACCATTGGCCCAAACGTCTCATTACACGGTGTAAATAGTTACCATTGGCGCAAACGTCTCATTACAAGGTGTAAATAGTTACCTTTAGCGCAAACGTCTCATTACAAAGTGTAAATAGTTACGATTGGCCCAAACGTCTCATTACAAGATGTAAATAGTTACCATTGGCCCAAACATCTCATTACAAGGTGTAAATAGTTACCATTGGCCCAAACCTCTCATTACACGGTGTAAATAGTTACCATTGGCCCAAACGTCACATAACAAGGTGTAAATAGTTTCCGTTGGCCCAAACGTCTCATTACCAGGTGTAAATAGTTACCATTGGACCAAACGTCTCATTACACGGTGTAAATAGTTACCATTGGCCCAAACGTCTCATTACAAGGGGGAAATAGTTACCATTGGCCCAAACGTCTCATTACAAGGTGTAAATAGTTACCATTGGCCCAAACATCTCATTACACGGTGTAAATAGTTACCATTGGCCCAAACGTCTCATTACAACGTGTAAATAGTTACCATTGGCCCAAACGTCTCATTACAAGGTGTAAATAGTTACCATTGGACCAAACGTCTCATTACAAGGTGTAAATAGTTACCATTGGCCCAAACGTCTCATTACAAGGTGTAAATAGTTACCATTGGCCCAACCATCTCATTACATGGTGTAAATAGTTACCATTGGCCCAACCATCTCATTACACGGTGTAAATAGCTACCATTGGCCCAAACGTCTCATTACAAGCTGTAAATAGTTACCATCGGCCTAAGCGTCTCATTACAAGTTGTAAATAGTTACCATTGGCCCAAACGTCTCATCACACGGTGTAAATAGTTACCATTGGCGCAAACGTCTCATTACAAGGTGTAAATAGTTACCATTGGCGCAAACGTCTCATTACAAAGTGTAAATAGTTACCATTGGCCCAAACGTCACATTACGCGGTGTAAATAGTTACCATTGGCCCAAACGTCTCATTACAAGATGTAAATAGTTACCATTGGCCAAAACGTCTCATTACAAGGAGTAAATAGTTACCGTTGGCCCAAACGTCTCATTACACGGTGTAAATTGTAGCCATTGGCCCAAACGTCACATAACAAGGTGTAAATAGTTACCATTGGCCCAAACGTCTCATTTCAAGGTGTAAATAGTTACCATTGGACCAAACGTCTCATTTCAACGTGTAAATAGTTACCATTGGCCCAAACGTCTCATTACAAGGTGTAAATAGTTACCATTGGACCAAACGTCTCATTACAAGGTGTAAATAGTTACCATTGGCCCAAACGTCTCATTACAAGGTGTAAATAGTTACCATTGGCCCAAACGTCTCACTACAAGGTGTAAATAGTTACCATTGGCCCAAACGTCTCATTACATGGTGTAAATAGTTACCATTGGACCAAACGTCTCATTACACGGTGTAAATAGTTACCATTGGCCCAAACGTCTCATTACAAGGCGTAAATAGTTACCATTGGCCCAAACGTCTCATTACACGGTGTAAATAGTTACCATTGGCCCAAACGTCTCATTACACGGTGTAAATAGTTACCATTGGCCCAAACGTCTCATTACACGGTGTAAATAGTTACCATTGGCCCAAACGTCTCATTACAAGGCGTAAATAGTTACCATTGGCCCAAACGTCTCATTACAAGGTGTAAATAGTTACCATTGGCGCAAACGTCCCATTACACGGTGTAAATAGTTACCATTGAGCCAAACGTCTCATTACAAGGCGTAAATACTTACCATTGGCCCAAACGTCTCATTACACGGTGTAAATAGTTACCATTGGCGCAAACGTCTCATTACAAGGTGTAAATAGTTACCTTTAGCGCAAACGTCTCATTACAAAGTGTAAATAGTTACGATTGGCCCAAACGTCTCATTACAAGATGTAAATAGTTACCATTGGCCCAAACGTCTCATTACAAGGTGTAAATAGTTACCATTGGCCCAAACCTCTCATTACACGGTGCAAATAGTTACCATTGGCCCAAACGTCACATAACAAGGTGTAAATAGTTTCCGTTGGCCCAAACGTCTCATTACCAGGTGTAAATAGTTACCATTGGACCAAACGTCTCATTACACGGTGTAAATAGTTACCATTGGCCCAAACGTCTCATTACAAGGGGGAAATAGTTACCATTGGCCCAAACGTCTCATTACAAGGTGTAAATAGTTACCATTGGCCCAACCATCTCATTACACGGTGTAAATAGTTACCATTGGCCCAAACGTCTCATTACAACGTGTAAATAGTTACCATTGGCCCAAACGTCTCATTACAAGGTGTAAATAGTTACCATTGGACCAAACGTCTCATTACACGGTGTAAATAGTTACCATTGGCCCAAACGTCTCATTACAAGGTGTAAATAGTTACCATTGGCCCAACCATCTCATTACAAGGTGTAAATAGTTACCATTGGCCCAACCATCTCATTACACGGTGTAAATAGCTACCATTGGCCCAAACGTCTCATTACAAGCTGTAAATAGTTACCATCGGCCTAAGCGTCTCATTACAAGTTGTAAATAGTTACCATTGGCCCAAACGTCTCATCACACGGTGTAAATAGTTACCATTGGCGCAAACGTCTCATTACAAGGTGTAAATAGTTACCATTTGCGCAAACGTCTCATTACAAAGTGTAAATAGTTACCATGGGCCCAAACGTCACATTACACGGTGTAAATAGTTACCATTGGCCCAAACGTCTCAT
Organism: Arenicola marina; assembly: GCA_964019135.1. Lineage (NCBI taxonomy): Eukaryota > Metazoa > Annelida > Polychaeta > Arenicolidae > Arenicola > Arenicola marina. Next base: position 62,011 of record OZ025263.1, on the reverse strand, counting down.
TACAAGATGTAAATAGTTACCATTGGCCCAAACGTCTCATTACAAGGAGTAAATAGTTACCGTTGGCCCAAACGTCTCATTACACGGTGTAAATTGTGGCCATTGGCCCAAACGTCACATAACAAGGTGTAAATAGTTACCATTGGCCCAAACGTCTCATTTCAAGGTGTAAATAGTTACCATTGGACCAAACGTCTCATTTCAACGTGTAAATAGTTACCATTGGCCCAAACGTCTCATTACAAGGTGTAAATAGTTACCATTGGACCAAACGTCTCATTACAAGGTGTAAATAGTTACCATTGGCCCAAACGTCTCATTACAAGGTGTAAATAGTTACCATTGGCCCAAACGTCTCACTACAAGGTGTAAATAGTTACCATTGGCCCAAACGTCTCATTACATGGTGTAAATAGTTACCATTGGACCAAACGTCTCATTACAAGGCGTAAATAGTTACCATTGGCCCAAACGTCTCATTACAAGGCGTAAATAGTTACCATTGGCCCAAACGTCTCATTACACGGTGTAAATAGTTACCATTGGCCCAAACGTCTCATTACACGGTGTAAATAGTTACCATTGGCCCAAACGTCTCATTACACGGTGTAAATAGTTACCATTGGCCCAAACGTCTCATTACAAGGCGTAAATAGTTACCATTGGCCCAAACGTCTCATTACACGGTGTAAATAGTTACCATTGGCCCAAACGTCTCATTACACGGTGTAAATAGTTACCATTGGCCCAAACGTCTCATTACAAGGCGTAAATAGTTACCATTGGCCCAGACGTCTCATTACACGATGTAGATAGTTACCATCGTCCCAAACGTCTCATTACAAGGCGTTAGTAGTTACCATTGGCCCAAACGTCTCATTACACGGTGTAAATAGTTACCATTGGCCCAAACGTCTCATTACACGGTGTAAATAGTTACCATTGGCCCAAACGTCTCATTACACGGTGTAAATAGTTACCATTGGCCCAAACGTCTCATTACACGGTGTAAATAGTTACCATTGGCCCAAACGTCTCATTACAAGGCGTAAATAGTTACCATTGGCCCAAACGTCTCATTACAAGGTGTAAATAGTTACCATTGGCGCAAACGTCTCATTACAAAGTGTAAATAGTTACCATTGGCCCAAACGTCACATTACACCGTGTAAATAGTTACCATTGGCCCAAACGTCTCATTACAAGATGTAAATAGTTACCATTGGCCCAAACGTCTCATTACAAGGTGTAAATAGTTACCGTTGGCCCAAACGTCTCATTACACGGTGTAAATAGTGGTCATTGGCCCAAACGTCACATAACAAGGTGTAAATAGTTACCATTGGCCCAAACGTCTCATTACAAGGTGTAAATAGTTACCATTGGACCAAACGTCTCATTTCAACGTGTAAATAGTTACCATTGGCCCAAACGTCTCATTACAAGGTGTAAATAGTTACCATTGGCCCAAACGTCTCATTACACGGTGTAAATAGTTACCATTGGCCCAAACGTCTCATTACAAGGCGTAAATAGTTACCATTGGCCCAAACGTCTCATTACAAGGTGTAAATAGTTGCCATTGGCGCAAACGTCTCATTACAAAGTGTAAATAGTTACCATTGGCCCAAACGTCACATTACAAGATGTAAATAGTTACCATTGGCCCAAACGTCTCATTACAAGGTGTAAATAGTTACCATTGGACCAAACGTCTCATTTCAACGTGTAAATAGTTACCATTGGCCCAAACGTCTCATTACAAGGTGTAAATAGTTACCATTGGACCAAACGTCTCATTACAAGATGTAAATAGTTACCATTGGCCCAAACGTCTCATTACAAGGTGTAAATAGTTACCGTTGGCCCAAACGTCTCATTACACGGTGTAAATAGTGGTCATTGGCCCAAACGTCACATAACAAGGTGTAAATAGTTACCATTGGCCCAAACGTCTCATTACAAGGTGTAAATAGTTACCATTGGACCAAACGTCTCATTTCAACGTGTAAATAGTTACCATTGGCCCAAACGTCTCATTACAAGGTGTAAATAGTTACCATTGGCCCAAACGTCTCATTACACGGTGTAAATAGTTACCATTGGCCCAAACGTCTCATTACAAGGCGTAAATAGTTACCATTGGCCCAAACGTCTCATTACAAGGTGTAAATAGTTACCATTGGCGCAAACGTCTCATTACAAAGTGTAAATAGTTACCATTGGCCCAAACGTCACATTACAAGATGTAAATAGTTACCATTGGCCCAAACGTCTCATTACAAGGTGTAAATAGTTACCATTGGACCAAACGTCTCATTTCAACGTGTAAATAGTTACCATTGGCCCAAACGTCTCATTACAAGGTGTAAATAGTTACCATTGGACCAAACGTCTCATTACAAGGTGTAAATAGTTACCATTGGCCCAAACGTCTCATTACAAGGTGTAAATAGTTACCATTGGCCCAAACGTCTCACTACACGGTGTAAATAGTTACCATTGGCCCAACCATCTCATTACTCGTTGTAAATAGTTACCATTGGCCCAAACGTCTCATTACATGGTGTAAATAGTTACCATTGGCCCAAACGTCTCATTACACGGTGTAAATAGTTACCATTGGCCCAAACGTCTCATTACAAGGCGTAAATAGTTACAATTGGCCCAAACGTCTCATTACACGGTGTAAATATTTACCATGGGCCCAAACGTCTCATTACACGGTGTAAATAGTTACCATTGGCCCAAACGTCTCATTACAAGGTGTAAATAGTTACCATTGGCCCAACCATCTCATTACTCGGTGTAAATAGTTACCATTGGCCCAAACGTCTCATTACACGGTGTAAATAGTTACCATTGGCCCAAACGTCTCATTACACGGTGTAAATAGTTACCATTGGCCCAAACGTCTCATTACAAGGCGTAAATAGTTACCATTGGCCCAAACCTCTCATTACACGGTGTAAATATTTGCCATGGGCCCAAACGTCTCATTACACGGCGTAAGTAGTTACCATTGGCCCAAACGTCTCATTACAAGGTGTAAATAGTTACCATTGGCCCAACCATCTCATTACACGGTGTAAATAGTTACCATTAGCCCAAACGTCTCATTACAACGTGTAAATAGTTACCATTGGCCCAAACGTCTCATTACAAGGTGTAAATAGTTACCATTGGACCAAACGTCTCATTACAAGGTGTAAATATTTACCATTGGCCCAAACGTCTCATTACAAGGTGTAAATAGTTACCATTGGCCCAACCATCTCATTACAAGGTGTAAATAGTTACCATTGACCCAACCATCTCATTACACGGTGTAAATAGCTACCATTGGCCCAAACGTCTCATTACAAGCTGTAAATAGTTACCATTGGCCTAAGCGTCTCATTACAAGTTGTAAATAGTTACCATTGGCCCAAACGTCTCATCACACGGTGTAAATAGTTACCATTGGCGCAAACGTCTCATTACAAGGTGTAAATAGTTACCATTGGCGCAAACGTCTCATTGCACGGTGTAAATAGTTACCATTGACCCAAACGTCTCATTACAAGGCGTAAATACTTACCATTGGCCCAAACGTCTCATTACACGGTGTAAATAGTTACCATTGGCGCAAACGTCTCATTACAAGGTGTAAATAGTTACCTTTAGCGCAAACGTCTCATTACAAAGTGTAAATAGTTACGATTGGCCCAAACGTCTCATTACAAGATGTAAATAGTTACCATTGGCCCAAACGTCTCATTACAAGGTGTAAATAGTTACCATTGGCCCAAACCTCTCATTACACGGTGTAAATAGTTACCATTGGCCCAAACGTCACATAACAAGGTGTAAATAGTTTCCGTTGGCCCAAACGTCTCATTACCAGGTGTAAGTAGTTACCATTGGACCAAACGTCTCATTACACGGTGTAAATAGTTACCATTGGCCCAAACGTCTCATTACCAGGGGGAAATAGTTACCATTGGCCCAAACGTCTCATTACAAGGTGTAAATAGTTACCATTGGCCCAACCATCTCATTACACGGTGTAAATAGTTACCATTGGCCCAAACGTCTCATTACAACGTGTAAATAGTTACCATTGGCCCAAACGTCTCATTACAAGGTGTAAATAGTTACCATTGGACCAAACGTCTCATTACAAGGTGTAAATAGTTACCATTGGCCCAAACGTCTCATTACAAGGTGTAAATAGTTACCATTGGCCCAACCATCTCATTACAAGGTGTAAATAGTTACCATTGGCCCAACCATCTCATTACACGGTGTAAATAGCTACCATTGGCCCAAACGTCTCATTACAAGCTGTAAATAGTTACCATCGGCCTAAGCGTCTCATTACAAGTTGTAAATAGTTACCATTGGCCCAAACGTCTCATCAGACGGTGTAAATAGTTACCATTGGCGCAAACGTCTCATTACAAGGTGTAAATAGTTACCATTGGCGCAAACGTCTCATTACAAAGTGTAAATAGTTACCATTGGCCCAAACGTCACATTACACGGTGTAAATAGTTACCATTGGCCCAAACGTCTCATTACAAGATGTAAATAGTTACCATTGGCCCAAACGTCTCATTACAAGGAGTAAATAGTTACCGTTGGCCCAAACGTCTCATTACACGGTGTAAATAGTGGCCATTGGCCCAAACGTCACATAACAAGGTGTAAATAGTTACCATTGGCCCAAACGTCTCATTTCAAGGTGTAAATAGTTACCATTGGACCAAACGTCTCATTTCAACGTGTAAATAGTTACCATTGGCCCAAACGTCTCATTACAAGGTGTAAATAGTTACCATTGGCCCAAACGTCTCATTACACGGTGTAAATAGTTACCATTGGCCCAAACGTCTCATTACAAGGCGTAAATAGTTACCATTGGCCCAAACGTCTCATTACAAGGTGTAAATAGTTGCCATTGGCGCAAACGTCTCATTACAAAGTGTAAATAGTTACCATTGGCCCAAACGTCACATTAGAAGATGTAAATAGTTACCATTGGCCCAAACGTCTCATTACAAGGTGTAAATAGTTACCATTGGACCAAACGTCTCATTTCAACGTGTAAATAGTTACCATTGGCCCAAACGTCTCATTACAAGGTGTAAATAGTTACCATTGGACCAAACGTCTCATTACAAGATGTAAATAGTTACCATTGGCCCAAACGTCTCATTACAAGGTGTAAATAGTTACCGTTGGCCCAAACGTCTCATTACACGGTGTAAATAGTGGTCATTGGCCCAAACGTCACATAACAAGGTGTAAATAGTTACCATTGGCCCAAACGTCTCATTACAAGGTGTAAATAGTTACCATTGGACCAAACGTCTCATTTCAACGTGTAAATAGTTACCATTGGCCCAAACGTCTCATTACAAGGTGTAAATAGTTACCATTGGCCCAAACGTCTCATTACACGGTGTAAATAGTTACCATTGGCCCAAACGTCTCATTACAAGGCGTAAATAGTTACCATTGGCCCAAACGTCTCATTACAAGGTGTAAATAGTTACCATTGGCGCAAACGTCTCATTACAAAGTGTAAATAGTTACCATTGGCCCAAACGTCACATTACAAGATGTAAATAGTTACCATTGGCCCAAACGTCTCATTACAAGGTGTAAATAGTTACCATTGGACCAAACGTCTCATTTCAACGTGTAAATAGTTACCATTGGCCCAAACGTCTCATTACAAGGTGTAAATAGTTACCATTGGACCAAACGTCTCATTACAAGGTGTAAATAGTTACCATTGGCCCAAACGTCTCATTACAAGGTGTAAATAGTTACCATTGGCCCAAACGTCTCACTACACGGTGTAAATAGTTACCATTGGCCCAACCATCTCATTACTCGTTGTAAATAGTTACCATTGGCCCAAACGTCTCATTACATGGTGTAAATAGTTACCATTGGCCCAAACGTCTCATTACACGGTGTAAATAGTTACCATTGGCCCAAACGTCTCATTACAAGGCGTAAATAGTTACCATTGGCCCAAACGTCTCATTACACGGTGTAAATATTTACCATGGGCCCAAACGTCTCATTACACGGTGTAAATAGTTACCATTGGCCCAAACGTCTCATTACAAGGTGTAAATAGTTACCATTGGCCCAACCATCTCATTACTCGGTGTAAATAGTTACCATTGGCCCAAACGTCTCATTACACGGTGTAAATAGTTACCATTGGCCCAAACGTCTCATTACACGGTGTAAATAGTTACCATTGGCCCAAACGTCTCATTACAAGGCGTAAATAGTTACCATTGGCCCAAACCTCTCATTACACGGTGTAAATATTTGCCATGGGCCCAAACGTCTCATTACACGGCGTAAGTAGTTACCATTGGCCCAAACGTCTCATTACAAGGTGTAAATAGTTACCATTGGCCCAACCATCTCATTACACGGTGTAAATAGTTACCATTAGCCCAAACGTCTCATTACAACGTGTAAATAGTTACCATTGGCCCAAACGTCTCATTACAAGGTGTAAATAGTTACCATTGGACCAAACGTCTCATTACAAGGTGTAAATATTTACCATTGGCCCAAACGTCTCATTACAAGGTGTAAATAGTTACCATTGGCCCAACCATCTCATTACAAGGTGTAAATAGTTACCATTGACCCAACCATCTCATTACACGGTGTAAATAGCTACCATTGGCCCAAACGTCTCATTACAAGCTGTAAATAGTTACCATTGGCCTAAGCGTCTCATTACAAGTTGTAAATAGTTACCATTGGCCCAAACGTCTCATCACACGGTGTAAATAGTTACCATTGGCGCAAACGTCTCATTACAAGGTGTAAATAGTTACCATTGGCGCAAACGTCTCATTGCACGGTGTAAATAGTTACCATTGACCCAAACGTCTCATTACAAGGCGTAAATACTTACCATTGGCCCAAACGTCTCATTACACGGTGTAAATAGTTACCATTGGCGCAAACGTCTCATTACAAGGTGTAAATAGTTACCTTTAGCGCAAACGTCTCATTACAAAGTGTAAATAGTTACGATTGGCCCAAACGTCTCATTACAAGATGTAAATAGTTACCATTGGCCCAAACGTCTCATTACAAGGTGTAAATAGTTACCATTGGCCCAAACCTCTCATTACACGGTGTAAATAGTTACCATTGGCCCAAACGTCACATAACAAGGTGTAAATAGTTTCCGTTGGCCCAAACGTCTCATTACCAGGTGTAAGTAGTTACCATTGGACCAAACGTCTCATTACACGGTGTAAATAGTTACCATTGGCCCAAACGTCTCATTACCAGGGGGAAATAGTTACCATTGGCCCAAACGTCTCATTACAAGGTGTAAATAGTTACCATTGGCCCAACCATCTCATTACACGGTGTAAATAGTTACCATTGGCCCAAACGTCTCATTACAACGTGTAAATAGTTACCATTGGCCCAAACGTCTCATTACAAGGTGTAAATACTTACCATTGGACCAAACGTCTCATTACAAGGTGTAAATAGTTACCATTGGCCCAAACGTCTCATTACAAGGTGTAAATAGTTACCATTGGCCCAACCATCTCATTACAAGGTGTAAATAGTTACCATTGGCCCAACCATCTCATTACACGGTGTAAATAGCTACCATTGGCCCAAACGTCTCATTACAAGCTGTAAATAGTTACCATCGGCCTAAGCGTCTCATTACAAGTTGTAAATAGTTACCATTGGCCCAAACGTCTCATCAGACGGTGTAAATAGTTACCATTGGCGCAAACGTCTCATTACAAGGTGTAAATAGTTACCATTGGCGCAAACGTCTCATTACAAAGTGTAAATAGTTACCATTGGCCCAAACGTCACATTACACGGTGTAAATAGTTACCATTGGCCCAAACGTCTCATTACAAGATGTAAATAGTTACCATTGGCCCAAACGTCTCATTACAAGGAGTAAATAGTTACCGTTGGCCCAAACGTCTCATTACACGGTGTAAATAGTGGCCATTGGCCCAAACGTCACATAACAAGGTGTAAATAGTTACCATTGGCCCAAACGTCTCATTTCAAGGTGTAAATAGTTACCATTGGACCAAACGTCTCATTTCAACGTGTAAATAGTTACCATTGGCCCAAACGTCTCATTACAAGGTGTAAATAGTTACCATTGGACCAAACGTCTCATTACAAGGTGTAAATAGTTACCATTGGCCCAAACGTCTCATTACAAGGTGTAAATAGTTACCATTGGCCCAAACGTCTCACTACAAGGTGTAAATAGTTACCATTGGCCCAAACGTCTCATTACATGGTGTAAATAGTTACCATTGGACCAAACGTCTCATTACACGGTGTAAATAGTTACCATTGGCCCAAACGTCTCATTACAAGGCGTAAATAGTTACCATTGGCCCAAACGTCTCATTACACGGTGTAAATAGTTACCATTGGCCCAAACGTCTCATTACACGGTGTAAATAGTTACCATTGGCCCAAACGTCTCATTACAAGGCGTAAATAGTTACCATTGGCCCAAACGTCTCATTACACGGTGTAAATAGTTACCATTGGCCCAAACGTCTCATTACACGGTGTAAATAGTTACCATTGGCCCAAACGTCTCATTACAAGGCGTAAATAGTTACCATTGGCCCAAACGTCTCATTACAAGGTGTAAATAGTTACCATTGGCGCAAACGTCTCATTACAAAGTGTAAATAGTTACCATTGGCCCAAACGTCACATTACACGGTGTAAATAGTTACCATTGGCCCAAACGTCTCATTACAAGATGTAAATAGTTACCATTGGCCCAAACGTCTCATTACAAGGTGTAAATAGTTACCGTTGGCCCAAACGTCTCATTACACGGTGTAAATAGTGGTCATTGGCCCAAACGTCACATAACAAGGTGTAAATAGTTACCATTGGCCCAAACGTCTCATTACAAGGTGTAAATAGTTACCATTGGACCAAACGTCTCATTTCAACGTGTAAATAGTTACCATTGGCCCAAACGTCTCATTACAAGGTGTAAATAGTTACCACTGGCCCAAACGTCTCATTACACGGTGTAAATAGTTACCATTGGCCCAAACGTCTCATTACAAGGCGTAAATAGTTACCATTGGCCCAAACGTCTCATTACAAGGTGTAAATAGTTACCATTGGCGCAAACGTCTCATTACAAAGTGTAAATAGTTACCATTGGCCCAAACGTCACATTACAAGATGTAAATAGTTACCATTGGCCCAAACGTCTCATTACAAGGTGTAAATAGTTACCATTGGACCAAACGTCTCATTTCAACGTGTAAATAGTTACCATTGGCCCAAACGTCTCATTACAAGGTGTAAATAGTTACCATTGGACCAAACGTCTCATTACAAGGTGTAAATAGTTACCATTGGCCCAAACGACTCATTACAAGGTGTAAATAATTACCATTGGCCCAAACGTCTCACTACACGGTGTAAATAGTTACCATTGGCCCAACCATCTCATTACTCGTTGTAAATAGTTACCATTGGCCCAAACGTCTCATTACATGGTGTAAATAGTTACCATTGGTCCAAACGTCTCATTACACGGTGTAAATAGTTACCATTGGCCCAAACGTCTCATTACAAGGCGTAAATAGTTACCATTGGCCCAAACGTCTCATTACACGGTGTAAATATTTACCATGGGCCCAAACGTCTCATTACACGGTGTAAATAGTTACCATTGGCCCAAACGTCTCATTACAAGGTGTAAATAGTTACCATTGGCCCAACCATCTCATTACTCGGTGTAAATAGTTACCATTGGCCCAAACGTCTCATTACACGGTGTAAATAGTTACCATTGGCCCAAACGTCTCATTACACGGTGTAAATAGTTACCATTGGCCCAAACGTCTCATTACAAGGCGTAAATAGTTACCATTGGCCCAAACCTCTCATTACACGGTGTAAATATTTGCCATGGGCCCAAACGTCTCATTACACGGCGTAAGTAGTTACCATTGGCCCAAACGTCTCATTACAAGGTGTAAATAGTTACCATTGGCCCAACCATCTCATTACACGGTGTAAATAGTTACCATTAGCCCAAACGTCTCATTACAACGTGTAAATAGTTACCATTGGCCCAAACGTCTCATTACAAGGTGTAAATAGTTACCATTGGACCAAACGTCTCATTACAAGGTGTAAATAGTTACCATTGGCCCAAACGTCTCATTACAAGGTGTAAATAGTTACCATTGGCCCAACCATCTCATTACAAGGTGTAAATAGTTACCATTGACCCAACCATCTCATTACACGGTGTAAATAGCTACCATTGGCCCAAACGTCTCATTACAAGCTGTAAATAGTTACCATTGGCCTAAGCGTCTCATTACAAGTTGTAAATAGTTACCATTGGCCCAAACGTCTCATCACACGGTGTAAATAGTTACCATTGGCGCCAACGTCTCATTACAAGGTGTAAATAGTTACCATTGGCGCAAACGTCTCATTACACGGTGTAAATAGTTACCATTGACCCAAACGTCTCATTACAAGGCGTAAATACTTACCATTGGCCCAAACGTCTCATTACACGGTGTAAATAGTTACCATTGGCGCAAACGTCTCATTACAAGGTGTAAATAGTTACCTTTAGCGCAAACGTCTCATTACAAAGTGTAAATAGTTACGATTGGCCCAAACGTCTCATTACAAGATGTAAATAGTTACCATTGGCCCAAACGTCTCATTACAAGGTGTAAATAGTTACCATTGGCCCAAACCTCTCATTACACGGTGTAAATAGTTACCATTGGCCCAAACGTCACATAACAAGGTGTAAATAGTTTCCGTTGGCCCAAACGTCTCATTACCAGGTGTAAGTAGTTACCATTGGACCAAACGTCTCATTACACGGTGTAAATAGTTACCATTGGCCCAAACGTCTCATTACAAGGGGGAAATAGTTACCATTGGCCCAAACGTCTCATTACAAGGTGTAAATAGTTACCATTGGCCCAACCATCTCATTACACGGTGTAAATAGTTACCATTGGCCCAAACGTCTCATTACAACGTGTAAATAGTTACCATTGGCCCAAACGTCTCATTACAAGGTGTAAATAGTTACCATTGGACCAAACGTCTCATTACAAGGTGTAAATAGTTACCATTGGCCCAAACGTCTCATTACAAGGTGTAAATAGTTACCATTGGCCCAACCATCTCATTACAAGGTGTAAATAGTTACCATTGGCCCAACCATCTCATTACACGGTGTAAATAGCTACCATTGGCCCAAACGTCTCATTACAAGCTGTAAATAGTTACCATCGGCCTAAGCGTCTCATTACAAGTTGTAAATAGTTACCATTGGCCCAAACGTCTCATCACACGGTGTAAATAGTTACCATTGGCGCAAACGTCTCATTACAAGGTGTAAATAGTTACCATTGGCGCAAACGTCTCATTACAAAGTGTAAATAGTTACCATTGGCCCAAACGTCACATTACACGGTGTAAATAGTTACCATTGGCCCAAACGTCTCATTACAAGATGTAAATAGTTACCATTGGCCCAAACGTCTCATTACAAGGAGTAAATAGTTACCGTTGGCCCAAACGTCTCATTACACGGTGTAAATAGTGGCCATTAGCCCAAACGTCACATAACAAGGTTTAAATAGTTACCATTGGCCCAAACGTCTCATTTCAAGGTGTAAATAGTTACCATTGGACCAAACGTCTCATTTCAACGTGTAAATAGTTACCATTGGCCCAAACGTCTCATTACAAGGCGTAAGTAGTTACCATTGGCCCAAACGTCTCATTACACGGTGTAAATAGTTACCATTGGCCCAAACGTCTCATTACACGGTGTAAATAGTTACCATTGGCCCAAACGTCTCATTACACGGTGTAAATAGTTACCATTGGCCCAAACGTCTCATTACACGGTGTAAATAGTTACCTTTGGCCCAAACGTCTCATCACACGGTGTAAATAGTTACCATTGGCGCAAACGTCTCATTACAAGGTGTAAATAGTTACCATTGGCGCAAACGTCTCATTACAAAGTGTAAATAGTTACCATTGGCCCAAACGTCACATTACACGGTGTAAATAGTTACCATTGGCCCAAACGTCTCATTACAAGATGTAAATAGTTACCATTGGCCCAAACGTCTCATTACAAGGAGTAAATAGTTACCGTTGGCCCAAACGTCTCATTACACGGTGTAAATAGTGGCCATTGGCCCAAACGTCACATAACAAGGTGTAAATAGTTACCATTGGCCCAAACGTCTCATTTCAAGGTGTAAATAGTTACCATTGGACCAAACGTCTCATTTCAACGTGTAAATAGTTACCATTGGCCCAAACGTCTCATTACAAGGTGTAAATAGTTACCATTGGACCAAACGTCTCATTACAAGGTGTAAATAGTTACCATTGGCCCAAACGTCTCATTACAAGGTGTAAATAGTTACCATTGGCCCAAACGTCTCACTACAAGGTGTAAATAGTTACCATTGGCCCAAACGTCTCATTACATGGTGTAAATAGTTACCATTGGCCCAAACGTCTCATTACACGGTGTAAATAGTTACCATTGGCCCAAACGTCTCATTACAAGGCGTAAATAGTTACCATTGGCCCAAACGTCTCATTACACGGTGTAAATAGTTACCATTGGCCCAAACGTCTCATTACACGGTGTAAATAGTTACCATTGGCCCAAACGTCTCATTACAAGGCGTAAATAGTTACCATTGGCCCAAACGTCTCATTACACGGTGTAGATAGTTACCATTGTCCCAAACGTCTCATTACAAGGCGTAAGTAGTTACCATTGGCCCAAACGTCTCATTACACGGTGTAAATAGTTACCATTGGCCCAAACGTCTCATTACACGGTGTAAATAGTTACCATTGGCCCAAACGTCTCATTACACGGTGTAAATAGTTACCATTGGCCCAAACGTCTCATTACACGGTGTAAATAGTTACCTTTGGCCCAAACGTCTCATTGCAAGGCGTAAATAGTTACCATTGGCCCAAACGTCTCATTACAAGGTGTAAATAGTTACCATTGGCGCAAACGTCTCATTACAAAGTGTAAATAGTTACCATTGGCCCAAACGTCACATTACACGGTGTAAATAGTTACCATTGGATCAAACGTCTCATTACAAGATGTAAATAGTTACCATTGGCCCAAACGTCTCATTACAAGGTGTAAATAGTTACCGTTGGCCCAAACGTCTCATTACGCGGTGTAAACAGTGGCCATTGGCCCAAACGTCACATAACAAGGTGTAAATAGTTACCATTGGCCCAAACGTCTCATTACAAGGTGTAAATAGTTACCATTGGACCAAACGTCTCATTTCAACGTGTAAATAGTTACCATTGGCCCAAACGTCTCATTACAAGGTGTAAATAGTTACCATTGGACCAAACGTCTCATTACAAGGTGTAAATAGTTACCATTGGCCCAAACGTCTCATTACAAGGTGTAAATAGTTACCATTGGCCCAAACGTCGCATTACAAGGTGTAAATAGTTACCATTGGCCCAAACGTCTCACTACAAGGTGTAAATAGTTACCATTGGCCCAACCATCTCATTACTCGTTGTAAATAGTTACCATTGACCCAAACGTCTCTTTACATGGTGTAAATTCAAAGGTTACTATGTAAGCTATTTTATTGTTTGCGGTCGGTGTGGCCAACTTGTTGGTGGTGATCGGTTGTTTCGGTTATTAGATAAAAATGTGTTGTCCAATCACAGCTCTGAGCTCGTCCATATATATATCCAATCGGAGCCGCCGTTCCTTCTCTCTGCTGTGGGCGTTGGTGACGCTGAACGTGCGACAACTTGGTTTAGCCGGCTTTTATCTGTTTGTGGTTTGAAACACTGGGTTATATTAGTTTTCACATTAATTTATGTGACAATAAGTTAGTTTCTGACTGAGTGTTACTTGTGGTTACATGACAATGTCTAAGTTTTTGTTCATTGGTCATTCCTTCAGGAGCCGACTGAAGGTTGACCCGGCTCGTGTTGCCTGGTGTGACAGTGTTGCTGTTGAGTGTTGGTGATACTGACACTAACTGACTTGAGTCTAAGACTTCTAAGTGACATGGGTTTGACATTTAACATAGTCTCTCCCACCAGTGAATTTATTAACATGGCAAATTATGGAAGCATTTTAGATATTGGTACAAATGACCTGTCACCCCAACATATGTATCCAGTAAATGTCACTGACAAGTGACAATGTTCATATTATGGCATTATTGATTTAGCTATTGTCTTTAGTATTGAGCTGTCAAATGGCCACCAGGTAAACAGGTGTGGTTACTGCCAATTATTAGCAGAACAACTTCAGTATGTCAAAACCATAGGTATAAGCAAACAAGATATGAATTTGAAGTTGTGCGTCTTCATATCAATCCCACTTGGTTGTTCTGTATCTGTTTATTAACACTAACAGCGAAGGCAAATAGGCATCCTCTTATTTCTGTTTGGCACCGCCGAGGACTTCCTCTTATTAATTACAGATGATTTCCATCTCAATGCTTGAGGACAAGCCAAATATATGTAGAGTATCAAAGGCTTATGGATGTTTGCCTTTTAATAATTTAATTTCCACCTTTCCAAACATTTGGATTAGGTATAATTTATGCAGAATTTTGCATGGCAAAGAACAGGAATGCCTGTTATTCTTTATTGCAGTGTGAGAGAATTTTGCGTGGCAAAGAACAGGAATGCCTGTTTCTTTATTGCATTGTGAGAGAGTTTTGCGTGGCAAAGAACAGGAATACCTGTTATTCTTTATTGCACTGTGAGATCTGCCATATACGCATGGTGAGTGGGGATACAGGGTATGCCTGTTATATGTGGACATGACAGCTCTTGCTGTAAAAGTGATATGACACTTTACAGGCTTTATATCAGTTTATACTGATTTGCGAATATATTTCATAGACTGCTTTATTACAAGCATGTAAACAAGAGCTGTCATAAGGATATTGTATGCCTCTGGCAAGAAGATTCCACACTTTTCTGGCTTTGCACAGTTTCTGATGGAAGCTTAAAGGTATTCTAGTTCGATGATTATGCTTTGCTCTTACAAGTTGGAGGCATTTTCGTCCAATTGAATAGGGATATCTTTTGGTAGCATGGCATTGTCCATTTGTATTGTAAGGCTGATACTTAACTAATGTTTCTTATTGAACTAATTTTCAATAGAATACAACTGGACAACTGTTTGCTGTCATACACTAGCTGATGTCAATCATTGCACTCTATTAAGCCAGATTACCCCACTCGGTTGTCCCTTTTCTCTGAGGAGGATAAGGTTGATCAGTTGTCCCTTTCTCTGAGGAGGATAAGGTTGATCAGTTGTCCCTTTCTCTGAGGAGGATAAGGTTGATCAGTTGTCCCTTTCTCTGAGGAGGATAAGGTTGATCAGTTATAAGTGCAACCTGCACTAATTTGCATATTATGAATATGCTGCTTTTTCTGTCTGGAAAGGTCTTATTATATTAATAATTATTACCTTACCAATTTCAGGTTGTCTATAAAATTTACAACCTTGGGTATAATCTAATGCCACATATTTGCTTCTTTTATATAATATAGTTGACTCATATCTGCATGTGCACCAAAATGGTTTGCATCTTTTATTACATTACCTTAATACATTAATATGTATTGAATATCTGGTTATATCAGTGATGAATATGCTGAATACACCAGTCAATGTTAACCCAATTATAAATATTAAATTGAAGATGAAGTTGTAAGTATATCACTGACTGCCAGATGACTGACCTATCCATGGGGATATAATTTGAATATTCCTCTTCTTTTTTGCCATATATCCTAAGTTTCAGATCAATGTCTCTGACCTGTAGTCAAGTCGATGCAGACTTTATTTTTCCGGAGCTACTACCTCCAAGAAAGGAAAAGGACGGTGTCCCAGCTACAGGCGGTTCTACCTTACGGTGAAGATGAGAGGAACCAGAAACCCCGGATCCAAATGCAACTTTGGTTGCCAGAATCAAGGAGCAGACGCTGTCATCAATCGTCGCGAGCGAGCAACTGCACAGGCAGTCCACGCAGAAAGCAAGAGCACATGTACTCACTATTCTGAAGGGTTTTCTGAGGGATTTCATATCCCAGTCGAAATAGAAACGTCTACATCAATTAGCCCAAATCACCCTCTGTTGTGAAACAACCTATGCTCGAGCCAATTTTTGCTTGCAAGGTGATTGTTCCTGGAAGAGCTTTTTGCCAGAGACTGATAACATTAGTAAACCTTTCAATCACATTCGTTTGAACAGTGAGGCACGGAAAGGTTTAGCGGCTTGGCATGGTTTTCTTCCGTCATTTAATGGTACATTTATGTATATTGATAAACGCTGGATTTCTTCGTATCGATTCAAACTCTTCACCGATGCTTCCGGTAGTTTGAGGTTTGCAGGAATATTTGGTTGAAAGTGGTTCAGCGGTCCATGGCCAGAGTCGTGGAAAGTCTTTCACATCACTGTCTTGGAGCTCATACTTTGCTAGTAGCGATTGCGCTTTGAGGAAATTTGTTGCAAACCAAGCTGGTTTATTTTGTTGTGACAATGAAGCAGTGGTTATTTATTATTAATAAGTAATCGTCCCAGCTAGGACCCTAATATCATGGTTCTAGTCAGAAAATGCTGTCAGTGGAATTTAATATCCTATTCAGAGCCAAGTACATTCCCGGAACAACAAACTTGTCAAATTTCCATGTGGATTCGACCAGAATGGTGCCTCCTTGGTTGGATTTATCACCGAGTTATTCCACTTGCCCGATCACCCTCAAGCCTACTGTATACTAGAATATCTTATCATAAGGCTTTGGGGAGATTTTTGGAGTTCTGTGGTAACTATTTTCCTGAACTACCACCTTCTACAATTGAACCGGTTCGAATTATGTCTTATATAGCGTTTATGTTGCCAAAAGGTTTCGCTCCAGCAATTATCATAAGCCATGTATCAGTTATCTCATTTGCCTTTCATCTCTCGTGCAAACCAGATCGTAATGCTAGATTTGCTTTTCAAGAAAGGAAATCTAAAACTCACCTGACAAGTGATAACCTATTACTCTTTTATGCTGCACTCGCTAATTGATAAAACTTAAATCTCTGCTCTTCTCACCATATGAGCGGTCTCTCCTCTAAGCTAAGTATTTGTTATAGTTTCGCGCCTTTTTAAGGATAGATAAGTTATCAGTTACTTCAATTTCAACTAAACATGTTTTGCAGCTGGCAGGCATTTGTCTCAATTTTGGCAATGGCACTGTCACGCTAAACTGTCATCTGAAATGATTCAAACACTCTAAAGGTAGAAAAGAAACACCATCTTTTCTCCTTACTGCCCAATGCTTGCCATTGGGAAATATTTGAACGCTAGAGGGTCCGCTCCTAGGCCTTTGTTTCTTCTGTCTAATGGGTCTCCGGTCTCCATGACCTACTTTGTCACCAGCTTAAACAAATCACTCAAACTGGCGGGTATTGACCAAACTCTTATTAAGTCCCATTCCTTCAGAATAGGCGCTGCAACTCATGCGGCTGCTTTGGGGGTGTCTGATGCCACTATCGGACAATCCGGCAGGTCTGATCGGATGCGTGCATGAAACACATTCGCCCATAATCTATTCACACATAATTCTTCCTCCTGTTAACGTTCCTACCCCAAGCTGATAACAACTATTCGTAGTAGTATTACAAGGGGTAGCTTTTAGCTCCTAGGTGAACCTACTTAATAGCGTAATTTGAGTTTTCTCTTCATGTGTATGGACTATCCATTGTTTACACCATGAATGTTAGGATTTAGGCTAAAGGCTCACCCTATATGTTTGCGCGTACGCGTCAGGAGTGTTCGTGCTGAATGTGTTGAAGCTGCGTTGTAAATATCCTCGTTAATAAGGGCGGACCCCAATATAAACGGAACGTTTGTTACATCTATCTTATAGCTACCTTTACGGGTGTTAATTCCTGACTGCATTGGGTGTATAGCAGGGGCTTACCCTATGTAATTATTGTTCTTGATGATTGGTTTATATTTTGAATATGAGTATGTTCCTAGCTTGTCACGATGGTCGTGTGGTGCTGATACTTAACTGTATAGGGTGTAGAACAGGGACTCCCCCTATGTATGATTATTAGTCTTGATGATTGGTTCATATCTAGGATATGTGTATATTACTAGCTTGTCAAGACGGTCGTGTGGTGTTGATACTTAACTGTATAGGGTGTAGAGCAGGGGCTCCCCCTATGTATGATTATTAGTCTTGATGATAGGTTCATATCTAGAATATGTGTATATTACTAGCTTGTCACGACGGTCGCGTGGTGTTGATACTTAACTGTATAGGGTGTAGAGCAGGGGCTCCCCCTATGTATGATTATTAGTCTTGATGATTGGTTCATATCTAGAATATGTGTATATTACTAGCTTGTCACGACGGTCGCGTGGTGTTGATACTTAACTGTATAGGGTGTAGAGCAGGGGCTTCCCCTATGTATGATTATTAGTCTTGATGATTGGTTCATATCTAGAATATGTGTATATTACTAGCTTGTCACGACGGTCGCGTGGTGTTGATACTTAACTGTATAGGGTGTAGAGCAGGGGCTTCCCCTATGTATGATTATTAGTCTTGATGATTGGTTCATATCTAGAATATGTGTATATTACTAGCTTGTCACGACGGTCGTGTGGTGTTGATACTTAACTGCATAGGGTGTAGAGCAGGGGCTCCCCCTATGTATGATTATTAGTCTTGATGATTGGTTCATATCTAGAATATGTGTATATTACTAGCTTGTCACGACGGTCGTGTGGTGTTGATACTTAACTGTATAGGGTGTAGAGCAGGGGCTCCCCCTATGTATGATTATTAGTCTTGATGATTGGTTCATATCTAGAATATGTGTATATTACTAGCTTGTCACGACGGTCGTGTGGTGTTGATACTTAACTGCATAGGGTGTAGAGCAGGGGCTCCCCCTATGTATGATTATTAGTCTTGATGATTGGTTCATATCTAGGATATGTGTATATTACTAGCCTGTCACGATGGTCGTGTGGTGTTTATACTTAACTGTATAGGGTGTAGAGCAGGGGCTCCCCCTATGTATGATTATTAGTCTTGATGATTGGTTCATATCTAAGATATGTGTATATTACTAGCCTGTCACGATGGTCGTGTGGTGTTGATACTTAACTGTATAGGGTGTAGAGCAGGGGCTCCCCCTATGTATGATTATTAGTCTTGATGATAGGTTCATATCTAGGATATGTGTATATTACTAGCTTGTCAAGACGGTTGTGTGGTGTTGATACTTAACTGCATAGGGTGTAGAGCAGGGACTCGCCCTATTAACAGTTATTTTCTTGAGGATTCGCTTATATCTAGAATATTTTAAATATTCCTGGCTTGTAACGACGATCGTGTGTTATTGATGGACTCACATAGGGTGTAGAGCAGAGGCTCCCTCTCTGTATATATATTTTTTTTGTTTTGTACGAAGTTTCAAGCATAGCCTGGTCATATGCCTCAATCTTTACTATTTGGACTCACGGCACGGCGGTTAAAGCAGGGGCTTGCTGCAGTGTGTTTGGTTTGATAGTATGGGATTGCCATTGGCTTTTGTGGGGCGCTCCCTTCGGTCGTGTGGGCCTTTGGACGCCCTCACAACAGTCATGTCATTGCTTATATTTGAAGCAGGATCAATTAAAGTTATTTGGTATTTACAAGATATAGATTTAATTATATGGCACTGCTAAAAGGCAGACATTTCAATGTGGTCAAGCTTTGCTTGAAGCTTTGTATTCATGATATGCAACCTGCCAACCAGGTATTGCTTTCCATCAGTCATTTAATAAAATGACCTTAACAACAAATCGCTGTTACATATGACTTGTATTTAATCCATCCGCTGATCGTTATCATCATGCGAGGGTGGAGAAGCTAACAAGATTAATTATGATAGTAATCTAGCAATTTTTCTAATCGAACGATATCTTCGGTATGCATATTTCAACGATAATAAATATACTTAACGTTTTCGTTGTCTAATGTTGAGAGCGCTAAGACAATAAATTCAAAGGTTACTATGTAAGCTATTTTATTGTTTGCGGTCGGTGTGGCCAACTTGTTGGTGGTGATCGGTTGTTTCGGTTATTAGATAAAAATGTGTTGTCCAATCACAGCTCTGAGCTCGTCCATATATATATCCAATCGGAGCCGCCGTTCCTTCTCTCTGCTGTGGACGTTGGTGACGCTGAACGTGCGACAACAACCCGCCCACCTCTCCCTACTCCTTGATTAAAGTGTCTTTGTATTGGTTTGGGCCTTTGGACGCCCTCACAACAGTCATGTCATTGCTTATATTTAAAGCAGGATCAATTAAAGTTATTTGGTATTTACAAGATATAGATTTAATTATATGGCACTGCTAAAAGGCAGACATTTCAATGTGGTCAAGCTTTGCTTGAAGCTTTGTATTCATGATATGCAACCTGCCAACCAGGTATTGCTTTCCATCAGTCATTTAATAAAATGACCTTAACAACAAATCGCTGTTACATATGACTTGTATTTAATCCATCCGCTGATCGTTATCATCATGCGAGGGTGGAGAAGCTAACAAGATTAATTATGATAGTAATCTAGCAATCTTTCTAATCGAACGATATCTTCGGTATGCATATTTCAACGATAATAAATATACTTAACGTTTTCGCTGTCTAATGTTGAGAGCGCTAAGACAATAAATAGTTACCATTGGCCCAAACGTCTCATTACACGGTGTAAATAGTTACCATTGGCCCAAACGTCTCGTTACAAGGCGTAAATAGTTACCATTGGCCCAAACGTCTCATTACACGGTGTAAATAGTTACCATTGGCCCAAACGTCTCATTACACGGTGTAAATAGTTACCATTGGCCCAAACGTCTCATTACAAGGCGTAAATAGTTACCATTGGCCCAAACGTCTCATTACACGGTGTAAATAGTTACCATTGGCCCAAACGTCTCATTACACGGTGTAAATAGTTACCATTGGCCCAAACGTCTCATTACAAGGCGTAAATAGTTACCATTGGCCCAAACGTCTCATTACACGGTGTAGATAGTTACCATTGTCCCAAACGTCTCATTACAAGGCGTAAGTAGTTACCATTGGCCCAAACGTCTCATTACACGGTGTAAGTAGTTACCATTGGCCCAAACGTCTCATTACACGGTGTAAATAGTTACCATTGGCCCAAACGTCTCATTACACGGTGTAAATAGTTACCATTGGCCCAAACGTCTCATTACAAGGCGTAAATAGTTACCATTGGCCCAAACGTCTCATTACAAGGTGTAAATAGTTACCATTGGCGCAAACGTCTCATTACAAAGTGTAAATAGTTACCATTGGCCCAAACGTCACATTACACGGTGTAAATAATTACCATTGGATCAAACGTCTCATTACAAGATGTAAATAGTTACCATTGGCCCAAACGTCTCATTACAAGGTGTAAATAGTTACCGTTGGCCCAAACGTCACATAACAAGGTGTAAATAGTTACCATTGGCCCAAACGTCTCGTTACAAGGTGTAAATAGTTACCATTGGCGCAAACGTCTCATTACAAAGTGTAAATAGTTACCATTGGCCCAAACGTCACATAACAAGGTGTAAATAGTTACCATTGGCCCAAACGTCTCGTTACAAGGTGTAAATAGTTACCATTGGCGCAAACGTCTCATTACAAGGTGTAAATAGTTACCGTTGGCCCAAACGTCACATAACAAGGTGTAAATAGTTACCATTGGCCCAAACGTCTCATTACAAGGTGTAAATAGTTACCATTGGCGCAAACGTCTCATTACAAAGTGTAAATAGTTACCATTGGCCCAAACGTCACATTACACGGTGTAAATAATTACCATTGGATCAAACGTCTCATTACAAGATGTAAATAGTTACCATTGGCCCAAACGTCTCATTACAAGGTGTAAATAGTTACCGTTGGCCCAAACGTCACATAACAAGGTGTAAATAGTTACCATTGGCCCAAACGTCTCGTTACAAGGTGTAAATAGTTACCATTGGACCAAACGTCTCATTTCAACGTGTAAATAGTTACCATTGGCCCAAACGTCTCATTACAAGGTGTAAATAATTACCATTGGACCAAACGTCTCATTACAAGGTGTAAATAGTTACCATTGGCCCAAACGTCTCATTACAAGGTGTAAATAGTTACCATTGGCCCAAACGTCTCACTACACGGTGTAAATAGTTACCATTGGCCCAAACATCTCATTACAAGGCGTAAATAGTTACTATTGGCCCAAACGTCTCACTACACGGTGTAAATAGTTACCATTGGCCCAACCATCTCATTACTCGTTGTAAATAGTTACCATTGGCCCAAACGTCTCATTACATGGTGTAAATAGTTACCATTGGCCCAAACGTCTCATTACACGGTGTAAATAGTTACCATTGGCCCAAACGTCTCATTACAAGGCGTAAATAGTTACCATTGGCCCAAACGTCTCATTACACGGTGTAAATATTTACCATGGGCCCAAACGTCTCATTACACGGTGTAAATAGTTACCATTGGCCCAAACGTCTCATTACAAGGTGTAAATAGTTACCATTGGCCCAACCATCTCATTACTCGGTGTAAATAGTTACCATTGGCACAAACGTCTCATTACACGGTGTAAATAGTTACCATTGGCCCAAACGTCTCATTACAAGGTGTAAATAGTTACCATTGGCCCAAACGTCTCATTACAAGGTGTAAATAGTTACCATTGGCCCAAACCTCTCATTACACGGTGTAAATATTTACCATGGGCCCAAACGTCTCATTACACGGTGTAAGTAGTTACCATTGACCCAAACGTCTCATTACAAGGCGTAAATAGTTACCTTTAGCGCAAACGTCTCATTACAAAGTGTAAATAGTTACCATTGGCCCAAACGTCTCATTACAAGATGTAAATAGTTACCATTGGCCCAAACGTCTCATTACAAGGTGTAAATAGTTACCATTGGCCCAAACCTCTCATTACACGGTGTAAATAGTTACCATTGGCCCAAACGTCACATAACAAGGTGTAAATAGTTACCATTGGCCCAAACGTCTCATTACAAGGTGTAAATAGTTACCATTGGCCCAAACGTCTCATTACAGGGGAGAAATAGTTACCATTGGCCCAAACGTCTCATTACAAGGTGTAAATAGTTACCATTGGCCCAACCATCTCATTACACGGTGTAAATAGTTACCATTGGCCCAAACGTCTCATTACAACGTGTAAATAGTTACCGTTGGCCCAAACGTCTCATTACAAGGTGTAAATAGTTACCATTGGACCAAACGTCTCATTACAAGGTGTAAATAGTTACCATTGGCCCAAACGTCTCATTACAAGGTGTAAATAGTTACCATTGGCCCAACCATCTCATTACAAGGTGTAAATAGTTACCATTGGCCCAACCATCTCATTACACGGTGTAAATAGCTACCATTGGCCCAAACGTCTCATTACAAGCTGTAAATAGTTACCATTGGCCTAAGCGTCTCATTACAAGTTGTAAATAGTTACCATTGGCCCAAACGTCTCATTACACGGTGTAAATAGTTACCATTGGCCCAAACGTCTCATTACACGGTGTAAATAGTTACCATTGGCCCAAACGTCTCATTACAAGGCGTAAATAGTTACCATTGGCCCAAACGTCTCATTACAAGGCGTAAGTAGTTACCATGGGCCCAAACGTCTCATTACACGGTGTAAATAGTTACCATTGTCTCAAACGTCTCATTACACGGTGTAAATAGTTACCATTGGCCCAAACGTCTCATTACAAGGCGTAAATAGTTACCATTGGCCCAAACGTCTCATTACAAGGCGTAAGTAGTTACCATGGGCCCAAACGTCTCATTACACGGTGTAAATAGTTACCATTGGCCCAAACGTCTCATTACAAGGTGTAAATAGTTACCATTGGCCCAAACGTCTCATTACAAGGTGTAAATAGTTACCATTGGCGCAAACGTCTCATTACAAGTTGTAAATAGTTACCATTTGCCCAAGCGTCACATTACACGGTGTAAATAGTTACCATTGGCCCAAACGTCTCATTACAAGGTGTAAATAGTTACCATTGGCCCAAGCGTCTCATTACAGGGTGTAAATAGTTACCATTGGCCCAAACGTCTCATTACACGGTGTAAATAGTTACCATTGGCCCAACCATCTCATTACACGGTGTAAATAGTTACCATTGGCCCAAACGTCTCATTACGCGGTGTAAATAGTTACCATTGGCCCAAACGTCACATAACAAGGTGTAAATAGTTACCATTGGGCCAAACGTCTCATTACAAGGTGTAAATAGTTACCATTGGCCCAAACGTCTCATTACAAGGTGTAAATAATTACCATTGGCCCAAACGTCTCATTACAAGTTGTAAATAGTTACCATTGGCCCAAACGTCTCATTACAAGGTGTAAATAGTTACCATTGGCCCAAACGTCACATAACAAGGTGTAAATAGTTACCATTGGCCCAAACGTCACATAACAAGGTGTAAATAGTTACCATTGGCCCAAACGTCTCATTACAAGGTGTAAATAGTTACCATTGGCCCAAACGTCTTATTACACGGTGTAAATAGTTACCATTTGCCCAAACGTCTCATTACACGGTGTAAATAGTTACCATTGGCCCAAACGTCTCATTACACGGTGTAATTAGTTACCATTGGTGACAAACGTCACGTTACTAAGTGTAAATGGTTACAATCGACTCTGAATGTCACATTATAAGGCGTAAATAGTTACGCAATACGTCACATTATTAATCGTTAATAGTTACCATTGGTGCGTTACCAGCAAGGGTACCATATCTGTTACTTTTACGAAATAAATCGGCAAATGCCAACTCATCTAGATTTTGACTCGGTATGTTTGCCGAAAACAGTGTAACACTTTGTTTTAAAGGTTCCTTCCTGCAATTTTCTTTTGCAATGGTGTGAAACTGGAAAATAGACGGAGATGTCCAGGTAGCTTGGAAGCGCACTACCCCCCCGCCCCCTTCCCCCTCCACCCATGCCCACCACCCTTACCTCTCTCTCAGCGCATTTGTACATCAAAATAAGCTCCATTTCCAATGTTAACGCCTTACTTCACGCTCTAAAGTTTTAATATAAAAGGCAGGATCCTACCAAGGGTCTATAGTGGTATCATCTCACCTGAACATTGGAGCTGGTTCGTCACCATCACATCAGGTCCACGTGGACCCCGCTGTCGGCGGCCATCCTGAGCCACTGCAGGCGGCAGTCCCACTGCAGGGCGTTCCCGGAAAGCACAAGGGTCGGATCAACGGCATCAAGTCCGCGGAGACAGATGGACGCAGATACCGTCTCCAGAAGGTGGTCCCCTATCTCCACAATATTTTAGCTTAGGGCTTACTGGGCAGAATTTCTCTGATGTCATTATCAGTAATCATAACTACATCCATGTTGTTTTGGTCTAGCATACCCGTCCACGACGTGAGGTGGCAAGTCCCAAACAAAATTGTCTCTAGCAAAAGAAACGTATCTATATCACTTGTACTAACGCTTCTTCCACATTTTTTCATGCGCAAACTGGTCAGACTTTTCCACATCAGTGGCAGTCGTGGGACTGCCGCGAAGCTACTTGAAGACAAGTTCATCTCCGTTAACGTTTGTCCTGGTCCCGCAACATCTGGTATGGCCATCAGCGGGTTCATCCCGAGTCTCAGCTGCCTCAGGCTCCGGAGGTCATCCAATCTACTCCGCTGGATGGCGGCGATTCTGTTACTGGTCAGAGTCAGAACCTGGACGGCACTACAGTTCTTCAACTCTGGGAACTCAAACAATCTATTCTCGTGAAGATTCAGTTCCACCAATTCCAGAAATGGACCTCCGATGATCAATAAAATCCATGACCTCGATGTCATTTTTCGTCAGAATAATATGGGAGACGTTGCTTGGGATATTGTCGGGGGCGGATGCCAAAGCTGGCCGCTCGCGTTGTATACAATGTCGCCTAGCTTTATGCCGATAGCCGACATATAGAATAACAAGAAACGAGTTAGAGAGTCTGACCGGGGTGATAGGTATACCATCAGGACAGTACGTATGTCACGCGTGACAGTCTCCCAAACTTTACGTCACGTACAGCGCCATATACATTGAATATTCCACCTCTGACTGAAGCGTGCAGCGTTAAAAAGCAATAATCGTTACAAATTTTTTTCTGTTTGCGGGTGAAGCTTTTCAATCGTAAATATCGATCAACCAAGTTACACTCATACATTTGTCATTTCCCTCGTGTTATGGCGGCGGCTTTACTTATTGTTCGTATAGAGGCTGAGAGAGATGGACGATCGTGTCACAGCGCCAAGGAGCGGGGCTACCATCATGTCTGGGTATCTAGGCAGCGAGCATCTGTCGTCGCCACTTCAGGAATTTACCTGTTTGGACAAAAGCGAGTTCATTTAAATTGATTTTCGCGCATAGCTGACGAAGTGTCTAAGGTAGATAAGGGGCCTTCGACTAGTGGCTTCCGCACAAAACCGCTGATAAATAGTTTCTGGCCCCGACGCCTAATCTGGGCCATGTTTCACTCATTCCTCCTTCATCGTCCAGGGACGTTCCTTGGTTTTCCGCTTTTAGCCCTTGCGATGTGGGACCCTGGGCATCAGGGACTTGGGAAATCGATCCTCGTGCTCGTGTATGTTCACTTTTCCATAAACTATTAAGCGAAACACGTTTCTACTACACTGAGGGTCATCTCAAGAACATTTAAACACGTCATAAATAAGTGACTCCGGCAAGTAATGTCGCATTGTGTCGCTGAACAACATACGTACTGCGCAGTTCTCGCGGGTCTTATTTCTGCTTTAGGTGCAATGGGGAGCAGCAAAAATACACGTACCAGTAGAACGAGTGCGCATCACGCTGATGCCTTGATACAGCTGCGTTAAGCGCATTTATTGTGTCAACGTTTGAGTGTTGGGAACCGGCTGGCTGCGCGGTTTGTGCGTGAAGCCTCGACCAGGTGTAAAGATATTTTTGTTTGCTTTTGTCCACTCCTTGCAAACTATAATTTCAGTTGCAACCCCCCTAACCCCCCCACCGCCCACTAGATTCGCCTCTGAAGGACATAAGTGACGTCTAACTGGTGTAGGTCAACGATAATATAATGATTTACTTCTCCTTGGTTAACTCTTTAAAACGGAGGAATACGACTCGGGAAAGAAAACGAACACCCGATCAACCACAACACAACCTAAAGATCTGCATCAGATTCTGCATCGAAGGGATGACGACAAGCGGCGCCATCTAGCGTCGCAAAAATGATTGTTGCTTTGTTTTTCAGACGAGGTCAAAGGTCATGTCTGAAGAGCCAGCTCAGCCAAATGTATCTTTGTGTGGTTGGTAAGGGCCCATCACGCCTTGAGGCTGGCTTGGCAGCGTAGCTAATGATCCTGTGTTGTTGGTTACACTCTGGCATGACCCACAATACCGGGAACACGATTTCGCATTTATTTTTGGCCGTGACTCCGGTGGTACAAGCTGGCTTCGGCACATAACGACAGTGAAGAATTGGAAAGGTTCAAACCGGCTCTAGGTGTATCCACGGGCGGCGAATACGACTGGGACAAGATGGCGGATGTGCATGTGTGTGTTTTAGCGCTATGCAGCGTCTTATTACTTCTAGCAGAAGGCGGTAAGTCTTGAGGGGGTAGTTATGGTAGCTATGGCGGGGTAAAGCATCCAATATATTAAATACTGTAACATAATTACAGCGTATAGACTTTTACATTTCTTCGAAGATATACTTCACTTCTACTGCGGTGTAATGGAACACCACAAGTGATGATAAAGGTGTGAATAGAGGCTGAAACGCAGAGCCCATGGTTTCGAATCCTGGCATCTGTGTCTGCAGCATGTAACACATGTATTCACATACATATTAGGCGTCGTCAGCACGGCAAACTATCATGCTGTCCCCGACCCCCTCCCCCCGCCTCCACCAATTCTTTGTTGCGTTTCATGGCACTTTTACCCTCCCCTTCGCGCTATACGTGCATAGAATATGAAGGATTTCGTTATAATTTATATTTATCTGGGTGATATATAGGTACATGTATTAAACCCAATATAATGTTGTGATCACGTGTTTCAAGCCGTTGCATAGTTTGTCGCGGATACGGGTAGATGTAAAATTTAAGACTTAACAAAACGGGTTAAGTACGTTTCTATGTATAACTTGTCCCGCACGTACACACTTGTGTACATAGCCAGGCACCAGATGTATTGCTACCAATTGTATGACTATTCGAGGCAACTATTTATGTGTCAGAAACATTCGGTTGGATAATAATTAAATGATACTTTGAATGCCTCCACCAGGGGTCTCATTATTATTACCGTGAGGGTAAACGAGCAAGGTGCTTATAATATTTAGGACTGCAAAGGTTATCTATACATCCCGTCCCTGGGTCACAGTCTCGGTAGGTTCGCTTGGCATAGGTTATCTATACATCCCGTCCCTGGCTCACACTCTCGGTAGGTTCGTTTGGCATAGGTTATCTATACATCCCGTCCCTGGCTCACACTCTCGGTAGGTTCGCTTGCCATCGGTTATCTATACTTCCCGTCCCCGGCTCACACTCTCGGTAGGTTCGCTTGCCATCGGTTATCTATACATCCCGTCCCTGGCTCACACTCTCCGCAGGTTCGCTTGCCATCGGTTATCTATACATCCCGTCCCTGGCTCACACTCTCCGCAGGTTCGCTTGCCATCGGTTATCTATACAACCCGTCCCTGGCTCACACTCTCGGTAGGTTCGCTTGCCATAGGTTATCTATACACCCCGTCCCCGGCTCTGACTCTCGGTAGGTTCGCTTGCCATAGGTTATCTATACATCCCGTCCGTGGCTCACACTCTCGGTAGGTTCGCTTGCCACAGGTTATCTATACATCCCGTCCCTGGCTCACACTCTCGGTAGGTTCGCTTGCCATCGGTTATCTATACATCCCGTCCCTGGCTCATACTCTCGGTAGGTTCGTTTGCCATAGGTTATTTATGCATCCCGTCCCCGGCTCACACTCTCGGTAGGTTCGTTTGCCATAGGTTATCTATACATCCCGTCCCTGGCTCACACTCTCGGTAGGTTTGCTTGCCATAGGTTATCTATACATCCCGTCCCTGGCTTACTCTCTCGGTAGGTTCGCTTGCCATAGGTTATCTATACATCCCGACCCTGGCTCACACTCTCGATAGGTTCGCTTGCCATAGGTTATCTATACATCCCGTCCCTGGCTCACACTCTCGGTAGGTTCGCTTGCCATAGCTTATCTATACATCCCGTCACTGGCTCACACTCTCGGTAGGTTTGCTTGCCATAGGTTATTTATACATCCCGTCCCTGGCTCACACTCTCGGTAGGTTCGCTTGCCATAGGTTATCTATACATCCCTTCCCCGGCTCACACTCTCGGTAGGTTGGCTTACCATAGGTTATCTATACATCCCGTCCCCGGCTCACACTCTCGGTAGGTTCGCTTGCCATAGGTTATCTATACATCCCGTCCCTGGCTTACACTCTCGGTAGGTTCGTTTGCCATAGGTTATCTATACATCCCGACCCTGGCTCACACTCTCGGTAGGTTCGCTTGCCATAGGTTATCTATACATCCCGTCCCCGGCTCACACTCTCTGTAGGTTCGCTTGCCATAGGTTATCTATACATCCCGTCCCTGGCTCACACTCTCGGTAGGTTCGCTTGCCATCGGTTATCTATACATCACGTCCCTGGCTCACACTCTAGGTAGGTTCGCTTGCCATAGGTTATCTATACATCCCGTCCCTGGCTCATACTCTCGGTAGGTTCGTTTGCCATAGGTTATTTATGCATCCCGTCCCCGGCTCACACTCTCGGTAGGTTCGCTTGCCATAGGTTATCTATACATCCCGTCCGTGGCTCACACTCTCGGTAGGTTCGCTTGCCATCGGTTATCTATACATCCCGTCCCTGGCTCACACTCTAGGTAGGTTCGCTTGCCATTTGTTATCTATACATCCCGTCCCTGGCTCATACTTTCGGTAGGTTTGTTTGCCATAGGTTATTTATGCATCCCGTCCCCGGCTCACACTCTCGGTAGGTTCGCTTGCCATAGGTTATCTATACATCCCGTCCCTGGCTCACACTCTCGGTAGGTTTGCTTGCCATAGGTTATCTATACATCCCGTCCCCGGCTCACACTCTCGGTAGGTTTGCTTACCATAGGTTATCTATACATCCCGTCCCCGGCTCACACCCTCGGTAGGTTCGCTTGCCATAGGTTATCTATGCATCCCGTCCCTGGCTTACACTCTCGGTAGGTTCGCTTGCCATAGGTTATCTAGACATCCCGTCCCCGGCTCACACTCTCGGTAGGTTGGCTTACCATAGGTTATCTATACATCCCGTCCCCGGCTCACACTCTCGGTAGGTTCGCTTGCCATAGGTTATCTATACATCCCGTCCCTGGCTCACACTCTCGGTAGGTTCGCTTGCCATAGGTTATCTATACATCCCGTCCGTGGCTCACACTCTCGGTAGGTTCGCTTGCCATCGGTTATCTATACATCACGTCTCCGGCTCACACTCTCGGTAGGTTGGCTTACCATAGGTTATCTATACATCCCGTCCCCGGCTCACACTCTCGGTAGGTTTGCTTGCCATAGGTTATATATACATCCCGTCCCTGGCTTACACTCTCGGTTGGTTCGCTTGCCATAGGTTATCTATACATCCCGACCCTGGCTCACACTCTCGGTAGGTTCGCTTGCCATAGGTTATTTATGCATCCCGTCCCCGGCTCACACTCTCGGTAGGTTCGCTTGCCATAGGTTATCTATACATCCCGTCCCTGGCTCACACTCTCGGTAGGTTTGCTTGCCATAGGTTATCTATACATCCCAACCCTGGCTCACACTCTCGGTAGGTTCGCTTGCCATAGGTTATCTATACATCCCGTCCCTGGCTTACACTCTCGGTAGGTTCGCTTGCCATAGGTTATCTATACATCCCGATCCTGGCTCACACTCTCGGCAGGTTTGCTTGCCATAGGTTATCTATACATCCCGTCCCTGGCTCACACTCTCGGTAGGTTCACTTGCCATAGGTTATCTATACATCCCGTCCCTGGCTCACACTCTCGGTAGGTTCGCTTGCCATAGGTTATCTATACATCCCGTCCGTGGCTCACACTCTCGGTAGGTTCGCTTGCCATCGGTTATCTATACATCACGTCTCCGGCTCACACTCTCGGTAGGTTGGCTTACCATAGGTTATCTATACATCCCGTCCCCGGCTCACACTCTCGGTAGGTTTGCTTGCCATAGGTTATATATACATCCCGTCCCTGGCTTACACTCTCGGTTGGTTCGCTTGCCATAGGTTATCTATACATCCCGACCCTGGCTCACACTCTCGGTAGGTTCGCTTGCCATAGGTTATTTATGCATCCCGTCCCCGGCTCACACTCTCGGTAGGTTCGCTTGCCATAGGTTATCTATACATCCCGTCCCTGGCTCACACTCTCGGTAGGTTTGCTTGCCATAGGTTATCTATACATCCCAACCCTGGCTCACACTCTCGGTAGGTTCGCTTGCCATAGGTTATCTATACATCCCGTCCCTGGCTTACACTCTCGGTAGGTTCGCTTGCCATAGGTTATCTATACATCCCGATCCTGGCTCACACTCTCGGCAGGTTTGCTTGCCATAGGTTATCTATACATCCCGTCCCTGGCTCACACTCTCGGTAGGTTCACTTGCCATAGGTTATCTATACATCCCGTCCCTGGCTCACACTCTCGGTAGGTTTGCTTGCCATAGGTTATCTATACATCCCGTCCCCGGCTCACACTCTCGGTAGGTTGGCTTACCATAGGTTATCTATACATCCCGTCCCCGGCTCACACTCTCGGTAGGTTCGCTTGCCATAGGTTGTTTATACATCCCTTCCCCGGCTCACACTCTCGGTAGGTTCGCTTGCCATAGGTTATCTATACATCCCGTCCCCGGCTCACAGTCTCTATAGGTTTGCTTGCCCTAGGTTATCTATACATCCCGTCCCCGGCTCACACTCTCGGTAGGTTGGCTTACCATAGGTTATCTATACATCCCGTCCCTGGCTCATACTCTCGGTAGGTTCGCTTGCCATAGGTTATTTATACATCCGGTCCCCGGCTCACACTCTCGGTAGGTTTGCTTGCCATAGGTTATCTATACATCCCGCCTCTGGCTCACACTCTCGGTAGGTTCGCTTGCCATCGGTTATCTATACATTCCGTTCCTGGCTCACACTCTCGGTAGGTTTGCTTGCCATAGGTTATCTATACATCCCGTCTCTGGCTCACACTCTCGGTAGGTTCGCTTGCCATCGGTTATCTATACATTCCGTTCCTGGCTCACACTCTCGGTAGGTTCGCTTGCCATAGGTTATCTATACATCCCGTCCCCGGCTCACACTCTCGGTAGGTTTGCTTGCCATAGGTTATCTATACATCCCGCCTCTGGCTCACACTCTCGGTAGGTTCGCTTGCCATAGGTTATCTATACATCCCGTCCCTGGCTCATACTCTCGGTAGGTTCGCTTGCCATAGGTTATTTATACATCCCGTCCCCGGCTCACACTCTCGGTAGGTTTGCTTGCCATAGGTTATCTATACATCCCGTCTCTGGCTCACACTCTCGGTAGGTTCGCTTGCCATCGGTTATCTATACATTCCGTTCCTGGCTCACACTCTCGGTAGGTTTGCTTGCCATAGGTTATCTATACATCCCGTCCCCGGCTCACACTCTCGGTAGGTTCGCTTACCATAGGTTATCTATACATCCCGTCCCTGGCTCACACTCTCGGTAGGTTCGCTTGCCATAGGTTATCTATACATCCCGTCCCCGGCTCACACTCTCGGTAGGTTGGCTTACCATAGGTTATCTATACATCCCGTCCCCGGCTCACACCCTCGGTAGGTTCGCTTGCCATAGGTTATCTATGCATCCCGTCCCTGGCTTACACTCTCGGTAGGTTCGCTTGCCATAGGTTATCTAGACATCCCGTCCCCGGCTCACACTCTCGGTAGGTTGGCTTACCATAGGTTATCTATACATCCCGTCCTCGGCTCACACTCTCGATAGGTTCGCTTGCCATAGGTTATCTGTACATCCCGTCCCTGGGTCACACTCTCGGTAGGTTCCCTTGCCATAGGTTATCTATACATCTCGTCCCCGGCATACACTCTCGGTAGGTTTGCTTACCATAGGTTATCTATATATCCCGTCCCTGGCTCACACTCTCGGTAGGTTCGCTGGCCGTAGGTTATCTATACATCCCGTCCCCGGCTCACACTCTCGGTAGGTTGGCTTGCCATAGGTTATCTATACATCCCGTCCCCGGCTCACACTTTCGGTAGGTTCGCTTGCCATAGGTTATCTATACATCCCGTCCCTGGCTTACACTCTCGATAGGTTCGCTTGCCATAGGTTATCTATACATCCCGTCCCCGGCTCACACTCTCGGTAGGTTCGCTTGCCATAGGTTATCTATACATCCCGTCCCTGGCTCACACTCTCGGTAGGTTTGCTTGCCATAGGTTATCTATACATCCCGTCCCTGGCTTACACTCTCGGTAGGTTCGCTTGCCATAGGTTATCTATACATCCCGTCCCTGGCTCACACTCTCGGTAGGTTCGCTTGCCATAGGTTATCTATACATCCCGTCACTGGCTCACACTCTCGGTAGGTTCGCTTGCCATAGGTTATTTATACATCCCGTCCCTGGCTCACACTCTCGGTAGGCTCGCTTGCCATAGGTTATCTATAAATCCCGTCCCCGGCTCACACTCTCGGTAGGCTCGCTTGCCATAGGTTATCTATACATCCCGTCCCTGGCTCACACTCTCGGTAGGTTCGCTTGCCATAGGTTATATATACATCCCGTCCCTGGCTTACACTCTCGGTAGGTTCGCTTGCCATAGGTTATCTATACATCCCGTCCCTGGGTCACACTCTCGGTAGGTTTGCTTGCCATAGGTTATCTATACATCTCGTCCCCGGCCTACACTCTCGGTAGGTTTGCTTACCATAGGTTATCTATATATCCCGTCCCTGGCTCACACTCTCGGTAGGTTCGCTTGCCGTAGGTTATCTATACATCCCGTCCCCGGCTCACACTCTCGGTAGGTTGGCTTGCCATAGGTTATCTATACATCCCGTCCCCGGCTCACACTTTCGGTAGGTTCGCTTGCCATAGGTTATCTATACATCCCGTCCCTGGCTTACACTCTCGATAGGTTCGCTTGCCATAGGTTATCTATACATCCCGTCCCCGGCTCACACTCTCGGTAGGTTCGCTTGCCATAGGTTATCTATACATCCCGTCCCTGGCTCACACTCTCGGTAGGTTTGCTTGCCATAGGTTATCTATACATCCCGTCCCTGGCTTACACTCTCGGTAGGTTCGCGTGCCATAGGTTATCTATACATCCCGACCCTGGCTCACACTCTCGGTAGGTTCGCTTGCCATAGGTTATCTATACATCCCGTCCCTGGCTCACACTCTCGGTAGGTTCGCTTGCCATAGGTTATCTATACATCCCGTCACTGGCTCACACTCTCGGTAGGTTCGCTTGCCATAGGTTATGTATACATCCCGTCCCTGGCTCACACTCTCGGTAGGCTCGCTTGCCATAGGTTATCTATAAATCCCGTCCCCGGCTCACACTCTCGGTAGGTTCGTTTACCATAGGTTATCTATACATCCCGTCCCTGGCTCACACTCTCGGTAGGTTCGCTGGCCATATGTTATATATACATCCCGTCCCTGGCTTACACTCTCGGTAGGTTCGCTTGCCATAGGTTATCTATACATCCCGTCCCTGGCTACATCTAGTCCCTGGCTCACACTCTCGGTAGGTTCGCTTGCCATAGGTTATCTATACATCCCGTCCCTGGCTCACACTCCCGGTAGGTTCGCTTGCTATAGGTTATCTATACATCCCGTCCCTGGCTCACACTCTCGGTAGGTTCGCTTGCCATAGGTTATCAATACATCCCGTCCCGGGCGCACACTCTCGGTAGGTTCGCTTGGCATCGGTTATCTATACATCCCGTCCCTGGCTCACTCTCTCGGTAGGTTCGCTTGCCATAGGTTATCTATACATCCCGTCCCTGGCTCACACTCTCGGTAGGTTCGCTTGCCAAAGGTTATCTTTAGATCCCGTCCCCGGCTCACACTCTCGGTAGGTACGCTTACCATAGGTTATCTATACATCCCGTCCCTGGCTCACAATCTCGGTAGGTTCGCTCGCCATAGGTTATCTTGACATCCCGTCCCCGGCTCACACTCTCGGTAGGTACGCTTACCATAGGTTATCTATACATCCCGTCCCTGGCTCACAATCTCGGTAGGTTCGCTTGCCATAGGTTATCTATACATCCCGACCCTGGCTCACACTCTCGGTAGGTTCACTTGCCATATGTTATCTATACATCCCGTCCCTGGCTCACACTCTCGGTAGGTTCGCTTGCCGTAGGTTATTTATGCATCCCGTCCCCGTCTCACACTCTCGGTAAGTTCGCTTGCCATAGGTTATCTAGACATCCCGTCCCCGGCTCACACTCTCGGTAGGTTCGCTTACCATAGCTTATCTATACATCCCGTCCCTGGCTCACACTCTCGGTAGGTTTGCTTGCCATAGGTTATCTATACATCCCGTCCCTGGCTCACACTCTCGGTAGGTTTGCTTGCCATAGGTTATTTATGCATCCCGAACCCGGCTCACACTCTCGGTAGGTTCGCTTGCCATAGGTTATCTATACATCCCGTCCCCGGCTCACACTCTCGGTAGGTTCGCTTACAATAGGTTATCTATACATCCCGTCCCT
Source organism: Arenicola marina (assembly GCA_964019135.1). Taxonomy (NCBI): domain Eukaryota; kingdom Metazoa; phylum Annelida; class Polychaeta; family Arenicolidae; genus Arenicola; species Arenicola marina. The sequence continues at coordinate 25,958 of OZ025263.1, read as the reverse complement.
GGCTCACACTCTCGGTAGGTTCGCTTGCCATAGTTTATCTATATATCCGGTCCCTGGCTCACACTCTCGGTAGGTTCGCTTGCCATCGGTTATCTATGCATCCCGTCCCTGGCTCACACTCTCGGTAGGTTCGCTTGCCATAGGTTATCTATACATCGCGTCCCTGGCTCATACTCTCGGTAGGTTCGTTTGCCATAGGTTATTTATGCATCCCGTCCCCGGCTCACACTCTCGGTAGGTTCGCTTGCCATAGGTTATCTATACATCCCGTCCCTGGCTCACACTCTCGGTAGGTTCGCTTGCCATAGGTTATCTATACATCCCGTCCCTGGCTCACACTCTCGGTAGGTTCGCTTGCCATCGGTTATCTATACATCCCGTCCCTGGCTCACACTCGCGGTAGGTTCGCTTGCCATAGGTTATCTATGCATCCCGTCCCTGGCTCACACTCTCGGTAGGTTCGCTTGCCATAGGTTATCTATACATACCGTCCCTGGCTCACACTCTCGGTAGGTTTGCTTGCCATAGGTTAACTATACATCCCTTCCCTGGCTCACACTCTCGGTAGGTTTGCTTGCCATAGGTTATCTATACATCCCGTCCCTGGCTCACACTCTCGGTAGGTTCGCTTGCCATAGGTTATCTATACATTCCGTCCATGGGTCACGCTCTCGGTAGGTTCGCTTGCCATTGGTTATATATACATCCCGTCCCTGGCTCACACTCTCGGTAGGTTCGCTTGCCATCGGTTATCTATACATCCCGTCCCTGGCTTACACTCTCGGTAGGTTCGCTTGCCATAGGTTATCTTTTCATCCCGTCCCTGGCTCACACTCTCGGTAGGTTCGCTTGCCATAAGTTATCCATACATGCCGTCCCTGGCTTACACTTTCGGTAGGTTCGCTTGCCATAGGTTATCTATACATAGCGTCCCTGGCTCACACTCTCGGTAGGTTCCCTTGCCATAGGGTATCTATACATCCCGTCACTGGCTCACACTCTCGGTAGGTTCGCTTGCCATAGGTTATTTATACATCCCGTCCCTGGCTCACACTCTCGGTAGGCTCGCTTGCCATAGGTTATCTATAAATCCCGTCCCCGGGTCACACTCTCGGTAGGTTCGTTCACCATAGGTTATCTATACATCCCGTCCCTGGCTCACACTCTCGGTAGGTTCGCTTGCCATAGGTTATATATACATCCCGTCCCTGGCTTACACTCTCGGGAGGTTCGCTTGCCATAGGTTATCTATACATCCCGTCCCTGGCTCACACTCTCGGTAGGTTCGCTTGCCATAGGTTATCTATACATCTCGTCCCCGGCCTACACTCTCGGTAGGTTTGCTTACCATAGGTTATATAGACATCCCGTCCCCGGCTCACACTCTCGGTAGGTTCGCTTACCATAGCTTATCTATACATCCCGTCCCTGGCTCACACTCTCGGTAGGTTTGCTTGCCATAGGTTATCTATACATCCCGTCCCTGGCTCACACTCTCGGTAGGTTTGCTTGCCATAGGTTATCTATACATCCCGTCCCTGGCTCACACTCTCGGTAGGTTCGCTTGCCATAGGTTATTTATGCATCCCGAACCCGGCTCACACTCTCGGTAGGTTCGCTTGCCATAGGTTATCTATACATCCCGTCCCCGGCTCACACTCTCGGTAGGTTCGCTTACCATAGGTTATCTATACATCCCGTACCTGGCTCACACTCTCGGTAGGTTTGCTTGCCATAGGTTATCTATGCATCCCGTCCCTGGCTTACACTCTCGGTAGGTTCGCTTGCCATAGGTTATCTATACATCCCGACCCTCGCTCACACTCTCGGTAGGTTCGCTTGCCATAGGTTATCTATACATCCCGTCCCTGGCTCACACTCTCGGTAGGTTCGCTTGCCATAGGTTATCTATACATCCCGTCACTGGCTAACACTCTCGGTAGGTTCGCTTGCCATAGGTTATTTATACATCCCGTCCCTGGCTCACACTCTCGGTAGGCTCGCTTGCCATAGGTTATCTATAAATCCCGTTCCCGGCTCACACTCTCGGTAGGTTCGTTTACCATAGGTTATCTATACATCCCGTCCCTGGCTCACACTCTCGGTAGGTTCGCTTGCCATAGGTTATATATACATCCCGTCCCTGGCTTACACTCTCGGTAGGTTCGCTTGCCATAGGTTATCTATACATCCCGTCCCTGGCTACATCTAGTCCCTGGCTCACACTCTCGGTAGGTTCGCTTGCCATAGGTTATCTATACATCCCGTCCCTGGCTCACACTCCCGGTAGGTTCGCTTGCTATAGGTTATCTATACATCCCGTCCCTGGCTCACACTCTCGGTAGGTTCGCTTGCCATAGGTTATCAATACATCCCGTCCCGGGCGCACACTCTCGGTAGGTTCGCTTGGCATCGGTTATCTATATATCCCGTCCCTGGCTCACTCTCTCGGTAGGTTCGCTTGCCATAGGTTATCTATACATCCCGTCCCTGGCTCACACTCTCGGTAGGTTCGCTTGCCATAGGTTATCTATACATTCCGTCCCTGGGTCACGCTCTCGGTAGGTTCGCTTGCCATTGGTTATATATACATCCCGTCCCTGGCTCACACTCTCGGTAGGTTCGCTTGCCATCGGTTATCTATACATCCCGTCCCTGGCTTACACTCTCGGTAGGTTCGCTTGCCATAGGTTATCTTTTCATCCCGTCCCTGGCTCACACTCTCGGTAGGTTCGCTTGCCATAAGTTATCCATACATGCCGTCCCTGGCTTACACTCTCGGTAGGTTCGCTTGCCATAGGTTATCTATACATAGCGTCCCTGGCTCACACTCTCGGTAGGTTCCCTTGCCATAGGGTATCTATACATCCCGTCACTGGCTCACACTCTCGGTAGGTTCGCTTGCCATAGGTTATTTATAGATCCCGTCCCTGGCTCACACTCTCGGTAGGCTCGCTTGCCATAGGTTATCTATAAATCCCGTCCCCGGCTCACACTCTCGGTAGGTTCGTTTACCATAGGTTATCTATACATCCCGTCCCTGGCTCACACTCTCGGTAGGTTCGCTTGCCATAGGTTATATATACATCCCGTCCCTGGCTTACACTCTCGGTAGGTTCGCTTGCCATAGGTTATCTATACATCCCGTCCCTGGCTCACACTCTCGGTAGGTTCGCTTGCCATAGGTTATCTATACATCTCGTCCCCGGCCTACACTCTCGGTAGGTTTGCTTACCATAGGTTATCTAGACATCCCGTCCCCGGCTCACACTCTCGGTAGGTGCGCTTACCATAGCTTATCTATACATCCCGTCCCTGGCTCACACTCTCGGTAGGTTTGCTTGCCATAGGTTATCTATACATCCCGTCCCTGGCTCACACTCTCGGTAGGTTCGCTTGCCATAGGTTATCTATACATCCCGTCCCTGGCTCACACTCTCGGTAGGTTCGCTTGCCATAGGTTATTTATGCATCCCGAACCCGGCTCACACTCTCGGTAGGTTCGCTTGCCATAGGTTATCTATACATCCCGTCCCCGGCTCACACTCTCGGTAGGTTCGCTTACCATAGGTTATCTATACATCCCGTCCCTGGCTCACACTCTCGGTAGGTTCGCTTGCCATAGTTTATCTATATATCCGGTCCCTGGCTCACACTCTCGGTAGGTTCGCTTGCCATCGGTTATCTATGCATCCCGTCCCTGGCTCACACTCTCGGTAGGTTCGCTTGCCATAGGTTATCTATACATCCCGTCCCTGGCTCATACTCTCGGTAGGTTCGTTTGCCATAGGTTATTTATGCATCCCGTCCCCGGCTCACACTCTCGGTAGGTTCGCTTGCCATAGGTTATCTATACATCCCGTCCCTGGCTCACACTCTCGGTAGGTTCGCTTGCCATAGGTTATCTATACATCCCGTCCCTGGCTCACACTCTCGGTAGGTTCGCTGGCCATAGGTTATCTATACATACCGTCCCTGGCTCACACTCTCGGTAGGTTTGCTTGCCATAGGTTAACTATACATCCCTTCCCTGGCTCACACTCTCGGTAGGTCTGCTTGCCATAGGTTATCTATACATCCCGTCCCTGGCTCACACTCTCGGTAGGTTCGCTTGCCATAGGTTATCTATACATTCCGTCCCTGGGTCACACTCTCGGTAGGTTCGCTTGCCATTGGTTATATATACATCCCGTCCCTGGCTCACACTCTCGGTAGGTTCGCTTGCCATCGGTTATCTATACATCCGGTCCCTGGCTTACACTCTCGGTAGGTTCGCTTGCCATAGGTTATCTTTTCATCCCGTCCCTGGCTCACACTCTCGGTAGGTTCGCTTGCCATAAGTTATCCATACATGCCGTCCCTGGCTTACACTCTCGGTAGGTTCGCTTGCCATAGGTTATCTATACATAGCGTCCCTGGCTCACACTCTCGGTAGGTTCCCTTGCCATAGGGTATCTATACATCCCGTCCCTGGCTCACACCCTCGGTAGGTCCGCTTGCCATAGGTTATCTATACATCTCGTCCCTGGCTCACACTCTCGGTGGGTTCGCTCTCCATCGGTTATCTATACATCCGTCCCTGGCTCACACTCTCGGTAGGTTCGCTTGCGATAGGTTATCTATACATCCCGTCCCCGGCTCACACTCTTGGTAGGTTCGTTTGCCATAGGTTATCTATACATCCTTTCCCCGGCTCACACTCTCGGTAGGTTCGCTTGCCATAGGTTATCTATACATCCCGTCCCTGGCTCACACTCTCGGTAGGTTCGCTTGCCATAGGTTATCTATACATCCCGTCCCCGGCTCACACTCTCGGTAGGTTCGCTTGCCATAGGTTATCTACACATCCCGTCCTTGGCTCACACTCTTGGTAGGTTCGCTTGCCAAAGGTTATCTATACATCCAGTCCTCAGCTCACACTCTCGGTAGGTTCGCTTGCCATAGGTTATCTATACGTCCAGTCCCCGGCTCACACTCTCGGTAGGTTTGCTTGCCATAGGTTATCTATACATCCCGACCCTGGCTCACACTCTCGGTAGGTTCGCTTGCCATAGGTTATCTATACATCCAGTCCCCGGCTCACACTCTTGGTAGGTTCGCTTGCCATAGGTTATCTATACATCCCGACCCTCGCTCACACTCTCGGTAGGTTCGCTTGCCATAGGTTATCTATACATCCCGTCCTTGGCTCACACTCTCGGTAGGTTTGCTTGCCATAGGTTATCTATACATCCCGTCCCTGGCTCACACTCTCGGTAGGTTCGCTTGCCATAGGTTATCTATGCATCCAGTCCCCGGCTCACACTCTCGGTAGGTTCGCTTGCCATAGGCTATCTATACATCCCGTCCCTAGCTCACACTCTCGGTAGGTTCGCTTGCCATCGGTCTGCAGTTCCCACGTGGTTCGCTGCAGTCAACCATGCCAGTTAGCCCTCCAAGGGCAGAAAACAAGATCCAAGCTGTTACTAATGTACAGTACGAGAACCAAATAGCCTTGAGCTACATTTTCTTGGCATATCACCATTCTTTTATCGAGTCGGTGAGTGCATCAATATGACTACATACAGCAACTCTACCCGAGTCTCTTTTGGCACGCCACCAAAACTTGATTTAATGCGTCTATCCGAACATGATAGATAGATACATATATATTCCTTTATTATAGTAATTTGCGAGAATACAGACATACAAACACAATACATAAATGCAAATATTATCTCGCCCAGTCCTGCGGGACTTTTAATTAACTACAGCACTAGAACAGCCATCAGACGGCACTAGTATGTTATATACTTATATAGGCTTAACCAGTTATGTACAATAACCTTCGTCTATATACCCACGCATCATTTAAGTACCGCGCAACTTCTTTACTTCCATATTGCTTTAGATATATGAATTTGTTCTCTATTGGTATGTTTGGGAAATCAGTCATTTGTCCCATCACATTTCTGTACAGTCTATCTTTAAATATGTAGGTTTCGCTCGGTGGCCCGCGAGGCCGAGTGATGTGGTCTGTTTGTTTGCCAGGCCCGACGTGTCTCCAGTGTTACGCGGCGGCCAGTGAGGCTGAGTGATGTCTATTTTTTTTGCCAGGGGCCACGTGTCCCCAGTATCGCTCGGTGACCAGTGAGGCTGAGTGATGTTGTCTCTTTGTTTACCAGGGCCCACGTGTCCCCAGTATCGCTCGGTGACCAGTGAGACTGAGTGATGTTGTCTCTTTGTTTACCAGGGCCCACGTGTCCCCAGTATCGCTCGGTGACCAGTGAGACTGAGTGATGTTGTCTCTTTGTTTACCAGGGCCCACGTGTCCCCAGTATCGCTCGGTGACCAGTGAGGCTGAGTGATGTTGTCTCTTTGTTTACCAGTGCCCACGTGTCCCCAGTATCGCTCGGAGGCCAGTGAGGCTGAGTGATGTTGTCTCTTTGTTTACCAGGGCCCACGTGTCCCCAGTATCGCTCGGAGACCAGTGAGGCTGAGTGATGTTGTCTCTTTGTTTACCAGGGCCCACGTGTCCCCAGTATCGCTCGGAGACCAGTGAGGCTGAGTGATGTTGTCTCTTTGTTTACCAGGGCCCACGTGTCCCCAGTATCGCTCGGAGACCAGTGAGGCTGAGTGATGTTGTCTCTTTGTTTACCAGGGCCCACGTGTCCCCACTATCGCTTGGTGACCAGTGAGGCTGAGTGATGTTGTCTCTTTGTTTACCAGGGCCCACGTGTCCCCAGTATCGCTCGGAGGCCAGTGAGGCTGAGTGATGTTGTCTCTTTGTTTACCAGGGCCCACGTGTCCCCAGTATCGCTCGGAGACCAGTGAGGCTGAGTGATGTTGTCTCTTTGTTTACCAGGGCCCACGTGTCCCCAGTATCGCTCGGTGACCAGCGAGGCTGAGTGATGTTGTCTCTTTGTTTACCAGGGCCCACGTGTCCCCAGTGTCGCTTGGTGACCAGTGAGACTGAGTGATGTTGTCTCTTTGTTTACCAGGGCCCACGTGTCCCCAGTATCGCTCGGTGACCAGCGAGGCTGAGTGATGTTGTCTCTTTGTTTACCAGGGCCCACGTGTCCCCAGTATCGCTCGGAGACCAGTGAGGCTGAGTGATGTTGTCTCTTTGTTTACCAGGGCCCACGTGTCCCCAGTATCGCTCGGAGACCAGTGAGCCTGAGTGATGTTGTCTCTTTGTTTACCAGGGCCGACGTGTCCCCAGTATCGCTCGGAGGCCAGTGAGGCTGAGTGATGTTGTCTCTTTGTTTACCAGGGCCCACGTGTCCCCAGTATCGCTCGGTGACCAGTGAGGCTGAGTGATGTTATCTCTTTGTTTACCAGGGCCCACGTGTCCCCAGTATCGCTCGGAGACCAGTGAGGCTGAGTGATGTTGTCTCTTTGTTTACCAGGGCCCACGTGTCCCCAGTATCGCTCGGTGACCAGTGAGGCTGAGTGATGTTGTCTCTTTGTTTACCAGGGCCCACGTGTCCCCAGTATCGCTCGGAGACCAGTGAGGCTGAGTGATGTTGTCTCTTTGTTTACCAGGGCCCACGTGTCCCCAGTATCGCTCGGAGACCAGTGAGGCTGAGTGATGTTATCTCTTTGTTTACCAGGGCCCACGTGTCCCCAGTATCGCTCGGAGACCAGTGAGGCTGAGTGATGTTGTCTCTTTGTTTACCAGGGCCCACGTGTCCCCAGTATCGCTTGGTGACCAGTGAGGCTGAGTGATGTTGTCTCTTTGTTTACCAGGGCCGACGTGTCCCCAGTATCGCTCGGTGACCAGTGAGGCTGAGTGATGTTATCTCTTTGTTTACCAGGGCCCACGTGTCCCCAGTATCGCTCGGAGACCAGTGAGGCTGAGTGATGTTGTCTCTTTGTTTACCAGGGCCCACGTGTCCCCAGTATCGCTTGGTGACCAGTGAGGCTGAGTGATGTTGTCTCTTTGTTTACCAGGGCCCACGTGTCCCCAGTATCGCTCGGAGACCAGTGAGCCTGAGTGATGTTGTCTCTTTGTTTACCAGGGCCCACGTGTCCCCAGTATCGCTTGGTGACCAGTGAGGCTGAGTGATGTTGTCTCTTTGTTTACCAGGGCCGACGTGTCCCCAGTATCGCTTGGTGACCAGTGAGGCTGAGTGATGTTATCTCTTTGTTTACCAGGGCCCACGTGTCCCCAGTATCGCTCGGAGACCAGTGAGGCTGAGTGATGTTGTCTCTTTGTTTACCAGGGCCCACGTGTCCCCAGTATCGCTTGGTGACCAGTGAGGCTGAGTGATGTTGTCTCTTTGTTTACCAGGGCCCACGTGTCCCCAGTATCGCTCGGAGACCAGTGAGGCTGAGTGATGTTGTCTCTTTGTTTACCAGGGCCCACGTGTCCCCAGTATCGCTCGGTGACCAGTGAGGCTGAGTGATGTTGTTTATTTGTTTACCAGGGCCGACGTGTCCCCAGTGTCGGTCGGTGGCCAGTGAGGCTGAGTGCCAGGCGGCCCTCAAGGTCTGCCGAGATGGCGAGGTCTGCAGGTCCGACGTCCGGAGCGACCGCAGGGGAAAAGTGACGTTCACGAAGAGCTGCCTGAAGGCCAGAAGCTGCACCTATCTGGATCAGGTGTACTGCACCGGCAACCGCAAGCGATGTCTCAAGTGTTGTTCTGACGGCGACCACTGTAACGCCAACAGCACGGATCTGCTGGCCGCAATCAACGGTAAGGAGGCGCATCGGGGACCGACGAGACAGATAGATAGTTGTAGGCCGTACCACCAACAGCACACCCATGAGACAGATATATAGTTGTAGGCCGTACCGCCAACAGCACACCGGGGACCCATGAGATAGATAGATAGTTGTAGGCCGTACCACCAACAGCACACCGGGGACCCACGAGACAGATAGATAGTTGTAGGCCGTACCACCAACAGCACACGGGGGACCCACGAGACAGATAGATGGATGTAGGCCGTACAACCCTTCCGGGCCGGCTGTGCACTGGGGTAATTTATTGGTTCATTGATAGTAGGCGCGTTCGAATGGTAAACGACTGAATGAAAGAAACAACGCTGTAGGCTTAGGCTTGTTACTGTAACAGTAGAGCGTGACTTCCGATCTTCTCAAGTGTGTGACTCAAGTGCGTCGCTCGGTTTGAGGCTTGCCCCCGGAGTTACCTTTATTAGCCATTATTATTGGCTGTCAGACAGTCTGTCAGACGGTCTGTCAGACCAACACTCGGGTGGCCATATAATAACAGTAACCTAATTTTTTGACCTGTATATTATTGAGGTTTTTTTACATTTATAATAGACCGGCCATGTGCCGATGGCCTGGGGCGTCTATAGACGTCGTGAGGGTGTGTTGCAGCAGGAAACCCAACGAGAAGTAAATGGGGCGTGTCGACTATCGCAGAAACGAGGCTAATTAATAATGCATGGTAGTCGTGCGTGCACCATATCTGTGACGCACGTCGCTTTCGGTCTTTTTTTGGGGCGCGAAAACAAGTTGATAATTGAAAGTGTTATGTTATGATTCCCTCTCAGGTGAAGTTATAGAGTCTGTGTTTGTGGGAGAAATCACCTTCGATATCGCGGACGGCGAGAGTCCAGACCTCGCCGACGCTGAAATCTCCCGAGATATCGTCAGTAGTTTTGAACAACAGGTAGGTTTACAACATAGAAACATTCCCCTCTTTCTGTGCAAGTGTAACCATCAATACTATAGTAATACAACCCAAATAAAGTATGGGACGTTTGCTTGGCGCTGAAGAAGAAGAAATTATAGTAACTGGAGTAGTTTTTCCATATTTAAATGTAAACTTCATGCTAACATTATTATGTGGTGAATTTACAGTTGACGAGCATTCTGGAAGTCAAAGTAAAGAAATCCGAACCTAAGGTGGAGGTTTTAGGCGTCGGGTGAGTATCTGACAGAGCACGTCACTGTTGCCCGCTTATACTGCGGACGCATCCAATGTCTTTACCATAGCAATGAAAGAATCCAGCAGAATCAAAGGTCCAAAGGGCCTTTCGGGATATTAATTCCAATATATTGCACCATCAAAATAGACTACCCGGAGTACTATTAGACATTGATGCTCGCCAAATTACATGATATGCGTGGGAGCAGCTACTTGCTCGTTTTGCGCGAAAAACTACGTAACACCATCGTCTGGCCTTTACAATGCCATTTATTGATAAAATGATGTTCGCCTCCTCCCTCATCCTCCGCTGTTTCTTTATTGTATGTTTGGTTGTGTGGGCGGATTGGCACTTTTGCGCGTTTTGTATCTAGTTGATGGGGTGGGTAACGCTTTATATGGTCCTGTTATACCTCGCTACGTACCCTGTCTTCGTCATTTTATCAATAACAAACCGTTATAATCAGAGATTAATATAAGCAGGTATAAACCAGATACTAGCCGACAAGACATAAACGTGTCTAGGCCAGGCCGTGTGTCTGAGTGAAGCGGTCTGTAACAGTGTTCCCTTTCGCCTCGTCTCTAGGCCAGGCCGTGTGTCTGAGTGAAGCGGTCTGTAACAGTGTTCCCTTTCGCCTCGTGTCTAGGCCAGGCCGTGTGTCTGAGTGAAGCGGTCTGTAACAGTGTTCCCTTTCGCCTCGTGTCTAGGCCAGGCCGAATCGTCCTTGAGTTCGTTATTCGCCTGAGTGTTCCGTCGAAGCCTGCTACCCTGGCGTCCCAAATCAAGAATAGCCTGCGTCGGGGCTTCACTGTGATCATCCAGGGTACCGCACACGGCTGGACGCTGGCTCTCCTCGACATACACAGTCAGTGGGCAATGGCCGTCTTAAAATTTTGACCTTCTCATCGTGTCGCCCCGCCCCCCTGGAACCACGCCCCAGCCGGCATCAACACCCCCCCCCCCCGCCCCACTCCCCCCTCTCCCACTACTGCCACCATCTATCCGTTTTCTTGAATACATGTTTATATGATCAAGAAGGCCATGTGCCTCAGTATTCCACTCTCGGTTATATAGTGTTATATATGTTTTGTTATGTATGTGAGTGATTATGTCACAGTGGTTTTCACTTCAGCGAGATAAGTAACCACAAAACCTGATTCATTCTTATGTTAATCATAACCAAAATACAGGCTAACTAACATATCTTAGTCCCCATGCCGTTATTGATATCAAATGGTACGTTCTTTAAAATCAGTCATTATGCGGGTAGTGTAACTGTTGCGATGTCATTATAACAGCAATAGCTCACTATAGCATTATTGTGATTAGTATATCATTATGATATAATTCCTAGTTGTTGTTACTATGCATGTTTGTTTGTATGTGTGTGTTTGGCAGACGGGTGTTTTCCCGCGCCGTGCCAGCATGGCGGGGTGTGCAGTCTGGGGGGTCCACTGGGGTTCACCTGCCAGTGTCTAGACGGCTACGTGGGCGACACCTGCCAGATCGCCGGTGAGCATCTATTGTAAAACAACATACACACTTTATCTATGTTAAGAAGCTAGCGGCAGCGAATACGTATTATTAATATTCACCTTTGCAAAAACTAGTAAATACAGCTTATAAGTTATTTTATTGAAAAGCTTTATTCTTATAGATTAGTAATGTCAAATATTATTTGATTAGTTATTTCAACGATTATCAGATTAGTTATGTCAAAGATCATTAGATTAGTTGTGTCAAATATTATTAAATAAGTTATGTGAAAGGTTATTAGATTAGTTATGTCATGTTTCTTATCCAATCATCGAATGCATTATATTTAAAGAAGAAATCGGCAAGAAATATATTGCTATCATTGTCTTCAAGTTAAGCAGCATAAGGTGGCTGCAATTTTTCATAAATATTTTATTTGACAAAAACATGCATATTTTCGATGGTATGTTTCTGCTCATCATAAAAGTCAAGGACCTTGTTTTTAGGATTTTGCTAATTTAAAATATTTGTTGCGCACTTACTAACAAGTAAAACATTGCGATGTGCATCATTTCACCAATCAGCTTAAAGTTACAGCAGTATTATACTACATATTTAGTATGTAAGAATCGCTATAATTAACAAACTTATCCAACTCAGTTGAGAGACACACCATTATAGTGGCTTCACAATGCCTTAATTGTTGTTGATTATGGCTGGCGAAGGGCAACCGGTTGTTGCATTTCCAGAGGCGTGTTCCCCCGAGCCATGTGCCCGCGGTATATGCGTACCCCAGCCCGGCGGGACCTTCACGTGCCTCTGTGACCCGGGCTTCACCGGCAACCTGTGCCAGACGGACATAGGTTAGATTCCTCCCCCTTAATCCACCCTCACCAGCCCCACCCGCCGGCAACCTGTGCCAGACGGACATAGGTGAGACTCCTCCCCCTCCCTCCCCTCGTACCAGCCCCAGCCCCCGGCAACCTGCGCCAGACGGACCTACGTGAGACCCCTCCCCCCGGCACCAGTCGTACTCACCGGCAACCTGTGCCACACGGGCATATGTGAGACTTCCCCCCTCTCCCGCACCATTTCCACCCACCAGAAACCTGTTCCAGACGGACATAGGTGAGATCCCCTCCCACCCGCACACGCCCCACCCACCGGCAACATATGCCAGACGGACATAGGTGAGATCCCCCCTCCACCCGCACACGCCCCACCCACCGGCAACCTATGCCAGACGGACATAGGTGAGACAACCACGCCCCCCCCCCGCCCGCACCAGCCCCACCCACCGGCAACCTGTGCCAGACGGAAATAGGTGAGACTCCTCCCCCAACCCCCGTACCAGCCCCACCCACCGGCAACCTGTGCCAGACGGAGATGGGTGAGACCCCGCCCCCTCCCCTCGTAACAGCCTCGCCCACCTGCAACCTGTGCCACACCCATCTAGGTGAGATCCCCCCCCCCCCTCCGCACACGCCCCACCCACTGGCCACCTGTGCCAGACGGACATAGGTGAGACTCCTCCCTCCCCCTCCGCCCCAGCCCCGCCCACCAGCGACCTGTGCCAGACGGACATAAGTGGAACCATACCACCCCCCCCCCGGCACCAGCCCCACCCACAGGCAACCTGTGCCAGACGGACATAGGTCAGACCCCTCCCACTCCCCCGCACCAGCCCCACCCACAGGCAACCTATGCCAGACGGGCATAGGTGTGACCCCCCCCCACCCGCACACGCCCCACCCACCGGCAACCTATGGCAGACGGACATAGGTGTGATCCCCTCCCACCAGCGCACGCGCAACCTACCGCCAACCTATGCCAGACGGATATAGGTGAGACTCCCCCCCCCCCGCACTAGCCCCACCCACCAGCGACCTGTGCCAGACGGACATAAGTAAAACCATTCGACCCCCCCCCCCCCGGCACCAACCCCACCCACAGGCAACCTGTGCCAGACGGACATAGGTCAGACCCCTCCCACTCCCCCGCACCAGCCCCACCCACAGGTAATCTGGGCCAGAATGACATAGGTGAGATCCTCCCCCCCCCCCTTTCACGCACCATCCCTACAAAGCGGCAACCTGTGCCACACGGACATAAGTGAGACCCCACCCCCACCCCCTCCTGCACCATCCCCACCCACCGGCAACATGTGCCACACGGACATAGGTGAGACCCCTTCCCCTCCCCCCGCACCAGCCCTAACCACTCACGGGCAACCTGTGCCAGACGGACATAGGTGAGATCCCCCCCCCCCTCCCGCCCCTCCCGCACCATCCACACCCACCGGCCACCGGCGGATTCAGTATCAATATGGCACTGAGTGTATAACAGGTGACTCTGTAATTCTACTATAATACATATAAACCGTCCGCAATCTGTGTCCATTCTGTTACCAATCTGTGTCCAATCTACTACTCGTGTGCCACCATGCATGGTAAAGGAAAATGTTTTTGTATTACTTTGTGGCTTATAACTCGAGCGGATGAATTATGTGAGACAACTATAGTTAACACGACGTCGCTTTCTAACTGGCATACGGAGTCTGGGAGGTGACACGACGTCGCTGTCTGACTGACATACGGAGTCTTGGAGGTGACACGACGTCGCTGCCTAACTGACGTACGGAGTCTGAGAGATGACTCGACGTCGCTTTCTAACTGGCATACGGAGTCTGGGAGGTGACACGACGTCGCTGTCTGACTGACATACGGAGTCTTGGAGGTGACACGACGTCGCTGCCTAACTGACGTAAGGAGTCTGAGAGATGACACGACGTCGCTGCCTAACTGACATACGGAGTCTGGGAGGTGACACGACGTCGCTGTCTGACTGACATACGGAGTCTGGGAGGTGACACGACGTCGCTGTCTGACTGACATACGGAGTCTTGGAGGTGACACGACGTCGCTGTCTGACTGACATACGGAGTCTTGGAGGTGACACGATGTCGCTGCCTAACTGGCATACGGAGTCTGGGAGGTGACACGACGTCGCTGTCTGACTGACATACGGAGTCTTGGAGGTGACACGACGTCGCTGCCTAACTGACATACGGAGTCTGAGAGATGACACGACGTCGCTGCCTAACTGACATACGGAGTCTGAGAGGTGACACGACGTCGCTGTCTGACTGACATACGGAGTCTTGGAGGTGACACGACGTCGCTATCTGACTGACATACGAAGTCTGGGAGGTGACACGACGTCGCTATCTGACTGACATACGAAGTCTGGGAGGTGACACGACGTCGCTATCTGACTGACATACGGAGTCTGGGAGGTGACACGACGTCACTGCCTGACATATTTGTGGGGGTTGGTTGTAATGATTTCAATGGTACTCCAACTTCAGATGATTGTGACCCCAGCCCCTGCCTCAATGGGGAGTGTGTGGATGGGGTGGACAGGTACACGTGTACCTGCGAGGCTGGCTTCACTGGCCCGGACTGTGAAGTGTCCTTCCGTGGTGAGCCATCCTGCTCGCCTGCACTAGCGACTAGTCCTGAAAGCTATTTCACAACACATATTGTCAATCGTTTCATAATGTTAACCACAGTGTAAGCCATCACATAATTAGGTTTAAATGTAGGAAGGAAACCAAGCTTTGATGTTATTGCATTCTGAATAACTCTTACTTTCTCTTCTACTTTCAGTGAGAACGTGGTATGGTGCGTATACATGCTTTACCAAAGTAACATAAGGGATGCGTATAATTTTCTTATACGTTGGTTCATTTATTTAGAAATTATGACATAACATTAAGGGAAAGGTTGCATAAGTTTAATACATTTCTCTTTTTGGCGGCTTGCCCCTTCCGAGTTTTTGTTAATAATAAATAATAAACAAAAGCCCAGTCAATCATTTTATTCGACATCTCGCCGATGCTTGTAATAACAAAGCTTGGCTGATACCCAGCCAGCTCGCTCTGTTCATGGTATTTTCTGTGATTGAACAGAGGGCATCTGTGGCCTGAGCAAATACCCGGATGCTGGTGCGATGCCGTTGCCCTCGCCGACCATCGTGGGGGGCGAGGAGCCACGGCCCAACGAGTTCCCGTGGCAGGTAGGCCCTCGCCAATTACCGCCAGCAATACCACGTGACACCTGGCAGGTAGGCCCTCGCCAATTACCGCCAGCAATACCACGTGACACCTGGCAGGTGGGCCCTCGCCAATTACCGCCAACAATACCACGTGACACCTGGCAGGTGGGCCCTCGCCAATTACCGCCAGCAATACCACGTGACACCTGGCAGGTGGGCCCTCGCCAATTACCGCCAGCAATACCACGTGACACCTGGCAGGTGGGCCCTCGCCAATTACCGCCAGCAATACCACGTGACACCTGGCAGGTGGGCCCTCGCAAATTACCGCCAGCAATACCACGTGACACCTTGCAGGTGGGCCCTTGCCAATTACCGCCAGCAATACCACGCGACACCTGGCAGGTGGGCCCTCGCCAATTACCGCCAGCAATACCACGTGACACCTGGCAGGTGGGCCCTCGCCAATTACCGCCTGCAATACCAGGTGACACCTGGCAGGTGGGCCTCGTCAATTGGAGGCCAAGGCACCCTCGCATCTTTCAAGGAATTAAATATCCATTATATCATGACACAACTTGGCACATCTTGCTCAGCTCTGGGGTGTTTTTCTTTGCCCCCCCCCTCTCCCACGTTCTCCCCTCTGGGAAGCACTCAAGCTACTGGCCATGTGTAGCCTCGACATGGCTGCCCTGTCAGTATCATGAGCCGTCGCGTCTGGATATAGGCATAGCTGTCATAACGCGGAAGGCTGAAGGAAGTAAAATTGATATGTAACATTAAAAATAATGTTTATATGCAAAACAGATTCGCTTGTGTCGCCATCTTGTCAGGTTGTCACTTGACCCCCCACCGCTACGCCACTCTTTACTTTAGAGAATGGATACTTCCATCTGTAAATAAAGAGAGCAGCCTCCGGCGAATATTAGGTGAGGGTGAAGAAATCTGCCTTCTCGATGTTGCCTGCAGGCTGATGCGAACAATCCATACAGCGCTGGGTTCACACTTCCATAACCCTCAATGCTGGCGTCACATGGCTCCTTGACTGCAATTAACAGGTGTCATTCATGCGGTAACCCAACGGCTACCTGTACCACTTCTGTAATTAACAGGTGTCTTTCATGCGGTAACCCAACGGCTACCTGTACCACTTCTGTAATTAACAGGTGTCCATTATGCGGTAACCCAACGGCTACCTGTACCACTTCTGTAATTAACAGGTGTCCTTCATGCGGTAACCCAACGGGTTCCTGTACCGCTTCTGTAATTAACAGGTGTCCTTCATGCGGTACACCAACGGCTCCCTGTACCGCTTCTGTAATTAATAGGTGTCCTTCATGCGGTAACCCAACGGCTACCTGTACCGCTTCTGTAATTAACAGGTGTCCTTCATGCGGTAACCCAACGGCTAACTGTACCACTTCTGTAATTAACAGGTGTCCTTCTCGCGGTAACTCAACGGGTACCTGTACCACTTCTGTAATTAACAGGTGTCCTTCATGCGGTACACCAACGGCTATTTGTACCACTTCTGTGGCGGAGCCATCATTAACCGCTTCTGGGTGCTGACGGCCGCCCACTGCGACGCCTACCGGACGTCGGTGCGCTACGTGTTGGCCGGAGACCACAACATGGGGCCCAGCGAGGGGCCAGAGTCTTTCCGCAGGGTCCGCTCAGTGACGTTACATCCGTCATACAACTCCCCCGAGTACAATAACGACGCAGCCCTCATCCGAGTAGAAGATCCGTTCGTCTTCAACCAGAACGTCCAGCCGATCTGTGCCCCGCGAGATGACGAGAGTTACACCCATCGCAAAGCCGTTGTGTCTGGTTGGGGCGCCACACAATACGGTATGTACACTGTGTCTGGGTGAGGGCGCCACACAATACGGTATGTACACTGTGTCTGGGTGAGGGTGCCACACAATACGGTATGTACACTGTGTCTGGGTCTTGACGCCACACAATACGGTATGTACACTGTATCCGGGTGAGGGCGCCACATAATACGGTATGTACACTGTGTCTGGGTGAGGGCGCCACGCCACACAATACGGTATGCACACTGTGTCTCGGTGGGGACGCCACACAATAAGGTATGTACACTCTGTCCGGGTGGGGGCGCCACACAATACGGTATGTACACTGTGTCCGGGTGGGGGCGCCACACACTACGGTATGTACACTGTGTCTGGGTGAGGGTGCTACACAATACGGTATGTACACTGTGTCCGGGTGAGGGCGCCACACAATACGGTATGTACACTGTGTCCTGGTGAAGGCACCACACAATACGGCATGTACACTGTGTCTGGGTGGGGGCGCCACTACGGTATGTACAATTTGTCTGGGTGAGGGTGCCACACAATACGGTATGTACACTTTTCCTCTCTTCATACAGGTATTACATGATTCATTGCACATTGGTTCATCTTTATCAGTGTTTGTGTGTGTATGTATACTCGCTGCCCCCCCCCCCCCCCCCACCGTGCATCGGCAGTTGCTATAACCTCTAACCTTGCCCAGGCTAGGATGCAGAAAGAATAGCGAATAGCGAATAGTCTCCTTCTTCAGAGAAATGGGGGTAACGTGCCTTTTTTGCCACCCTCGCCCGGCAGACAGCTCTAACCAGGGGTATACCCCCTCTGAATCGCGAATCCCCAAGAATGCGAGAGAGCAATGTTGAATCTCCACTATTAGGACATTTTAAAGGTGCCCCCCCCCCAAGTTGGGCGCGAAATAAAAAAAACACCTCAATTTTCGTATCACGAAAATCGAGGAATTCGCAGATTGTTATAAAGGATCGCGGTAAACAGGGAACGTTTGTGCATTCTGTAGGTGGGTCGACCCCTCGCCGCTTGCAGTACGTCAGTCTGAACGTGACGACCAACGCCTACTGCGTCAGCCGCTACCGTGCGCGCAAAGTGGGCGTCACCATCACCCCAGCCATGGTGTGTGGCGAGGACAACCGCGGAGCCCGCCAGAGAGACTCCTGCCAGGTCCGGATCTGACGTCACCGCCGCGTCATCTCACACATATTCATGCCAATATGGCGTTCCTACCAGGTTGCACTGTGACCATCAGAGGACCGTCTGTCCGTCGTTTTATTATGACACTCTACAAAATTAAATCGCTAAGTACTTGTAAAAGTGAAGCTATGAAGGGGATTAATAATACTTATAATACCGCGTTTACAATTCGCATTAACCTGATACCATTCGCATTGTTGTATAACTTCGTATGCCGCTACCTCTCATTTGCATGTACTTGGAATATGCAAAATTCACAGAATGTGTCCTAAAGTCATAAATTAATTCCCCGCCTTTGGATATTACTATAACACGGATATTGCATTGCCTATGTGGATGTTGGCGTGTTGCAGGGTGACTCCGGTGGGTCCCTGGCGGTGCAGGACGGGGACGACACCTTCCACGCCGTCGGGGTGGTATCCTTCGGCGTTGGGTGTGCCTACGGCGTACCGGGGGTGTACGCCAGGGTCACGGAGTTCCTCGACTGGATCGACTCAGTCGTACCGGAGGCAGATCGCACTTGATCCGAGGCCGAGTGTACGCCATGGCACTGCGTGCGTGCTGCGCAGGCTTCATTAAGCTGACCCTCTATACACTGCTAGATATATACAGCCAATGTCCATATATACATAGACATAGTCCGGATATATGGTTGTAGCAAAAGCGTATGCAAAATGAAACCGTCTAGTTTTGATGTTTGGAATAAATAACTGTTATGTTTAGAAATGTTTTGAATCCATTGTGTAAAGCAACAGGTCAGTTAACGGTAATCGTATGGAATAGTCGGTGTGAGCTGAAACAATTAACTCAACGCGGTTAATCTGTATTAATGTATATGTATTCTGTGATATCGACGTATATCTATTTGTTTATCCATCATTGTTTCTGCGCGTGCATATTGACATTCTGACTTTTCTCTGGCTAACGAAAAACAACGTTGGTCTCGTGATATGCTTGTATCATATTGTAACATGTACACAATTGCAAGCAACTTCCTGACTTCACAAGAGAAAATATTGTGCGAACACATTTAACTGGAGGAATCTAAGTGTATAACCTATTTAGATTAAGAGCTACTCAAACAACATTTTCTTCACACTTGTAGCATTTCATGACTTGCGTAGTTCAAGAATAGTTGCCAAATTGTGACCAGCTTTCAAATGTGTGGATCTTTGTTTTAAAGTTTTGTCAGTTAATTTGATTCGCCTATCACATTTGTACCTGTTCTGTTCTTTTTTCATGCTTAAGCATAATATGTAGAATTACTGTAATTGGCAGAAATTGTCTTTATAAGTGACTTAAAGGTTTGTGTGCAAATTTGGCCTTATTGATGCTTTATTCAATCGAAAGACGCACATTCTTCTTATTAGTAAAAAAACTCCGTTTGTTAGGTAGTTTCGTTGCATCGGCATTTCGCGTTGGGTTTGTGATTAAATTTTATTGCCTTTCAAGGTAAATACTACATTTCCTTCCAAGCTCTCAACACAGATAAAAGAGAGAAAGGAGAGGCTGTGTCACTGAAAACAGCGTGTCTTGGCTCTATAGCCTTTGCCACGTAGAAATGGAGCTCATACTTGGGGTCCTAACACTCTGCAATCCATGTCATATGAACTGTTATTAGAGCGATTGCGATGAACGTGATACATATGTCTAATAACTTGTATTGATACCGATGAATACGGGGGGGGGGGGGGTAACCCTAACTCTAACCCTAACTCTAACCCTAGTGTATGTATACACATGGGTGAGGGGGTCGGGGGGGGTGGGTGGGTAGGGTTATCTGGTCACATGCTGCATACAATGGAGACATTTGCTGCATAAAATGAAGACATTTGCTGCATAGGACCCAAAAAGGCGACATTTTCTGCATACAGGTGCTACATGCTGCATACAGGGCCGACCTTTTCTGCACACAAAGGCGACGTGCTGCATACATGGCACGACTTGACCCAATCTGACACCCACCCCTAATTAGGGTTAGGGTTAGGGTTAGGGTTAGGGTTAGTTAGGGTTAGGGTTAGTTAGGGTTAGGGTTAGTTAGGGTTAGGGTTAGGGATATAGGGCAATGCACCTTTGCTGCCAAGCGTGCGACCTTTGCTGCCAAAATTTGTACCATGCTGCCACAATTTGTACCTTTGCTACCCAAATGCACCTTTGCTGCGTATAGGGTGACCTTTGCTGCCAAGGTGCTGCCAAAATTTGTACCTTTGCTGCCTAATTGGCGACCGTCCCTTTTTTTGTCTAAGTGTCTAATTCCGCATGACCATGTCTACAGTATTTAGGCTAGATATGTTTTGGATATAGTAGGTCATGGCTAACCCTAAAGTACGTTGTTTTTTGCAATGGCTCCTTTATTGGACGAGAATTAAAACAGTTTTGGGGGTCACAAGGGCCGAAATTAGCCTAATTTAGACACAAATTTAGACATTGAAAATATAGACTTGGAGGTCTAAGAAAAAAATGAGTACGTAAGCATCAAGGGTTAATAACAAATAGAAAAGGTTTGGAATGTCTAACTATAATACTTTAGTGGGAATGTAACGCGGTCAAACTTTGGTCTAAGCGTGAAATGTCGGTCGAATGACGCCGTAAAGTGGCTTATTGGACGTTTGAAAAAATTGAGCTTTTAGACAAATGTTGAATACGTCACACACAAAGGCCCCCCCACCCCCCCACCCCACCCAGCCTATACATACATGCATCCATACGTAGATACGTACATACATGCATGCTTGCTTGCTTAAGCAACTCACTCTTTGTTTTATATGCCTCAAGGCGAGCCGCTGAGGGGATCGAAATCCGTGGCAGGCGCCGTGGCAGGCGCCGTGGCATGTTGCCTCGGCTCGCGCCCAGCTCGCAACTGAGGTCGTCTGCTGCTGGCTATCTATCTTTATACGTGAGAGGCGCGGACGTCTTAGAGGGCACCCCCGATTTTCAATACAGCCAGCAAGGGGTCACATGCACTAAGCCAAGAACTCAGCTCGCCTCGGCTTACCGTGTGAATGCATGGTGGCAGGCCGGTATAGGCTGGCTGCATGATGAAATTTGAAATAACGGCCGTTAGGAAAAGCGTGGCAGGGGGAAACTAGAGAGGGAGGGAGGGAAGGGGGGGGGGGGAAGTAGATGTAATGTAATGGAAGGGGGTCGAGCGAGGGGAAAAGGGAATATTAGAAATGCTCGGGGACGTGGTATGAACTTTAGATTGAAAGATATAGTAATTTTTCGGGGTCAGAAAGGGGTTTGTGGAATGAGGTTAGCGGCCTAATGGATAGGGAATTGCGTATGCTGGTTGCGTCCTGATTTGGACTTAGTATATATATATATATATATATGACACTTGAGTTGACGGGCGAAATGGTAGGGCTTCATGCCTTACGTTGGCTCGTAGTTTTCGGTGGTGACACTTTTTTTGATTACTGGGGCAGTAAAAAAAAAAAGTCTTGCAAATTGTCGGGTCGTAATGCTTGTAAATGAGGCCTTAGGCCGTCTGTTAATTTTTAGGTGACAGGAATTGTTGAGGATTATGAAAAAAGTGAATAAAACCGATATGTTTGATGCATGGCTGCTCCTGCAGCAGCCAGGCATCCGGCCCGTCCGTGCGTGTGCACTGAACTGAGAAGGAGGCGCAATGCCGATCGATCGATGGATAGATGGATTTGAATTGGATAACAATTGAAGCAGGTAAGTGTCTATTGGATACCAGTGCGATTTGTTGGTAGTATGTGACCTAAGGCTGTCCTATCTAATACTAATTGCTTCGAACGACGTGTATTCGAATGACTAGCAACTTCGCTGTCTTTCGCTTGAAGGAGTGAGCGATGATATAAGCCGCCCAGCTCCCCCGCGCCCCCTACTGTCAGAGTGTTTTAGCATATGTCAGACGACCGTTGACATTGTTTTGCCAAAAAATTAAATTAACTTTCTCTCTCTCCCTCCCTCCCTCCCTGGATGTGTTTTCTTCAAATATATTGGCCTTCAACCGGTGGTTATTTTAATAATAACAACAACAACTTGTGGGTGTCAGTAGCTGCTAAGCTTAGTACTGACTGACTGACAGACAGAATGACAGATAGACTCAAACCAAGACAAATATTTGCAGGATGAAGGTACGTCGTCTGCTAGTGGCCCGGCCTTTTCTGCAAGGATGGGGGAAGACTTCAATACATGGAAGAGTTACATACAGCACTACACAGAAGTTTATCGCCACGTACTGTTCAGAATTAAATGGAGAATCGATGGTAATGAATATCATTCATGCCATGATTATTAATTACTGCCACGGTCATGATACGTCGAATGATAGAGTTGTTGTTGTCACGGCAAGGCCTTGTTGGGGGTGGTAAATATAATGATTAGTGGTACGATTTCAGTATATTTCTCTGGATATGGAATAATTTTGCCCTTAAGCATTATTCATTTATGTCTCGGTGCCAATACGTGGAATATTAGAGATAACACGGGCCTTATTAGTCATAAATATAATGATTAGTGGTACGATTTCAGTATATTTCTCTGGATATGGAATCATTTTGCCCTTAAGCATTGTTCAAACATGTCGCAGTACCAATACGTGGAATATTAGACTTACCGAGGGCCTTATTAATTATAAATATAATGATTAGTGGTACGATTTCTGTATATTTCTCTGGATATGGAATAATTTTGCCCTTAAGCATTATTCATTTATGTCTCGGTGCCAATACGTGGAATATTAGAGATAACACGGGCCTTATTAGTCATAAATATAATGATTAGTGGTACGATTTCAGTATATTTCTCTGGATATGGAATCATTTTGCCCTTAAGCATTGTTCAAGCATGTCGCAGTGCCAATACGTTGAATATTAGACTTACCGAGGGCCTTATTAATTATAAATATAATGATTAGTGGTACGATTTCAGTATATATCTCTGGATATGGAATCATTTTGCCCTTAAGCATTATTCATACATGTCTCGGCGCCAATACGTGGACTATTAGAAATAACGCAGGCCTTATTAGTCATAAATATAATGATTAGTGGTACGATTTCAGTATATTTCTCTGGATATGGAATCATTTTGCCCTTAAGCATTGTTCAAGCATGTCGCAGTGCCAATACGTTGAATATTAGACTTACCGAGGGCCTTATTAATTATAAATATAATGATTAGTGGTACGATTTCAGTATATATCTCTGGATATGGAATCATTTTGCCCTTAAGCATTATTCATACATGTCTCGGCGCCAATACGTGGACTATTAGAAATAACGCAGGCCTTATTAGTCATAAATATAATGATTAGTGGTACGATTTCAGTATATTTCTCTGGATATGGAATCATTTTGCCCTTAAGCATTGTTCAAACATGTCGCAGTGCCAATACGTGGAATATTGGACGTACCGAGGGCCTCATTAATTATAAATATAATGATTAGTGGTACGATATCAGTATATTTCTCTGGATATGGAATAATTTTGCCCCATAAAAATTAGGAATTCATGTATCGCTCGTCATACGTTGCATTATAAAGTTATCGTAGGCCTTATGTATGTCATGTATGTATGTATGTATGTATGTATGTCATGTATGTATGTCACGTATGTATGTCATGTATGTATGTCATGTATGTATGTCATGTATGTATGTCATGTATGTATGTCATGTATGTATGTCATGTATGTATGTCATGTATGTATGTCATGTATGTATGTCATGTATGTATGTCATGTATGTATGTCATGTATGTATGTCATGTATGCATGTCATGTATGTATGTCATGTATGTATGTCATGTATGCATGTCATGTATGTATGTCATGTATGTATGTCATGTATGTATGTCACGTATGTATGTCATGTATGTATGTCATGTATGTATGTCACGTATGTATGTCATGTATGTATGTCATGTATGCATGTCATGTATGTCATGTCTGTCTGTAAGTATGTATGTCTGTATGTATGTATGTCTGTATGTATGTCTGTCTGTAAGTATGTCTGTCTGTAAGTATGTATGTCTGTCTGTAAGTACGTATGTATGTCTGTAAGTACGTATGTATGTCTGTAAGTACGTATGTATGTCTGTAAGTACGTATGTATGTCTGTAAGTAGGTATGTATGTACGTATGTATAATATTTGTTGATGACAATAAATAAATATGTAACATTGTATCCTTCGTTGTTAAGTATTTCATGGATATTGTAGCCGCCTAATCATATGGTACCAGGGGTGGGGGGTGGGTATTCTATTAGGGCTATGTATACACATATGGGTTAGGGGGTCATAAGGGGTGGGGAGGTGGCATATACGCTGCATATGTAGCCTAATTAGGGCAATGTGCTTACACGCTGCATACGTCGTCGGAATTAGGGTTAGCACCACCGCGTCATAACGCGCTAAGACTATGCAGCGAATTCCACCATACACATATTTCATTCCTGGCCTGGCGCCGCCACGTAGAACCATTGCCGACCATTGCCGACCATGTCGTGCCATGTAGAACCACGTGGGAGCCATTACTCTCTATATATCTAACATCTGAAGACGTTATGACACGCCGCGCAGTAAATTAATTTCACGACCATTAGGCTTATTATGATTAGGGTTAGGGTTAGGGTTAGGGTTAGGGTTAGGGTTAGGGTTAGGGTTAGGGTTAGGGTTAGGGTTAGGGTTAGGGTTAGGGTTAGGGTTAGGGTTAGGGTTAGGGGTTAGGGTTAGGGTTAGGGTTAGGGTTAGGGTTAGGGTTAGGGTTAGGGTTAGGGTTAGGGTTAGGGTTAGGGTTAGGGTTAGGGTTAGGGTTAGGGTTAGGGTTAGGGTTAGGGTTAGGGTTAGGGTTAGGGTTAGGGTTAGGGTTAGGGTTAGGGTTAGGGTTAGGGTTAGGGTTAGGGTTAGGGTTAGGGTTAGGGTTAGGGTTAGGGTTAGGGTTAGGGTTAGGGTTAGGGTTAGGGTTAGGGTTAGGGTTAGGGTTAGGGTTAGGGTTAGGGTTAGGGTTAGGGTTAGGGTTAGGGTTAGGGTTAGGGTTAGGGTTAGGGTTAGGGTTAGGGTTAGGGTTAGGGTTAGGGTTAGGGTTAGGGTTAGGGTTAGGGTTAGGGTTAGGGTTAGGGTTAGGGTTAGGGTTAGGGTTAGGGTTAGGGTTAGGGTTAGGGTTAGGGTTAGGGTTAGGGTTAGGGTTAGGGTTAGGGTTAGGGTTAGGGTTAGGGTTAGGGTTAGGGTTAGGGTTAGGGTTAGGGTTAGGGTTAGGGTTAGGGTTAGGGTTAGGGTTAGGGTTAGGGTTAGGGTTAGGGTTAGGGTTAGGGTTAGGGTTAGGGTTAGGGTTAGGGTTAGGGTTAGGGTTAGGGTTAGGGTTAGGGTTAGGGTTAGGGTTAGGGTTAGGGTTAGGGTTAGGGTTAGGGTTAGGGTTAGGGTTAGGGTTAGGGTTAGGGTTAGGGTTAGGGTTAGGGTTAGGGTTAGGGTTAGGGTTAGGGTTAGGGTTAGGGTTAGGGTTAGGGTTAGGGTTAGGGTTAGGGTTAGGGTTAGGGTTAGGGTTAGG